>OX401414.1:22050029-22377350 GCA_947846245.1 Cerastoderma edule
TCCCTGCAATAGGTCTCAGTGTTGTCAAGCTTAAGATTTTACGAATGTGCAAAACTAAAAACCATTTAGGAGAGTACATGCCTCAAATTTCAAGGACTTGCTTATGACCAAAAGATAAAAGTGTCAATAGATACTTTGTAAAAGTGGTACATTGAACCATCAACAGAAATTATGGCATTAAAGAATTACCTGGTAGGATAGAAGTTATTGTTGAAATTTTCGGAATAACTCAAATGAGAATTTTCTGTTTTTACAGTATCAATTACAAGTTGTAGGCAATGATCATTCTGTATACTCTAAAGAAATTTTAAGAAATTTCTGTCGATGGTATCAATTTCAAGATATTGGAAGAGGATCTGTATACTTCATAGATCACAAAAAAAAGATGTCAAACATTGGTGTCTTTGTTTTCACGTTTTATTTATCTTTTGTTCTTTGCAGATACCCTCAAGATCTCTCACCAACCATTTGGTGCAAAGGTAAAGTTGTATTGATTAGAGCCTAGCCTATTTTGAGACTTGGCTCTGATAATTTTTTCCAAACTATGATGAATTCAGTGTGACAGGAGTTATAACAATTTCATCAAATTTTCAAATCGTCTGCTAACAGTTTCAATTTTGGACAGTTGAAAATTAAACGTTTGGTAAAGGGTTAAATAGGTTTAAATAGATAAACAATGCTGAAAATATAAAGAAAATTTCTTTATTTTATGTGAAGCTTTTGGAATTTGCAAGACTTATATGGCAGACAGTTAATGTGTGATTATTGTTGTTTTGATTTGAAAATTAATCTCTCTTTGTTTGGAATGTGCTGATACCAAGATGAAATGTTTCAGACTTTCCGTTTCTATTGTGTCTGTTTATGCAATATAAATGGGAGGGTATATTTAATGGGCCGGAAGTCTAAAGGTTAATGTATTGTATTGATAGGTGCACTAACCACCCAATCATAACTACTGGGGTATTCCTGTGATCTGAGAAATACACCTTGTACATAAGTGTAGGGTTACAATATTTCGAGTGAATCGTTCTCAGCTAATAACACTTTTCCTATGTTCATCCATGTTGAGTATTTCAATGTACATGGAGGTGTTTAACATTGTTTAAAATCATTATTTTTGATTGGTAATGCATACAAGATAGTCAAATCATAAGTTATATTATACAACTGTTTCCATAATCTAATTAAATGACTACATGTATTTAGATTTTGAATTTAAGATATATATTTGGAAACAAAAGTACAATGAAAGAAGTCTCACGAGAAACAGTATGACTTCAGAGGTGTTTTCAATGGATAAACCTGATGAGGTCCGTTCATGTACCACCATGATATTAAAATAGGGTTGTAGTTTATCTAACATACTGTATGCCATGTGTAACTCACATACTGTGTAATTCTAAAGCAACACCGTCTCGCTCTCTGTAAAATATAAACACGTGTATCGCTATGTAAATCTCTCCTTTTAGTAGTATTAAATCTAGTAACAACCAACACAAAAGCTGTGTCTTGACTTTATTTACCACACTACACAATAGGGGTCATACAGCTTCAATCTGTTGCATATAATCCTTTCAAAATATATACATATTTAAATGGTTTTACGCGGCTTAACCATCTCTTATGGGCAGTTAAGGATGGGGGAATAATGTTGGTGTGATTAAAACCAGTGGATAAAATTATACATGTATGGAACATGCAGCCTTATTCACTGTAAGTCACGCAAAGTGGATATCCACGGCTGCCCCACACCAGGGGTTTTAATTTAAATGAATTATAGCAGAAGACAACAGCATATGTATATATTAAATACATCACTCAACCAAAATTGTGTTTTACAGTAAATTTATCAACTTTTATCCCATTACCAAACAATACGCATTTAACCAATTTGTTGTAGACGGCTCTGGAAATCATTATGGGAAAAGGAGGAATTGCTCGTTAAGAGCAATTTCTCTATTTCCCACAATTTAACGAGCAATTTCTCTATTTCCCACAATGTTTTCTACCCTATCAGTGGATTGTTTTTCAATTCCGTCAAATTTTGAAGTGCCGTCTGCAAACTCTTTCAATTTGGGACAGTTGAAAATGTGACGCTTGGTAAAGGGTTAGCTTAAATGAATGAAAGAAGCAAACAACAGCTTACCGGTATGTACATTGTAAAATACATCACTTAACCATAATTGCTTTATGTCTGTAAATTTTTTAACTTTTAACCCATTACCAAACAATAACGACATTAAACCATTTTGTTGCAGACAACTCTGGAAAACATTGTGAGAAAGGAGAAATTGCTCTTAACAAGCAATTTCTCCTTTTCCCACAATGTTTTCTGTCCTATTTTGAAATGTCGTCTGCAAACTCTTTCAAATTTGGACAGCCACAAATTTGGCGTTTGGTAAAGGGTTAAGCATTTATGTATGTTTCAGACTACAGATCCAGTGATAAACAGGGATAATGATGATCTCATACTCTGTCCAGACAACACTCTCGCCATGTCTAAAATAGGTAAGGCTTAGATCTCAAAAGCTATGTACCATTTGGGGATTAGAGTACATGTAAATTCATTGTATACACACTTTAAAGAGAATTCAGATCGATCTAATTTTGCATTCAAGGACTATTCTTCAGTGCGTATCATTAACAGTACAGGTGTTGTGCAGTTTTAAATATTTTTTTTAACATAAAAATTTTCTCACATCTGTGAATAAGCACCTTTTATCAAAGAATGTGATATAACATCATGAACTGCACTAAATATAGATCTTAAAATTGCCTTTTTCAAGTTTCTCAAACCGAATATTTTTAACGTGAGTTGGATTCCAAAATATGCTCGTCCTATGTGATGTAGTGATTCAAAAACAGATTTTAACCCATTACCCAACAATAGCGGCATTTCACCAGTCTGTTACAGACGACTCTGTAAAACATTGTGGGAAAAGGAGAACTTACTCTTAATGAGCAATTTCTCCTTTTCCCATAATGTTTTCTGCCCTAACAGAAGATTATTTTCAATTGTATCACATTTTGAAATGTCATCTGCAAACTCTTAATTTGGGACAGTCGAAAAATTTGGCATTTGGTAAAGGGTTAATATCACAAAGCCTCTCTGGAGAGGTTTCTATCCCAGTTAAGATATTATGAGTCATTGATATAACTGAAATACTGTTGAAAATATTGTAAAAATCTGAATCTGAATTTAATAAAGTTTTTAACTCTATCATTTCAGGAAATGAGACCGAGTTATGTTTCTTTAACCTTGAGGAGTACAGGACCTACCAGGCAAACCCAACTCTAGTTTGGGAATAGCAGTTAAGTCAGCTGGAACTGAACATTTGTATGCTTCTGTCCTGGTGCTGCTCTCAACAATGTCATATTTGTGGTTCACCTGATGTCATTAAACTTATTCATTTCTCATAAAGACATAGTATTTCTCGTGAAGTGGAATGTTCAGAGACACAAGCAAATTTAGTATTTATTTTATGGGATCAGAAGCATATCGATAATCATCTTAACCCTTATAATGCTGGTTTATTTTCTAAAAATAGATTTTTGGGTTGTCTGCTTTCTAAAACCTTGGATATCTGCTTTATTTTAATGAGGAAAGAACCTTGGAGTATCAAACAGGTTAGATCACAGGCCAGCCGCCAATTTACTTGGCGGCTTGCCTGGATCTTACCAGTTTGCATAAGTATTAAGTTGGTTCCAGCAAAATAAGGGTCAAAATGTAACAACATGGATTTGTGTTTTCATTTTGTCCATGGAGGACATTTTATTTCAAAATGATCATCATCTCAATCAATGTGAAAGTCACTCAAAGTGATCAAATATACAAATATGAAAATTGATTTTCATCAAAGCATGCAACACACAATTTAGCTGATTAAACATTAAAACAATAGAAAGTAATCTTAGGTATTAAATAACAGTATGTTTTACAACAAAAATAAAGAGAGAAAAGCTTACAACCAATATGTTATGGTGTTTAATCCTCGCATAGCCATTGCAAGACATGTGTTACTTTTTTCACTCAGTCATTTAAAGCTATCTTTAAATAATGAGTCTTAGCTTACGGTTCTTTTCTCCTAAATTAATGAACAAAACAGAAGATAATGTATTAACTCTTGGAATGCTTGGTAATTTCCTAAAAATAGACTTTTGTGTTGTCTGCTTTCCGAAACCTTTGATATCTCTTTTTTTTTATTTTCTTTTATGAAGGATTCGCAGGGAAGCGAGAAGGTTAGATCACAGGCCAGCCGCCAATTCACTTGGCAGCTGGCCTTGATCTAACTGTTTGCATATGCATAAAGTCAATTCACACATACATGCATTTCGTTTAAGCTATTTTGTTTCAGTTGCCATTGGCTTTAATTTGAATTGGTCATAAACTCCCACATTGGAAATGGATTAGAGGACTTCTAAATTCCAAAATGTTATACATGTGTTAGTCCGAATGATCCATACATAGATATTTCACTCTCCGTCACGCAGTTTCAGCTTGGATCATCCGAGTTATACATGTGTTAGAATTTCCGAATAGTCTTTGGAATGTCTGGTATCTTATCTCCCACTGGGCACCCTACAGGGCAACAATACAGTTCCACAGCATGGTGCAAATTTCCTGTATATTACTTGATAAGGAATGGGGCATTTTAGTGGTCAGATTACGTAATACCCCAACCCTTCGGTTCCTCATAATGTAGAAAATTGATAAGACATAAGTTTGGATATAGTTTTCTTTATCTAAAACAATGATTAACATGATTAGTAGATTTTTCTTGATAAACTGATAAGAAATATGAACAAAATAATGAGTTAGTTATTCAATGAATTAGCACTTGTTATAATCATAAAATGGATGCTGATGTTGATTATATACTATGAAGATGATGATATACTACAGAGGTCACTTAAAGAAGGTCTAAACTAGGCCTTTAAAGTAAAGAGTTCTGTTATGTGATAAGAGTTCTAGACTGCATAAGATTCTTTTAGCCTGTGGTGGTTGGTCAATAGTTTTTGACTGTGTTGAATAGTTGAAAGAGTTCTGGACTGCGCCTTTATGTGGTAACACTTTTGTAGGCTGTCTTATTTTGTCGTAATTGTTCTTGACTGTGCTGTTTAGTAAAAATAATTCTGGACTGCGAAGTGTTTGGTAAGGGTTCTTGACTGCTCCGCGTAGTCGTAAAAAAGTGCGCTGTTAAGTCACACAAGTATTAGATTGCGTGTTAAGTCACAAGACTTTTGGATTGCGCTGTCTAGTCGCAAGAATTTTGGATTGCGTTGTGTAGTCGTGAGCGTTTTCTAGACCACTCAACAGGCTACTCGTTGTGTGGTTTAACAGTTGTTCAAGACCACTCGACGGGCTACTCGTTGTGTGGTTTAACAGCTGTGTTCAATATCAGTTGAAGGGGTTTGAATTATACGTATTCAACTCCTTGTGTGGTCCCAAGGGTCCGGTCTGCATACTGTAGACAGGAGATTTCGAACGTTCCGCCCTTACAAGAACCGGTTTAGGAGGGTCCTTAAAAGAGAAACAAAAATCGCATTTATTTTAACACCTTACCTTTGCTTTTTCGTGTTATGTAACATAGGGATATAAAAGGCCGGTGACTTTGACCCGTATAGTGTGGAACCGACCTCATGCTTATGCAAACATGTTAGATCCAGGCCAGCCGCCAAGTAAATTGGCGGCTGGCCTGTGATCTAGCCTGTTCGCTACTCTGAGCATATTTCCACATCAAAATTAAGCAGGTTTTGGAATTGGGAGTCATACCAGTTTTTTGCTTTCCCAATTTAGCAATTTCGGCAACAAAACTTCCTAAATTCAACAGGCCTACGCTTCATCCAGTTCAAGGGGGAAAAAGCATTGCTTAATACATGACATTGGGTTAAAAGGACTGTGATAAAAGGGGTTTGAACCTATTGTTATATGTCTATTAGATAAGATAATTCTATTATAGTGACGTGGTGATATCGATATACATTCACATTAAGAATGAAAGCGCGGATAGCGCTGAAGACCTAAGGTGCGTTTAAAGCAAGATGATTGAGGATGCATTTGAAAATTTTTCAAAGAAAACGGCTGCTCCTTTTACCACCTATACTATAATTTTTATTTCTGTGTCACAGAGACTGAACGATAGTCTATTTTTCGAACCTCTGGACATTTTACGATTTCCCATGAGGCAACAGTAATAATATAAAGAAAAACAAAGCGAGTAAATCCGGACTACATCCTTAGTTCCAAGATGGTATTAGTCCGCACAGTAAAGGCGGATGGTCAACGAGTAATTGGGATCAGACCGCTGTTTGTGAATCTGACGCACCCTTAGTCCAAAAATCAAAGTAATTTAGGACATCTACCCTCATTTAGCTTATCAGTCTCTTTTTTTTGGATGTAGCTTTAACAAATTCTACATAATACACGTTTTGTTTTGAATTATTTATACCAGGGGTTTTACATCGCGTCATCATTCTTTCATGTTTGTTGCGACGCCCGACTCTAAACGATAGAGACAGACCCCATACTCAAATGTCAAATAAGGGCTGGTAGAACCATTGGCACTCTGTATGTCGGTCGGAAGACGGCTTTGTGCTGAACAAACCTTTAAGTACAGTTGTATTATAACGAACCTAGTAAATGAACCTCTCAAAGACAAACACACCCGATCAGTGAAAAACTCTGTCGTACACTGAGCGGTTGTGTTGTCTACATATATACCAGCATGTTCTCTCAAACAATGCATTAGGTTCCTAATTTGCATAAACGTTAAACGAACGTTACACAACTCCCATCTCCGAGAAGACTCGTCCCGAGTCTTGGCCCGTGGGGGAGGCTACTCCGGTAGAAGAAGAAGTCTTAATCCCACCGCTGCCACCAATATAACGAACCAAGCAATTGAACCTCTCAAAGACGCAAAAACCGATCAGTGAAAAACACTGTCGTACACTAAGCGGTTGTGTTGTCAACATATATACCAGCGTATTCTCTACAACACTGTATAAGGTTCCTAGTTTGCATAAACATTTAACGAACGTTACAGTATAAAAAAAAAGATGAATTCTGTACCTTTTGGATAAGTTCTTCTACAGTAAACAATGGTTTTGCGGCTTGCTGGCTCTCCGTTTTTATATAAATGAAGCATCTGAAGAAATCACCAGGCTGGGTACCTGCCTTGGTCTCCATCTTCCATACACAGCGCGCCGATCCTAACGGCCTCTTTTGACAGCAGATGTCGTGAAGTGGTAAGGTCTAAAATCGATGAATTAAATATCAGTAAACATATGTGACATTTATGGTTTTTATGGAGATAGAAATCTAAAACTAATGACTATAACACAGAAAGACCGGGGTTATGTGAGTTATAAGTTATGAATATGTTGAAACATAACAAAAAACCGCAGGATCATGACAATAATATGAACTAAGGCATTGCCTCTAGACCGCTCTCTCAACTCAATGGCATGGGTTTTGTGAAAAACACTTGCATACTGAATATACGGTTCAATATCAATTCAGAGTACAACTTTGTGGAAATGTAAGAATTGGCTTACTTTGGGGAGCAAATACTCATTTTGTCACAAAGCTGTCATCTTTGTCACATTTAGGTAGGTCTCAGTAAAAGGATAAGTATTCTTGCAGACTCTTAGTGAGCTTGTTTGATGGTAGATGTTCTATATGGGTATAAGTTTACTTGCTTGGGCTGTGTTTGAGGGCCTTTCATCAATAATGAGACATTCATCATGTAAGGACAAACTGCTCATGCAATGTCAGAACTACCAAACTACAATATTTGAATCACAAGTCTGTCTCTGCATGAAATCATAGAATTTTCTTCACAAAATCATGTGTTGTAGGTACTGCTTTAAATCATCATGAGAACAAACAACATGTCATTTGGTGATGAAGAAGGATCATTTTGGTTAATAGTATCAGACAATATCAAACAACATACTCATCTGCTTGTACATTCTTAGGGACTAACTAAATCATATAGAAAGCCAATCAGGTCTTTGCTTGAATTTTTCATTACTGTTCAATTGAGATAAGGAAATACCACATAAATTGCTTTGCAGATCTCCAAAAGATCATTCAAAAACAACAAATAGCTTTGTTGTAGCCAATTGGTTTTTTGTTGAACTTTAAAATAAAAGTAAAAGATTCCATAAATTTCTATTAGTATTTTATTTACCTTTTTTTACACATAAAACACTGCTTTTTATATGTGTTTATATATCAAAGAACTTAAAAAACAAAATATGCAATAAATGATATGCAATAAACTATTAATAAAATGTAGTTAAAAGACATACATGAAAATCAGCAGACAGTATTTGTTCATGTTTTCAAAATCTTTGCTCTAACACATTGATAGATAATTTTATCTAATGAAATCACTGCTTGATCTTGGGACATTATTTTCATTCTTGATGCCATCAGTTCCCTTGTCTTCATAGTTTAAAAAAAACTCCTGAAAGTTGGAAGAATATGGCAGAAATATGTATGATCACCTTTAGATTTTCCAAAGAAAATAATCATCAAATATTCTATGACATACATCCTTAAGACTTTTATCCAATTTTTCCAAAATATTGTTTCAAATTTAAAGCAATAGCAGATATAATTAAAATTTTCTTTAACCAATGAAAAGAAGCATTGTGACAAGGCAAATGTGCTCTCTGAGCCAATTTCCCTTTGCCATAATTGGTTAAAAAATTATGTTGAAAGTTAAGGGTTTACCATGGAAACTGAAGGAAAAGTAATAACTTTACATTGATGCATGCATAAAATTTAAATTCAACTCTGATCTTTGTTTCATTGAAAAATATCATACACAAGCAATTGTAAGAAAAGAATTTCAAGTTATGACTCAAGTTTCTGTCTTCCACTGGTCTGCTGTAGGCTTACTAAGCTGTGTAAATAGAGCATGGGCATGCTTTTTGTCTCATTAATCTGAATTTTTGAAGGCTTCTTGAAAAAGAGAAAAGAAAATGAGTACCATAAGACATATGTGACATTGTTATCATAATAGAATATTCCATAGTCCATCAGAGTTTTTCTATATTATTGTCATTTGATGTTATCAGTACCAAAAAACACTAAACACTATCCTTGAAATAGTCTTTTGAGGAGAAAACTAAGTTTTGAAACAGTTCATGAGTAAAAACATATCTATAGATTTAATGGTATTCGGGCGTCCATGTAAATCTTCATCTGTTTTTTATTGTACCGAGTCTGTGTGATCCTCCAGCATATTTTGATGTTGTTATCTCTTCCTTACTCTACCAGTAAGTCATCCGTTTTGGCTGTTGAAAGAGAAAAATAAAAAGTATCAATCTTTTGGCAATACTTATGGTGGCATAGAGGTGACATGTATGCGATTTTATTTTTGTTTTTTCTGAGTTAGTAAGTCTAAATAACGAGATAATTAAGTCATTATTTCAACTTACTAACTCAAAGAATGAGATAACTAAGTCGTTATTTCAAGTAAGTAAGTCGAAATAACGAGATAGTTAAGTCGTAATTTTGACTTACTCACTCGAAATAATGACATAATTAAGTCGTTATTTTGAGTTAGTAAAGTCATTATTCAGACTTACAAACTTCAAAATAGCGAGATAATTAAGTAGTTATTTCGACTCACTAACTCGAAATAACGAGATGGTTAATTCGATATAACAAGTTTGTTGACCAATCAGATGGTTCGTTGTATTCAGCAAATTCATGTGAAATGACGTACAGTGTGACGCAATGTTAACCACATTATACTTTAAGTTAAAGATTGAATGGATCTGATTGGTCAACTTACTTGTAATAATGAGTTAACTATCTCATTATTGCGAGTTAGTAAGTCGAAATAACGACTTAATTATCTCATTATATCAAGTTGGTAAGTCGAAATAACGAGATAGTTAAGTCGTAATTTTGACTTACTCACTCGAAATAATGACATGATTAAGTCGTTATTTTGAGTTAGTAAGTCAAAATAATGAGATAGTAAAGTCATTATTCAGACTTACGAACTTCAAAATAGCGAGATAATTAAGTAGTTATTTCGACTCACTAACTCGAAATAACGAGATAGTTAATTCAATATAACAAGTTTGTTGACCAATCAGATGGTTCGTTGTATTCAGCAAATTCATGTGAAATGACGTACAGTGTGACGCAATGTTAACCACATTATACTTTAAGTTAAAGATTGAATGGATCTGATTGGTCAACTTACTTGTAATAATGAGTTAACTATCTCATTATTGCGAGTTAGTAAGTCGAAATAACGACTTAATTATCTCATTATATCAAGTTGGTAAGTCGAAATAACGAGATAGTTAAGTCGTAATTTTGACTTACTCACTCGAAATAATGACATAATTAAGTCGTTATTTTGAGTTAGTAAGTCAAAATAACGAGATAGTAAAGTCATTATTCAGACTTACGAACTTCAAAATAGCGAGATAATTAAGTAGTTATTTCGACTCACTAACTCTAACGAGATAGTTAATTCGATATAACAAGTTTGTTGACCAATCAGATGATTCGTTGTATTCAGCAAATTCATGTGAAATGACGTACAGTGTGACGCAATGTTAACCACATTATTGAATGGATCTGATTGTTCAACTAACTTGTAATAATGAGTTAACTATCTCATTATTGCGAGTTAGTAAGTCGAAATAACGACTTAATTATCTCGTTATTTCAAGTTGGTAAGTCGAAATAATGACTTAACTATCTCGTTATTTCGTGTTAGTAAGTGGAAATAAAAACTTAATTATCTCATTATTTTGAGTAAGTAAGTCGAAATAATGACTTAATTATCTCCTTATTTCAACTTAGTTAGTCAAAAAAATGACTTTATTATCTGGTTATTTCGAGTTAGTAAGTCGAAATAATGACTTAACTATCTCGTTATTTTCGAGTTAATAAGTTGAAATAACGACTTAATTTTCTCGTTATTTCGACTTACCAAATCAGAAAAAAAAATTGCATACCTGTCACCTCTATGCCACCGTAAATTCTGGCTACATTTTAACTGACTGATTATTCTTAATTGGTAACATTTTGGAAATAATTCCATCCCTATGGTAGTCGATTGAAGCAGTTATCTGACAGGAAGAAAAAGAACTGATTGTTAATAAAAATCTATATTTCAACCTGTTTTGACTTATTTTGGTTTCATTCTCATGAAGGTTTTCGAAAAAAGAAAGAAGAAAAGAAAAAGTCAATTACACATTTTGAGCAACAACAAATTCATCAACATTTATTGCTTTCAAAAGTTATCTTCTATGGTTATGAGGCTTATGTTTGTAAAGTTCAAAGGGGCATGAGAAAGACTATGTACTTACTTGTATTATAAAACAGAGTCAATGTTTATGCAGGTCTGCATCATCTTTTCTTTTGAATCTTGTTTGAAATTGTCATATTCCCAACCATCATGCAATCTGTGAAATAAAGAAGAATCAACTTAAGGATCAAACCTTTGGGCCAAAATTATCAATTGCAAGAATAATTCAATGTTTTGAAATAATAGTATCACTTGAATCAAGTAAACTAAAATACTGTCAAACGAATAAGGTGACATATATAACCAAATACTTTACAGGGTATTTCATTTTTTGAAAAGGAAATTCACGCTGTCATTGTTATTTAAACAATCGGCCCATAACGCTATTAAATTGTCAAAAAGGTACCTTGTACTCAATTTAAAAGCTCCAACAATAACAAATAATCCATGTCAGCAACTCGCGAGTTGACATCGTTGCTTTATTGGTCAGCATAATAGTGTATTCCATATACAACACGATGTGTACCTAATGCTTTCCTTACACACCGCGAAAATGACATAGACCGTCCACATAAACATTAGATTATGCCAAACTGCAGGGTGTAATCACCGAATCGGTAGAAGGTGAACACTTATTTCACCGTGGAGTGTTGTGGGCAACACACACTTTCTAGCCTAGTACTGAAGGGAACATGTACTGTAATACTAAAAAAATGAATGCTGTAGTTCTACTGAAAAGGGAGAAGTTTTTTTTTCAGATGGATGTTTGTTTAGAGGAATCATCTTCGGCGAGGCGTGACGAGGGCTCGCCTTCTCGATTTTTCTACGACGAATTTTGGTGAAAGTGGTCTATTTAGCTATACTGTTTTATAACGAAATGAAAGAGTACAAAAAGTTCTCTTACCTACAACCGGCGATACGTTGTCCTTTCAAGGAGTTGAACACTGTGTCCAATTTAAAGTTTGAAGCGGTGGCGCCGATCCTGTTGTTCGTGTTTTGTTTTTCGATAGAATGGTTTATGGTTCATTCATGATTGGGGGAAATAAACTCAATGAGCGGCAATGAATTTATGTAAAACCAGTCCATTCCATCCCGAGTTTTCTCTTTACAAGGAATGGTTCACTATTGGTAGATATATTGGTAGATAAAGGTAATGCTTGAAAATAAATTTAGATAGAACCAGTCCATTCCGTAAAGCCGGAAACACCCGAAGCAAACCCGAGTTTTCTCCTTTAGGTAAACCGGAAGCCACCTGTTTTTTTGCTAATGGTAATATGGACTAAGGCATTGCCTCTAGACCGCTCTCTCAACTCAATGGCATGGGTTCTGTGAAAAAACTTGCATACTGAATATGCATTTCAATCTTAATTCATAGTAAAACTTTGTGGAAATATAAGAATTGGCTTACTTTGGGGAGCAAATACTCATTTTGTCACAAAGCTGTCATCTTTGTCACATTTAGGAAAGGCTCAGTAAAAGGATAAGTCTCCTTGCAGACTCCTGGTAAACTTTTTTGATGGTATATGTTCTATAGATATGGATATTAGTTTAGCTTGATTGGGCTGTGTATGAGGGCCTTTAATTAATAAAGAGACATTCGTCATGTAAGGACAAACTGCTCATGCCATGACAGAACCACCAAACTATGATATTTGAACCACAAGTGTCTCAGCATAAAATCATAGAATTTTCTTCACAAAATCATGTGTTGTAGGTACTGGTTTAAATCATCATGACAACAAACAACATGTCATTTGGTGATGAAGAAGGGTCAGTTGGGTTAATATTACTAAACAATATTTAACAACATACTCATCTGCTTGTACATGGTTAGGGCTAAGTTACATCATTATAGAGAAAGTCAATCAGGTCTTTGTTTGAATTGCTCTTTATTGTTTAATGTAGATAAGAAAATCCCAAATAGATTGCTTTGCTGATCTCCAAAAGGTCATTCAATAACAAAAATAGCTTTGTTGTAGCCAAAAGGTCTTTTGTTTAACTTTCAAATGAAAGAAAAAGATTTCATAAATTTTCAATAATTTTTTATTAACCTTTGTTCACACATAAAACGCTGCTTTTTTATGTGTTTTTCTATTAGAGCACTTAAACTTAAAGCACTGTATGCAATAAATGATTAATGAAATGAAGTTAAAAGACATATAAGTGATACTCAGCATACAGCATAGGTTCATGTATTATAATTCTTTCCTTTAACACATTCGTTGAAAAATAGTCACAGCTTGATATTGACATTATTTTAATTCTTGACATCAACAGTTCCCTGGTCTTCATAGTTTGATTAGAAAAAAATAGTATGACAGAAAAATTAATGATCAACTTTTTAAACAGGAATTTCAACAAATATTCTTTGACATACATCCTTAAGACTTTCATCAAAATTTTCCAAATTTTTGTTTCAAATTTAAAGCAATAGCAGATATAATTGGAAATTCTTTAACCAATGAATAAAAGCAATTGTGACAAGGCAAACATGCTCTCAGAGAATGTTTACCTTTGTCATAATTGGTTTTAAAATGTTGAAAATTAAGGTGTTTACAATGCATGTAAACTCTCATGTTTGTTTCCTTGAAACATTTCATTAACATGCAATAGATAGGAAATTAGTTGAGTTTTTCAAAAAAAAAAAATGAGGACCATGAAACATGTGTAACATTGTTATCATTATAGAATATTCCATTGTCCCTAGACAGTTTTTCTATATTATTGTCCTTTGATATTGTCAGTACCAACTAACACTAAACACTATCCTTTAAATATGGTGTATCACTGTTTAGGTTTTTTTATCTTCATGAAATTAGTCTTTTGAAGATAAAACTAAGCTTTTGAACATTTCATTAATCAGGTAGTCAAAGTACATGTGAATCTTCATCTGTTTTTGATTATATCAAATCCATGTGGTCTCCCATCACTGAACATTTTGTTGCTGTTACCTTTTCCTTACTCTGCCAGATAGTCATCAGATATGGCTGTTAAAAGAGAAAAATAAAAACATAAATCTTTTGCCAAAACTGACCACCTTCATCTGACTGATTATTGGTAACATTGGAAATAATTCATTCCCATAGTTATCAATTGAAGCAGTTATCTGACAGAATGAAAAAGAAGTCATTGGTGATAACAATCTATATTTTAAGCTGTGTATCCAGGCAGGGTTATCCCATGATCAATGTTTGCAATATAAAACGGATTGCAATTTTTTTAAGCAGACTACTTCTGGTTTCCACTATTTTATATATGCCATGTTGCGACGATAAATAATCTGCAACCGCCGGTGAATGTTGTTTCAACTTTAGCTGTGCCATCCCCTCCAAGACCATGCAGAGAGTTGCGAGTTGTGGGATGCGAATAACCTTAAAACATCACCCATCGATTGCAATATCTCTACCGAGTGTTAGAAATAACGCCATTATAAACAATGGGTTATCATATATCACCAGAACCGGAAAGTTTATGGTCGGAACATGGCATAAATAAAATAGTGCAAAGCAAGAGTAATCTGCTGAAAAGAGTTGTTGCAAGGATATCTTGTTCGGACCTTTTTTCGTAAACATTGGTCACATGATCACCCCAATTGATACCTGTCGTGATTCTTTTTTGGTTTCATTCTCATTCTAGGTTTTTGTAAAAGATTATAATAATTTCAAATTGTGAGCAACACCAAATTCATCAACATTTGTGGATAATGACTATTTGAAGACAAAGTGATAAAAGGAGGACATGTTAAGGAGTTCCATCTTTGTCAGACTTGCTTGTTTCCTTAAACCTTTGCTGCAGATGTAATTATGCTAAAATTCCATCAGAACTGTGTGAATTAAAGAGAGAACTACATTGACACTCAAAAGATGGTTCTTTGTTACATTACTTTCATAAGTTATATTCTATGATTATGACATTTCTGTTTGTAAAGTTCATATGGGCATGAGAACAATACTTTTACTTACTTGTATCTAAAAAATAGAACCAATGTTAATACAGGTCTGCATCATCTTTTCCTTTGAAGCTTGTTTAAATCTGTCATTCTTCTTCAAGCATCCTGCATTCTGTAAAATAAAAAAAAACACAACTAAATCACCCTTAACTTTTTGGGAAAACTTCTTATTTGCAAGAACATCTCAATGTTTGGGAATCATATCATCACAGTACCAATCCACTAAAATAGAATACTGCCAAACGAAAGGTGACATATTTAACTAACTTAAATATCTCGTTATTTCGTGTTAGTTGGTCGAAATAATGACTTAATTATCTTCCTATTTCAAATTAGTAAGTCGAAAAAATGACTTTATTATCTTGTTACTTTCGAGTTAATTAGTCAAAATAATGACTTAATTTTCTCGTTATTTCGACTTTCCAAATCGGGAAAAAAAATTGCATACTTGTCACCTTTATGCCACCGTAAATACTGGCTACATTTTAACTGACTGATTATTCTTAATTGGTAACATTGGAAACAATTCTATCCCCATGGCAGTCAATTGAAGCAGTTATCTGACAGGAAGAAAAAGAACTGATTGTTGATAAAAATCTATATTTCAACCTGTTTTGACTTATATTGGTTTCATTCTCATTCCTACGAAGGTTTTCGAAAAAAGAAAGAAGAAAAGAAAAAGTCAATCACACATTTGAGCAACAACAAATTCATCAACATTTATGGATAATGATTTTTTTTAAACGAAGGAATAAAAGAAGAAATGTCAAGAAGTCAGATCTTTGTCAAACTTGTTTGTTTCCTGAAAACTTTGCTGCATTTGTAATTATTCTATAATAATCTAATCTGAGATGTTTGAATTAAAGAAAAAAAACTTTAACATTTGAGAAATTGCTTCTTTGTCATATTGCTTTCAAAAGTTGTCTTCTATGGTTATGACCCTTATGTTTGTAAAGTTCAAAGGAGCATGAGAAAGACTATGTACTTACTTGTATTATAAAATGGAGTCAATGTTTATGCGGGTCTGCATCATCTTTTCTTTTGAAGCTTGTTTGAAATTGTCATATTTCCAACCATCATGAATTCTGTGAAATAAAGAAAAAACAACTAAGGGATCTATTACCATAAACCTTTTGGCCAAAATTCTCACGTGCAAGAACAATTCAATGTTTGGGAATTATATTATCACTTGAATCAAGTAAAACAAAATACTGCCAACGAATAAGGTGACATATATCCAAATATGGGTCCTGCATGGCTCAGTGGTTAAGATGGTGGACTCAGAACACAGGGGTCCTGGGTTCGAGCCCCACTGAGGCCATTTAGTTTTAGTAGGAGTGGCCTTTGGTAGGATCACTTCAGAGCCCTAGCCTTGTACTGGTGTATCCAGGAAAGCCACTTCAGAACTGAAAAAATGTAGGAACGGCCCTGAAGAGGACTCATATGGGACATGTGTCGGGTAATGATTCTAAACTAAACACTTTACAGGGTATTTCATTTTTTAAAAATAAAATTTACCTGTCATTGTTATTTTAACTATCGCCCCATAACGCTATTGAATTGTCAAGAAGGTACCTTGTACTCAATTTAAAAGCTCCAACAATAACAAATAATCCATGTCCGCAACTGACGAGTTGACATCGTTGCTTTATTGGTCAGCATAATAGTGTATTCCATCTACAACACGATGTGTACCTAATGCTTTACTTACACACCGCGAAAATGACATAGACCGTCTACATAAACATTAGATTATGCCAAACTGCACCGAATCGATAGAAGGTGAACGCTTATTTCACCGTGGAGTGTTGTGGGCGACACACATTTTCTAGCCTAGTACTGCAGGGAACATGAACTTTGAAATAAAAAATGAATGCTGTAATTCTACTTAAAAGGGGAAGCATTTTCAGCGAGGGGGAAGCATCTTCAGCGAGGCGTGACGAGGGCTCGCCTTCTCGATTTTTCTATGACGAATTTTGGTGAAAATGGTCTATTTAGATATACTGTTTTATAACGAAATGAAAGAGTACAAAAAGTTCTCTTACCTACAACCGGCGATACGTTGTCCTTTCAAGGAGTTGAACACTGTGTCCAATTTAAAGTTTGAAGCGGTGGCGCCGATCCTGTTGTTCGTGTTTTGTTTTTCGATAGAATGGTTTATGGTTCATTCATGATTGGCGGAAATAAACTCAATGAGCGGCAATGAATTTATGTAAAACCAGTCCATTCCATAAAGCCGGAAACACCCGAAGCAAACCCGAGTTTTCTCTTTACACGGAATGGTTCACTATTGGTAGATATATTGGTAGATAAAGGTGATGCTTGAAAATAAATTTAGATAGAACCAGTCCATTCCGTAAAGCCGGAAACACCCGAAGCAAACCCGAGTTTTCTCCTTTAGGTAAACCGGAAGCCACCTGTTTTTTTGCTAATGGTATAACCGGTGTTAACATAACTTGTTACTCGTACGTATGTTACCGTTATCCGCTCTCCGAGCGCTTCGCGCTCTGAGAGAGCGGTATAACCGGTGTTAACATAACTTGTTACTCGTACGTATGTTACCGTTATCCGCTCTCCGAGCGCTTCGCGCTCTGAGAGAGCGGTATTAGGCCTGACCTATTTATTATCTATTTTTCTTTTTCAAAGTGCTTTTTTCACAAATTTGGAGCCCACTTATTTACTTCAGTGTTACCATTCGAGAAGCCTGGTAGAGCCATGCCCGTTCGTATACCGCGAACTAATGCGGGTTAGCATGGGTCAGGACTCCAGGCTATCATTCGAGTAACATCTAAAATAACAAGGAGCGCTCGGATTAATGAATGGCGACCACCTGTTTAAAAGAAATCGTGTGAAACACACAAAAATACTGTCATTTATCCAAAATTAACAACGTGAATAATCAAAATGAAGAATTTGTTGGGGTTTAATGTTTCCCAACGTTTCTCGGCTGACCTTGTTTTATCGCTAAATGTAAGCAAACATTATTGTATTTACTCTTTTAAAAGCATCATGTGAATGAGTTACAGTCTCAATTCCTCTGTAAAAGGGAGTTTAAAATACCTTTAAGATAATTTTCAATTATTCTCGAACTTTCACAATTTAAGCTAAAATGAGCCCGAGTATGGCTTTAACGCGATAATACTTTGGAGCTAGTCGTCGGAAACATTTGGATTGTTCCATGCCAGCATCTCTTACTACTGACTCCTAGCTGACTTACATTAGTGTCATACTGCAAATCAGAGTTATTTGGGTCCCGTATAAAATCCCACACATCCTGATGACCAATACTGAGCTTTACGGTAAGAACATCTTTATCCGTAACGGACTCTGGCACGGCAATAATCCCATCTTGAATGCGTTGCATGTTGTACTTATTTTGGTCATTGTCCAGTTTCTGCAATAAAAATACCAAACATTTGAGTTTTTATGTAATTTAAAAAATCCGAACAGACTTAATTAATATAAAGTTTAGAACAAATCAAGCCCGCCCAAGGTTAGGCGACACAGCACAGAATTGTGTAATAGCATTTTGAAATGGAAAAGAAGCTTCGTAATAGTTGCTGAATAAGGAAAAGCACTTTCAGTCACAAATCGATAGTGCTGTCTATATGTACATACTTATTCGCATACTCTCTAAAATATTGAATAGGCTATCAAATTTGATAAGACGTTCAACAAACTTTAAACTTTTAAACACTCTTACAGAACACAAAAGAATGTTTAGTTCAAACTTATTCATCTTACATCGAATGTGAAAGAAGTTCTTACGACTTAGATAAATCACTCTCGATTCTGCTTCCTAGATACATAACCAGTACTCGCGCCAAATGTGGATTAATGAGAGGTCCCAAGGCAGATCCCGCTTCTCACGGCATTCGAATGCTTATTTAATATCATAGATAACATGAACCTTGTTACGATTTCTACCAGAAATTGCAAAGAAGAAGCAAAACTGTATGTATTTTAATAAACATTTCGGAACAGGAAGGAAATGTGTATCTTTTATAACAATTACCTTTTTATAGTCCTCTATTTCCAAAATCAAGCTCTCAACAACCACGAGTGTCAAAGAGGCCCTCGGTGCGGGCGTAAACATCATTTTGGCATACAACACACCCTCCAAGCTAATGTCCCTATCAACACCATGCTTCGTACACACATACGTACTAAATACACGAGTATGAACAAACGCTTTGTCGCCTTCAAGCAGGCAGTACGTGTCCAGGTCAGCTTGGTGTTGCTCAACTATAGGAACTTCGACGATAGGATCACATTGAGTACCATCCTGTGTTAGCAGTGTTGGATCCCTCTTTCTCCAAACTTGCACCTTTCCTGGTATTCCTGCGAGCTTTAGAACTATTACAGCATGATTTCCAAACTTGACAATCCCGGGGAAATCATATTCCATACAGGGCGAGACAATGGTTTGGTCGTCGGATATCCCCATTGCATCTCGAATCTCAGGGAGTGACGTGTGACTTGACGCGTGGACCTCCACTTCACGATTTAGCAAATCCTTTACGGATACAAACATATAGGCGTCCGAGTGCTTAAACTGAACTTTAGGGTTGTCCTTTGTCAGAAAACCAGAGAATTGGAATGCTTTTCCAAACATATCCCGTTTATTTGATTCTTTCCCATCACACGTTTGTGTTGAAGCTTCCTTTGACAAGTTGAAGACAAAGTTGTGTTCGTTGACATCGGTTGCCTTGAAAATGTCTTTCATAAAGTCACTCATATTAAGTGTGACTGTGCTGTATAGACTTTCCCCGGAATTTCTTCTCTCACGGCATATTTCACCAGATTTTGTGTTATTAGCATCTACATGAACTTCTGGTACAATAGGTTGATCTATTCGTTCTGAGAGGACGGAGGGCGGATTTTGCTCTAACTGGACAATGGTTGATCCATTGTCAGGTGATGAAAAGCCACTGTTGCATACAGGACCAGAGTTGTTTGTTAATGGTGTGGGAGTTGGGTATGTATCCTCATTTAATTCTTCACTGGGGCTCGTCGATGATACTACGGCAGTTGTATTGCAATTCTTCGAGGTTTTCTTTCTTGTATTTGCTTTGCGCTTTAACACTGTGAAAATACAACTTTTCGTAACTTATTTTCAATATAAAAAATATTGAAGACTCCAAACTAATGTAATTTTGATACGAATTCTGGCATACAAAAGTATGCAACTGCACGAAGATTAAGTGTTTTTTACACCATTACATAAAGTTAGTAAAAATGTGCAAAATACGATTGCCTAACAAAGATTGACATCGTTTAAAAAACAGTAAGTATTTGATACTGGATGTCTGTGTTTCTTTGACAAAAGGTTGATAATCACACGACCCCTCCCTGCTGCATGGGTTCAAGTGCCGGCGACTGCATATGGATTTTCACAATAAATAGTTTTAAGACTGACTTATTGAATGCATATGGTTCGAACCGGCATGACCAACCATGGTAACCAAGTTGTAGGTTCAATCATCGCAACACAACTAAAATAATGTTAACGCGATGTAAAACCCATATGTAGATAAACAAATGATAGTTATCCACATTCGGCGCGAGTACTGGTTATGTATCCAGGAAGCAGAATCGAGAGTGATTAATCTAAGCTGTAAGAACTTGTTTCACAGTCGATGTAAAATAGATAAGTTTAAACATAAACACAAATGAAAGTTCATTATAAATCGCACTTTGAACAGGTCAGTGGTCAAAATGAAATCCAAATGTGCAATTTTTTTTTTCAATTTTCAAACGAGTACTCGATTACTTACTCACCTGAAAACAATACCGCACCAACCAATGCTATTATTACTGGTACTGATATAAGACCGATACTGCCTTTAGAGAGGGTTTCACCACTAAACGTGCTATCTGACAGCGTTTCCATGGACTCATACTGTGTTGATGGTATCGTCATCTTCTCATACTTCTGGACGAAACTATTTGTGGCAAGACTAGCTGTCCCAGGGACTTCTTGGGAGTAGAAAAAGGGATACAAAACAATTTGTTTCAAAACAAACATAGATGCGGTCAAGCACCTTCTAAAGGACTTATTAGAAACTAGACAAAGCCGATGTAGATGTCTCCAAGCTTGGCTTTTATTTTTAACTCAAAGGCCATTTTCAATAATGGTTTCAAATATAATAATAAACCAAAGACCCAAACCAGCAGGGTATCGTTGTACAGAATGACTTACGGAAAATATATGAGTAAGTCGTACCTGATATACATGGATAGTAGTGTGAACAATAACGCGATATTGCAATGTGACACGTCATTGGAGGCGTCTCGTAGAGACGATTCCAATGATGTGTTCCTTTGCAATATCTTTTATCTCAATATTGAATTGTTACTTTGCTATATCTTTTATCTCGTTATTTGAAATAAGAGGGATAGGAGGTTGTTTTGAACTACAGCAAATCTTTAGCATAAGATGTTATTCAAAAAGCTACCCAGCACTTGTTGTGACCTGTTACTGGTTTCGCCAGCACTCAGAGTACCATGGAGGGACGTACTTGCTACAGTCAAACCATCATATGTCTTTCTACTGAACCATCTCTACCAATGGTTGACGTTATTTCAAGTGTCCTTGTTTTGTATAATTCATAACAGTCGATATTGAGACAAATATTTACAAAAGTTTTTTTTCTGTTTAGAAAAGTTGCTGTGTTGTTCAAAACCGTTCATAGACACTCGAGTTCCTTCCATACGCTTAATCCAAATAAGCAATTCACACGAACAAATATTAAATTCACCTATATCATAATTTAGAAAGTCTTGAAAATCGTTCAGAAACACTAAGGGTTTGATCTGATATAATATGCGAGTCACAACCCTTTGTTGAGTATATTAGTAAATGATCAGCAATACATGGGTATTATAATTACTCAATAATATTCATATGTTGATTTTAACACTTTATAATGCTGAATGAACAATTTTCAAATATTTTGTTGAAAACGAGAATAGAAAAGATGGAATTGCAATCCCTTGTTTTAATTATAATGGATATAAAAAAAATCATAAACGATAGTACATAATATAGTTAACAACCTTCTACAAGTACTAGGACCATTTTAGAATTCATGTGATGAATGCTAAACTTTATATCATGATTACAGTGTAGCTATAGTTTTTTTCTCTAAACATTCTGATTCATATGTGTCTTTGTGTGCAGCTTAGAAAAAAGTTAATTTTGCCTCTCACCTTTGTCATAGACGTGTTTTCTCGGCTCAGCATTTGTTCGTAAATAAACAGCATGATCGGCCAATGAAACGGGAGTATTCATTATATCTAGACGATCATCTGGAACACAAACACCACTTGATAATTGCTTGTTAACACATTAACGAACAATAACGACATTTAACCAGTTTGTTGCGGACGACTCTGGAAAACATTATGGGAAAAGGAAAATTGCTCTTAACGAGCAATCTATCGCTTTCCCACAATGTTTTCTCCCATATCAAAAGATTATTTTTCAAGTTCATTACATTTTGAAATATCGTTTGCAAAATCTTTTAATTTGGGACAGTCGAGAATTTGGCGTTTGGTAAATGGTTAATTGCATAATATAAGTAAGATGAGAAGATAAATCGTACAACAATAGAAACAATAACCTAACCGGGGTCTTGAACTCGATAGCCCTATAAGCCATGTCGCACTCGCAAGAGACAGTGCTTTGGCGACAGTGGTGCAGCGGTAGAGTTTCGGCCTCATTTACCGCGGGTCCCAGGTTCGATCCCTGCTAGCGGCGAGGTGAGGATTGCCGGGACTAGCCCACAAATCGGCATGGGAACTGGTTTAGCATCCATTAAGCATTCATGCTGTCTAATATGTTTCAAGCTTTCGTTACAAGCGAAGTAAAATAAAAAAGTTCAACCTAAACCACAGAGAGAGGGTGTGGTCCAGGGATACAGCGTCGGCATCGGAACAGGACACAAGGGTCGTTTGTTCGAATCCCGTGAGTAGAGGGATCTGCTTTGCGACCTTTCATTTATCCACATTTGGCACGAGTACTGTCTCCAGGAAGCAGATTTGAGAGTGTTTGACCTAAGTTGTAACAACTTTTTTCACAATCGATGTAAGATAAATTATCTAAACCTAAACTACATAGAGAGCTATCGAATCCTTCCAGCTTACCTTCACGTAAATGCAGCTGCCCCAAACTACAGAAATGGGTGGCTTTGTCGTAAACACCCGTCCCGCAGCAAGCCTCATTCTGAGATTTTCGCGGGAACTTGGTTCCATTACAACACAGCTCGCTCGATACGTTCATGAGGGAATGTCCGCAGCAGTTTCGCAGGTTTTGGGTTTCCAGGACCTTCCCAGAACAACAAATCGAATTGTTTCGGTTATAGACCATCAGACTTTTCTTATCGAAGCCACATACAAAGTCTGTGAAAAGAGATATATAATTCTAATAAATTCTAGGAGAATACATCCTAATTTATTCTACAGGCAAAAGTAGTCCAATTATAAATAGTTCTATAGCTTGCGGATACAGCATCAGTTTCGTGACCTGTTTAAAGATGTAACAACTTAACTAAAAATTTCGCCATTTCGTATGAGTTACGGATAAAAATGACGTAAAACGATGTCTAACATTCCATCCACACTGAAATACTTAACGTGTACGCGTAGAGGAAATGTATTATATGCCGGGGCAGATTTACCTGAAATTGTAACCTTACACTTCTATCCGATGTGTATTTCTCTGCTCACGGAAATACCCGAGTAGTTCCGATTGATTTTGTACATGACAATCAAGTATCAGAAACGCGAACAATCTTGTCATTATTTTCTAGGAGAGTACTAGTAACTTTAAAATTTACATATGTCATTTTTAACAAAAGATAATAGGGTTGGGTGGAATTGGCGTATTTTTTACATGGCAATCAAAGTATCTTAAACTCAAACAATCGGGTCAGTTATCCTTGGAGAGTACTAGTAACATTTAATTTTATTCGTCATTTAACAATAGATAATAGGGTTGAGTGGAAACGACGCATTTAGCACATTGCTATGTAAGTATCAGAAACGCGAACAATCGGGTCAGTTATGCTTTGAGAGTAGGCTACTAGTAACTTAAGACTGGGAACCAGTCCCTCATCTATGGACACTCTCTATACCCAGAAGTCCTTATGAAACGAACAAGGCACTCTGGGTAGAGATTGATTTATGGAACATAGAGACTGGTAGGGTACAAGTCTGGCTGGTAATGGAAGGAAGGGAAACAGCACACTGTCCTAAGAGATGACGGTTTGTTGCATTCACCGAAGTTTTCTTCGCGGAAATATTTGTAAAAATTATCTAAAATTAAAATTTTAACACACATTCGATACAAATCAATGGATAATTCTGATAAAGAGATGTCTGCTTCGAATGCGAAAAGCAATGATTTAGGGGAACATCTGTGTCCTTGTTGTTGTTGTCCTATTTTGGAACGTTGTATCAAATCGCTCAGAAATTGTAGGCTGCCCGTTGTCTATCTTGTTGAACACAGTGGAGTCAGTAGACAGCAGGGGTCCAGTTTATCGTAAATAAATACACTTACATTCGTCATCAGTAGACAGCGGGGGTCCAGTTTACCGTAAATAAATACACTTACATTCGTCATCAGTAGACAGAGGGGGCCCAGTTTACCGTAAATAAATACACTTACATTCGTCAGTTAACGGAGTCAGTAGACAGCGGAGGCCCAGTTTATCGTAAATATATATACTTACATTCGTCATCAGTAGACAGCGGGGGCCCAGTTTATCGTAAATAAATACACTTACATTCGTCATCAGTAGACAGCGGGGGTCCAAATGACCGTAAATAAATACACTTACACTCGTCATCAGTAGACAGCGGGGGCCCAGTTTATCGTAAATAAATACATTAACATTCGTCATCAGTAGACTGCGGGGGCCCAGTTTATCGTAAATAAATACATTTACATTCATCATCAGAAGACAGCGGGGGCCCAGTTTATCGTAAATAAATACACTTACATTCGTCATCAGTAGACAGCAGGGGCACAGTTTACCGTAAATAGATACACTTACATTCGTTATCAGTAGACAGCGGGGGTCCAGTTTACCGTAAATTAATACACTTACATTCGTCATCAGTAGACAGCGGGGGTCCAGTTTATTGTAAATAAATACACTTACATTTGTCATCAGTAGACAGCGGGGGTCCAGTTTACCGTAAATAAATACACTTACATTCGTCATCAGTAGACAGCGGGGGTCCAGTTTATCGTAAATAAATACACTCACATTCGTCATCAGTAGACAGCGGGGTCCAGTTTTCGTAAATAAACACATTTTCATTCGTCATCAGCAGACAGCAGGGGCCCAGTTTATCGTAAATAAATACACTTACATTCGTCATCAGTAGACAGCAGGGGCACAGTTTACCGTAAATAAATACACTTACATTCGTCATCAGTAGACAGCGGGGGTCCAGTTTACCGTAAATTAATACACTTACATTCGTCATCAGTAGACAGCGGGGGTCCAGTTTATTGTAAATAAATACACTTACATTCGTCATCAGTAGACAGCGGGGGTCCAGTTTATCGTAAATAAATACACTTACATTCGTCATCAGTAGACAGCGGGGCCCAGTTTATCGTATATAAATACACTTACATTCGTCACCAGTAGACAGCGGGGGCCCAGTTTATCGTAAATAAATACACTTACATTCGTCATCAGTAGACAGCGGGGGTCCAGTTTATCGTAAATAAATACACTTACATTCGTCATCAGTAGACAGCGGGGGTCCAATTTACCGTGAATAAATACACCAACATTCTTCAGTTAACGGAGTCAGTAGACAGCGGGGGTCCAGTTTATCGTAAATAAATACACTTACATTCGTCATCAGTAGACAGCGGGGGCCCAGTTTATCGTAAATAAATACACTTACAATCGTCATCAGTAGACAGCGTGGGCCCGGTTTATCGTAAATAAATACACTTACATTCGTCATCAGTAGACAGCAGGGGCCCAGTTTATCGTAAATAAATACATTTACATTCGTCATCAGTAGACAGCGGGGCCCAGTTTATCGTAAATAAATACACTTACATTCATCATCAGTAGACAGCGGGGGCCCAGTTTATCGTAAATAAATACACTTACATTCGTCATTTAACAAAAGCCTTGTTGATCGTGAATTTTTGGAAGAGTTGGATTTCAGTTTCCTTTCAAAGGCACGACATCTCTTCGATTTTCTCTAAAAAGAAGAAGAAGAAAAAATTGTAACATTAATCCTTACTGTGCTGGAACCGACTTCATGCTTATGCAAATATGTTAGACCTAGGCAACCCGAAAAAGGAAATTGGCGACAGGCCTGTGATATTATATGTTTACGATCCTGAATATCTGTCCGCATCAAAATTATAGAAGATTACCAAGTCTTCTAAGGGCTAAGCCAATGAGCATTGTTTCAGTATTCATTAGACTTTTTCTTTATTTGCATAAACGTTCAACGAACGTTACGCTTTATTGCAATGAAGGGTTCATCATGAATGGGGAAACTTAACTGCCAATAAACGACATAAATGAGAAGAACCATTGGCATTCCGTTAGTTAGCCCGGTAATCATCCATCATAAAAATATAAGCCTCCGGGGGTCCTTAGATACGTATACTTATCCCAACACATTGTGCATACTTTAACAATTTACAAAACGCCGAATTATCAACAGTCCCAAATTGCATGAGATTCTAGACGACATTTCAAAATGTCATGAAATTGAAAAATAATCTTCTGATAGGGCAGGAAAACTTGTGGGATATTGAGAAATTGCTCGTCAAGAGCAATTTCCCCTTTTCTCACAATGTTGTCCAGAGTCTTCTGCAACAAACTGGTCAAATGTCGTTATTGTTTGGTAAAGGGTTAAAATGCAATTGTATATAGGATAGGGCGTAAACTCTGGACACGAGGGTCGTTGGTTCGACTTTTGTAAGAACTTGAGATAAATAAAAAGACAACCATTTCCATTTTAACATTCGGCGGGATTTGGGACTTTCCATTCCTATTCTAAATCAAACAATTGTTCATTCCCCAGCCTATTATGAGTGCTACATTTATAAATGTTGTTTAATGAAATTCCTTTTAGAGTTAAAACAAAGACTCATGCAGATGTAGCATTTTATAAATGTTGTTTAATGAAATTCCTTTTAGAGTTAAAACAAAGACTCATGCAGATGTAGCATTTTCTATTCACTGATGTTAACTTACACATCCGTTTTTGAGTGTGCCTATTTAGTTATTTATTTTTACAACTGCATGTGCATATCAACCATTGGATGGCTTTTGGCAATAATGGATTACATGTCTGTTATCTGCAGGGTTGCCATTAGGGTATGAAACACCTATTCTTTTTGACATTGTATTGATTGTTTGTTTATTTGTAATCAGTAACGACAAAAGACTTTGGAAAATATCGCTCGCAAAATCATACGCATTCTTTTTTGTTTGTTTCCATGAAGCCTAACCGAGAGTGGTGAATGTAATGCATAAGTTTTAAAACCCAATCAACAATACAATACGTTACGAATTGCCTCGTTAACATCTCTGTTGATTAATGCACATCAGTCATCTATAGGTGTGCCTTTTCTGTACCAAGTGAACTACGATTGCTTCCTCAAGATTGTATATTTGTAACAATGAAATTATATATGACATTCACAGTCAATACACTGTATATTAATGATACGATGGCAGTAGAAGTATATTTTTACTCAGCTGGTATGTTTTGATGTCTACCAGTCTCATCCCCTGACTTGTGGTTATTGTATCGAAATAGTTTTTAAAACTATATCCACATTTAGAGGCATCAGTCATACGTGCATTTAAGAGCATTGATGTAAGAAAAACGACCCTACCCTTTTGTGTGAGAAGCAATTCGTGCATCTTTCGGAGAATGTTTGAAGGTGTCTCTGCATACATTTCCCCTTATGAAAGTGTTCCTTATGTTTCATCAGTTCCAACTTGCTTTCACAGTAGATTGTAACAAGAAGGGTGCCCTCATCTGAAATACGAACATGAAATGTGCACACAATCACTTAGACAATATCAACAATTCTAAACCCCGAAGTCCATAATATCTTACTTTGACAAACCAACTGAATGCATAAAAATACAATGTAACCCGATGATAAGTTCCTCACAATGAGCGATCTTGTCAGAACAGAACAGAACAGAACAAAACATTTTTTTAATCTCTCAGGTACAATATGTACAGCATGAGGTATAAAACAATTCAAATTAAGGGCCAAAAATACACGTAATGTAGTAGGGAAAGAAAAAATAATATATATATATTTGAATTTTAAGATATTTAAGTGTTTACAGATGAGAAAGTAAAGTAAATGGGAAAAACATTTACTGAAATAAAGGATAGACCCATATATCTATTTGGTCATCTCCCAATGTCTCAACCACCGACATTAAGGTCCAATATTATCACGATGACTTTACTTCAATATCTCGAAGAAAATGTGTTAAGGCAGAATAGCAATAATCCGCCACTTTGAAACTCATTCTTTCGTTGGACTACTTCGGGCGTTCTGGGTATACATCGGTCGAGGCCGAAACTTTTCGCTTTAAACCGAATAGTTTCGGCCACGACCGATGTATACCGACAACGCCCGAAGTAATCCGAACTAAAGAATGAGTTCAAAATTGAGGATTATAGGTATTTTACCTTCAATGAATAGGATATTGTTTTTATCCTGTCACTAGTGCCATGTTGGGACCGATAACTGGGTGCCGTGTAACATTTGTGATATCCGGCAATAACCATATAACACATGCACGTGACGAATCATGACGTCATAAGAACGACATGACGTCATTTTTTCAGCATTCTCTACTTATTTTTTCCTTTTTTCTCGTGTTTTATTTACATCTTGTCTGTTGTTTGAAAGAATACATAACGGTAACAGGATAAATAGAATAGATGGTTGGTGTCCTTGAATTGGAAAAGTTATCGGGCTCGGCTTCGGATTATTATCCGTTTCGCCTTCGGCTCACCGGATAATATTCCTAAGCCTTGCCCGATAACATTTCCGATTAACGACACCAACCATCTATTCTCTATATTCATCGTCAGATATTACTAGGAATTAACCAAACTCCTCACAGTGATCTCCCTTTATGGGGATGATCACTGCCATCACAAATGTCACATGACCACCTACTAAGAAACGAAAATGGCATAACAAGATGGCGGCGAAACTAAAAAGTTGTAATCCATTAGTGCTTTATTTTTAAACAAAACTAAATTTTTTTTTCGACTTATATGGTCAGAAATCAATACAACCAGATATTGTTACTAAATTAACTAAGATATCCGGTAATCTCTCAACAAAACAGCATCATTTGAATTTCATCCAAATCTGGATGAAAAATCTTGTGGTGGCAGTGATAGATGCAGTGTAGCAAGGGGAGATTACTGTGAGGAGTTTGGGAATTCACACAAGGCTCATATTAAAGGTTACATAGGCAAATACAGCGTAGCATGGCTTTTGCGCAGGACCAATTTGATTGTATGGGAAAAGTAAACATTCTTACTCCAATCAATGCATTCCATTGAAATACTGGTTGTTGTTTTTTTATCATAGGTGGACGGTGTCTTTGAATAGGAATTGTTATCGGGCTTTGCTTCAGATTATTATCCGATTCGTCTTCGACTCACCGGAAAATATTCCTACGCCTTGCCCGATAACATTTCCGATTCACGACACCTGCCATCTATTCTATACATATAATATGAAGACACAGTGTATCCACATGAATCGGGGAGCTATGAATTGATTCATGACCCTGTGATTTCGATCACTCATATACTTACAGCTAAGAGGACACCCAGATATGTGGTTTTTAGCTACGGCTGAGGGTATTTCTTGCAATCTATCTTTAGCTACAGCTGAGGGTGTTTCTTGAAATCCATCTTTAACACCAGTCGTTGTGGTGTCTTGTAATCTATTTCTAGCTACGGCTGAGGGTGTTTCTTTAAGTCCGCCTTTTAGTCCAACTATACCATAACTTATTCTGTCTTTACTGGGATGTGCTGCATATTCATATGTCTGCCCAGATACGTAGACAATCAGCTTAAAACCAAGATAAAGGACATAAACTCGAGTTATATTTCATTTTATCATTTCGGACTTTGTACTCGGTTGATATTGAAAAACAAAAGCGGAATACAATCATAAAGAGTGAACGTTATTATTGTTTGTGATATTCGGTATATTATTAACTGACATTGTTAAGTGCAGTATTTTCTTTCTTCAAAGCGGTTTCTTGTGTAAGCTAATGCTGTTACAAATAACCTCCTCTGAACTAACGATTTTAACAAATTTTGAAACGATCGTTGGAAAAGTAGAAATAGAAGGAGATAGTTCTCCTTTCCCTTTCAAAAATAAGGAATTCATCTATAGTATGAATAGAATAACAAAACAATAAATTGTTCATAAAGAACATTTTATTTGTTGAGCATAAAATTTTCTAGAGTCTTCTGATACATATGCATTAGAGCATGTTGAGATAAGCTCGTGTTGTCATTAAATATAAAATTCCTGGTAACATTTGAAAAATGATACTTTTAGCACTCATTTATGTATACAGAAAGATCAAATGAAAACATAAATTGACCACAACATGTTTTGTGTTATTTTGTTTCAATTAATTGCCTTGTCTTAGCAGTATTTGCTGAAAGTTATTCGACGCAAGGAAGAAGTTCAAACCAATTCATCATATATTATTGTTCTATTATCTTTTCAATGTGTCAGTTTTCATTATGTCTATACCGTTCAACATGAAAAAGAAGAGAATAGTCAGTTCACTTGCTGTAATGTATATCATTGGTCTACATGTAGATAATAGCGTATAGGGCATGTCTTTAGCACACAGTATAACTAAACAAATATTAGACAATTATTAACGCTTCCCAACGAATATTGTCCAGTCGAGACAATCTTAATCCGTACCAATGATATAACTTCAAGAGAAGCAAGAAAGAAGTTAACCGGAGGTGTACATTTCTAAGCTTGACCTCTGAGGTAAATAGAAAGATTTATTTCAATATTGAGCAGCAAGGCAATAATCAACAACATATACATCTAGAATACACACTACACTGAATAAAATAATGAAATGTAAATGAATGAGTTTTGAACCATGCCAGAAATATATCAAAATCAAGGATAACACAAAAAAGAAGAAAATCTCCGATTTTCATTGTGGTCCTTTAAAATGAACGATGGTCTGACATAGAGGGGCATGAGTTAGGAAGAATATATCTAAAGTATGGAAATGATAAGTGTACCTTATCACATTGTTGTTGTTGACAAACACCTTCTAAGTAACTAGTAAGCATATAAATAAACTATCTTAACAACCACAAATGAAAAATATTATATCACAGACCTGTAAATAAATAACACTATGTTTAAGAACTTGAAAGGTGATCTTTGGCTGCTCTTTTAAAAGTTGCCAACTTAATTATTGACCTTGTGTTAGGAGGTAATTCATTCCACCATTTGAACTCTAAGTAGTAAAACATAGGTAGATATTAAAAAAGATGGCATGATGGCTTAGAACTACTCTAAATACTCTAATTATATAAAATAAAGTCCGATTACCTGAGCACAAATGAACACAGCGCAATGTCTCCACATCATTTCAATCATCCGCCAGATTCACAATAGTGTGCGTCCTTGCCTGGTAACACAATACCTATATAGCCCGTGTGAAACCTGAAATATGATTCACCTATCAAGCATTGTACATGTATTCATATTTCTGTTCATGTTTGCCGATTATGAACTAGGAAGTAAAAGTTAGAGTTTAAACAGTAAAACAAATTCAAAACTCAAAAAACAAATTAAACACCCACCACTTACTGTATGAATTTTAGTACATAAAACGTTTTAGACAAAAAAGACAAATTTCCAAACGGTGTGATCAGATCATAGAATCCCTAGATTTGAAGGACGTGCATGTTAATGTCCTTGAGCCCTGGGATACCCAAACAAAAGAAAACTAGAACATGTGCCTTTTAAACATTCGTTCATGATTACTCACTTCCTCCATTCGAGATATTAGAGATAAAATGATGAATTTCTTTGGATATATTATTTTGTCACAATGGTTTCTTACAGGTGTAACAAACATATGTTATTTTGTAAACTTAAAATGTGTGAAATGTTGATATTTGTTGGTTAAAACACATCACTCCATAATACCTCAATTTCATGTTTACTTACATCTTTAGAAATCACTATGGTAAAATAAATAATCGTTCATAGCTTATATTGAGCAATTGGTCCTTTTGTGTCAATGCTATCTACCCTATACCCAATTCCAAAGAATGTCTTTTTAGTTTTATACGACTTGTTTTCGCATTCAGTTTATATGGGGGAATGGCTAAAAGTGATGTGATAAAACGTTTTCTGTTCAAACAAACTATATTCAACTTGCTAAATGATATTTTGTCTTACTTCATAATTTTAGCTGTCTTATTTGTCATTCCAGAACACGACTTTCAAACATACTTACTTTGGTGAAGGGTAAAGTTTAAATCATTGATCTATTTACGAAGGACAAAAACATCGGTGCATGTCAAATAAAAATCTGCTTGCAAATGAGTAATTGTTCTAAGTTATCGGTTGTATTTTGAGACATATGATATAAACCAGTATGTGGTAAAAGTGACAAACTGTCTTATGTTTCTTTTGCAAAGAGTTTTCGTGTCGTGAGAATGTTACAGTTTGATTACTACATTTTTAAGTTAAAAGTTGAAAACGTCAATCAATGTCTTGACTGACATAAAGTGTAAAGTATGTCAGCAAACCGAAATCTATTTAAAACTCTAGGGAAATACCCGTCAAAATACCCGTAAAATACAGATAAAGCGCAATCCACCCTCTTGTCCTGTTTCAACAAAACTGTTAACCCTGTTCTTGATATAGTCTTTTGTCACATCGGTTTCTTACAAATGCTGTGTAGTTTTACTAGAAATAGAATTTTTGTGTCGTCTGATTTCCAAAACCTTAAATTGCTGCTTACGGTAATTCTGTTGGGGAAAGACACCCAGTGTATCAAACAGCTTAGATCACAGGCCAGCAGCAAAATAATTGGCGGCTTGCCTGGATCTAACCTGTAAGCATAACATAATCATGAAGTCTGATCCAGTACTTTAAGGGTAAAATACAGAATTGTAAAAGCAATAACGAATTTGTGTCTAAATGATGATTAACTTGAAGAAAGCATTTTCACAGTTTTTCGTGCTCTAGTTCAGAACATGTTCAATACCTAGGCCATTTGTTTATTGTTTGTTATTCTTTATTGTTCAAATGCATTCTAATGATAGAATGGGTGGAATATACATGTTAATGTACATAGTTTTAAACCTTTACCAAACGCCAAATTTTCAACTGTCCCAATTTGAAAGAGTTTGTAGACGACATTTAAAAATGTAATGGAATTGAAAAATAATCTTCTGATAGGGCAGAAAACATTGTGGGAAAAGGAGAAATCGCTCGTTTGCAACACACTGGTCATATTTCGTTATTGTTTGGTAATGGGTTAATCTTTAAGTCACAGAGACTTGAATCAATGCATTTTTAACAAATTCAGGTATTTATATTCTATTTAGGTATCTTATATTGTGTATATACCCAGAGTTGGGAGGTATGTGTACATTGATCCAAGTCCCTTTGCTTTAACTTAAATGGCCCTTTACCGTCGACTTCTACCGTGCTTTACTATAAAAAGCAGGGCATACCAGATTTATTGAAATACTATTAGGGAACATTTCTTTTTGGAAATAAAAATCAATAACTTGTGTCCCCCCTTAATACTTAATTATTAATACCATGTGGAATAATATAACTTGCAAAAAATGAAAGTAATAGCAGACGATAGATAGCTCAATATCAATAACATTTATTTTGTGATATTCGGTAAAAACATCGAATGAAATAAACATTTTCTACTTTTGTCACAACGATTTCCAAAACCATGACCAGCAGATGTTGTCATTTAAGGTATTATTGATTTACAGATTTAAAGATTAAAAACGACACAGTACTAAATGTTCGTGAATTTTATATCTCAATGTTCTTAGCTAAAATACATATGTGAGTCATGGCTCTTGCAAAATGGTGTATGAGATATCTTTACACGTCTTTATTTCAATTCAAAGCTTATCTAATAGATCGCTGTTATAATTTACATGTACGTGTACATGTGTACATACCCATATCAAATAACTTACAGCAGATATCGTGAAGTATGGTATAATAGAGTTACGAGGCGTTTATCCCTTTCCCAAACAATAACGACATTTGACGACTTTGTTGCAGGTGACTTTAGAAAACATTGTGGGAAAAGGAGATATTGCTCGTAACGAGCCATTTTTCTTTTTCCCACAAGGTTTTCTGCTCTTTCTGAAGAATATTGTTCAATTTCATCACATTTTGAAATGTCGTCTTCAAACTCTTTCAATTTGGGACAGTCGAAAATTTGTTGTTTGGGAAAGGGTTAACATCACATTATCATGGATTATCATTATATGAAGCAGTCCGATACCGTTCTTTTTAACCCTTCACCAATCGCCAAATTTTCGACTGTCCCGAATTGAAAGTGTTTGCAGACGACATTTCAAAATGTGATGAAATTGGCAAACAATCTTCTGATAGGGCAGAAAACATTGTGGGAAAAGGAAAAATTGCTCGTCACGAGCAATTTCTCCTTTTCCCAAATTGTTTTCTAAAGTAGTCAAATGTCATTATTGTTTGGGAAAGGCTTATATTAAACAGTACAACCATGTAAGATTGTAACATCCGTACTGTTATCACTAGACACAAAACCGCTTGTACATGGGCTAATGGATACCCTTTTTTGTTTCGTTTCCTTGAGCTATTTCATTTTACATCGCGGTATATTAATGATTTCTCAAAATAAAAAAGAATGTCACTACATTATCCCTAGTTTAAAAACGTTTATATCCAGCCGCTATTATTACAAATATTATTTTCTAGACCGAATTATATCGAATTTATTTCATCTTTGATATTTCTTATCTGTATTGTATAAGTAGTTTTAGCTGTAGTTTGTTATAGTAAGTTTCTAACACAGGTCCCGTATGGTCCTCTTCGTCGTTACCGTACCAACATCTTTTCAGTTTTGTAACGGCTTGCTTGGATGGACCAGCACTAGGATTGTTTTTGAACCGGTCCCATATGCCATACAGGTTTCCGCCTAGAATGCTCTAAATACTTGCATTAGACTCACAGCTTATTTGTGTGCGTAAGGCTGTCTTGCGCCGCCAGACCCCTCCCCCGTCCCCAAAAGAAGATGAAGTAAAATAAAATTAGACATATTATAACGTTCGAAGAATGTTTTTGCCGATTTGAGATCCCATGCTTCGTTTGAAGATAATGTGTTAAATGGCTTCACAACCGTCCAATGAAAGACAGTATTTTACACTGATCGGATGTGAGAGTGGATAACCCTTTACCAAACGCCACATTTTCGACTGTCCCAAATTCAAAGAGTTTGCAGACGACATTTCTAAATGTGATGAAATTGAAGAATAATCTTCTGATAAGGCAGAACAATTGTGGGAATAGAAGAAATTGCTCGTTAAGAGCACTTTCTCCTTTTCCCACAATGTTTTCCAGTCGTCTGCAACAAACTCGTCAAATTTCGCTATCGCTTGGTAATGGGTTAGGGGGGGGGGTCTTTTTGCTCGGTTCGTTACACATTCTTAAGCAGTTACTGAATTACGTATGTGTTTGGCTATATTGAATACGGATATAAAGGCAAAGGGGGACCAATACTTCAAACTAGAATCAACATTTCACAAATTATCGATTTGTTATTCATTTGATGCTTATACCATTTTTTTTCTATTGACATAAAATCAATGGTCTTTTCATGTAGTCCATTCAAATATGGGCCTTTTCAAGTTTTCTTTTCATCTATATTGAATACATTTGCTCTTTTTCGCATTTCAATTTTTCAGTAAAAGACTATCGTTATACCTAAACTTGTGTGATAGAATTATGACACTCTTGCATTGATCCCTCGGACTAATTATAATGTGATATACAGGTTTAAAGCCGTTTCTGTAAGTGTATTTTCTTTATACTTTCACACGCTAGGTACAATAAATATTAACGAATGATCATTTAATGCTTTAAGTACGACCGTAAACGGCCATTGCAGCAAATACATGAAACTTTGAGAATATTGCGATAGAAGAAAAAATTGCTCATTATCAATTCTGCTTGTTCATTCTCTAAAAACAATTATGATCCTAATGTATAATTGGGTTTTAACGAAGGAGCTTTAAGTTTTATAGTGTTGAAATATATGAGATCGTTTGTAAGAAATGTGAATAAACTAGAAATACAGCGAATATTACAGATCGATTAACGAGATGTGGATGGTAAAATTAGACACAAAAGTTCAGTAATTGGATAGTCAAACGTAAGTGATTTTCGTTATATAAACAATCATTCTATAGACTTTTTGTAAATAGTCGAAGTGATGTCGAATAATTTTGCAAAGGACGGTGTGTTCTTTAAAAGCCACTGCAACGATTGAACCTTTTAAAAATCTTTTGTTGAAAAAGGTTGATCTAAAGCCAATAAACACGCAAGAACTTATTCCTTTGTTTCGGTTATACTGCAGTGCTACGCAATAAACCGATAGAACATATATCAGTTAATACAGGCTTTCGAACTTAAGGCTGCATTATTAGTCAGACCTATACACTCATCAGTTGAGAAGTAACGAAAAGCAGATATTTATTTCCGAAAACTGTGATGAAAGTTTTGCCCTGGAACGTGCATTCCCTTCCTGATGATTCCTGCATGATATAGACATCCGATGACTAAGAATGATGACCGAAAGTCACTACTTCTAACAAAGGAAAGCAAGTACTTTTATTGTCGATATTAAGTCTCAAGCGGGGTTCCTGAAGTCCTAATATTGTGTAAAATGGATTGTTAATATATCATCCATTAACCTTTACAGTGCTGGAACCGACTTCATGCTTATGCAAACAGGTAAGATCAAGGCCAGCCGCCAAGTAAATTGGCGGCTTGCCTGTGATCAAACCTGTTTGCAACTCTGAGTATCTTCCTTCAACAAAATTAAGCAGATATAAGGTTTTTGAAAGCAATCGAAACACATCCTAGTTTTAAAAAATCACCAAGCACACTAAGGGTTAGATGTAACACTCGGAAGACAAAATTCCAACATTTTATTTTGTAATTGTACCCTATAGATTACAAGGCGGACATGGCGTCACGTAGCCCTGTAAAGATGACCGGTAGCAAGAGCCCTGTAAAACAATCAAGGAGCCCAATGCCAAAACCAGATCCCCGGCCAACTCCAAGGGGGCTTGACAAGTCGAATAGAAGTCCAAATAGAACTGAGCAGAAACAGCCACCAAACCAACAAAGTAAGGATACAAAAAATGTATCAAATCCGAGCAAGACGCAACGAAGTCCCAGAAAGGACGACCCATCTCCAACCCAGCGTACAGGCAGGCGACAAGTATCTAAAAGCCCAGAAAAACAGCGGACGGATGGACATGCATCAAGCAGCCCACAGAAGTTGCAGCGTGAGAAAACGTTCATCTCCCAGAAATCTGGCGAGAGCCAGATGGAAGCGCATGAAGACTTCATGACGTGCGAGCTATGCAGACAGATGCTTGACGATCCAAAGACCTTATCATGCCTCCATTCCTATTGCAGAGGCTGTTTGATGACTTACATTCCAGAGACATCCGGAACATCGAGCGATTCCAACGTTATCATATGCCCACTGTGTCTACAAACCACAGAGGCTCCAAGTCAGGCGACGTCCATCGACGAATGGGCGAAATACCTTCCGACAAACGAGTTTCTATCCGGATACCTCGAGGCGGTAGGGCTGAAAGACTCGCAAAGAAAATGCGACACTTGCAAGCGCCAGGGAAAGCGAGAGCTTGCGGTGCACTGGTGTGCTTCTTGCCATAACGCCCTGTGTGAAGACTGCGCTGGTGTACATGGTGCGCTAAAGACGACGAAGAAGCACAAGGTGGTACCGCTAGCAACGGTGCGGTCGCAGCCCGTAGAGAGCATCATCGCTTCGCCGCATTGTCTCACACACACAGGCGAGACCGTCACCAAATATTGCGAGAACCACAGGGAAGTGGTCTGTGAGAAATGCGCGGCGAACGTTCACAAGACGTGTAAACACGTCAAGTCTCTTAAAGAGGCTGCGTTACACCACACAGAGGATGTGAAGAAGGCGAACGCTCTACTAACGGATGAGACGTCGCTCGCTAAAAACATCTTCGACGACCGCGTTCAGGCCGATAAGACAATCGACGTGGACCAATCGGAAATGTTGCAGTCCGTCAGGGCCGTCAGGCAGAGGATTAACGAGCATTTATCCCGCTGTGAGACGCAGATCATCGGCGAACTGTACGGGATACACAACAAGGAGAAGACAGAGATCCAAAACGATGTAAAAGAGGCGCAGCGGATCCGGAAATCTGCTTCGAAACTTCTCGGACTTTCCTCCAAGGCTCTCACGTACGGATCAGACAGCCACGCCCTGCAGATATTACCGGCCGCTGAATCTCAGGGAGCATACTACCGCACTAAATTGTCAACACTCAATGGCAAGATAAAGAATACCAAGTTCGAATTTCTCGTCGAAGATGTGCTAGGTCGATTAACGGCGGGTATTAACCGACTGGGCGAGGTCAGGGTTAGATCCAGTAATGCCGAGGTACCATCGTCCCAATTACTGAAAGCACCGAGTTATGCCGATTCGGATCCAGAGGATGAGTATGATATAAGAAGGTCGCGACGGAGTTTGAAGTCTGACACGAAAAGCATGAAAAGCGTTCGAATATCGGAACCACCCGCAAAGAAGATATCTGCCACGTATGTATCCAAGTTCAGTGGTCGAACGGCAAGTGACGTTGAAACCTGCTGGTTTACGGGCGTTGCGTTGATGCCGAATGGGTTCCTGTTTCTTGTCGATCGCAACAACAGCAAGATAAAGGTATTCAACAAGGACCATCTGCTACTGGCCGACCACCAACTCACACATCAGCCTTTCGGTATAACGGTTGTAGCTTTTAACGAAATCGCAGTCACGCTGCCAAGAGAGAACAAGATAGAGCTATTCAACTTCCGGACGAAACTGACGCATAAACAAACAATCGCGACGTCAGACCGTTGCTATGGTATTAGTTATGCTGCTGAACGATTCGCTGTAACATGCGCATGCGCATCACCACCGTCCATCAAGGTAATATATAAGGTCGTATATCGTTAACTTTTGGCCCTCCTTTATTCTATATAAAAAATAGTCATTCTGGACCCTTCACAGTACCTTCCATGACATGATTCTGAGTTAATCCTTGTTGTTTCACTATTCCACACTCCGTACCCTATCAGTATTTCACGAACAAACATGCCGAAGAACAGCTACTTGTTTTGCTATCGGCGATATCTTTTTACCACCTTCACAAATCGCATTAAAAATGCTGCGGTCATCGAAGGACGTCTTCCTTCCGCGAAAATAGTTCTAGAAAAAAGCAACAAATCAAAGGTTTAAAAAATGGCCAACATCCACAAAAGAACAAAAACAGTCAAATGGGCCCCCTCTTCCGCCCTAAAAGCATCCAATTAACATACAAAGTCACATTCTTAATGTTAATGAACTACCTTATACTGTACAACGACCGCCGGAAGTAAATTCCTGAGTGGTCTCTGACCATAAGTTTTGATATAGGTCTATCGCGCTCTCCTGTGTTGTTTACGTTTAAATCAAAAGATATACCATACCTTAGATAAGGGGTGGTTGGAACATCCGCGGTTTTCTGGTTACCGTTGCAGTTACCCTATATCACATGTTTACATTTTTTGAACTCGCCCATACTTTGCGTTGGACCTATGGACTTTTCTTATAGTCATGATTTCATGTTGTATTCAGCATCATTTCTGATTGGACACTGTCTAATGGAAAGGACATTGAATACCAAGACCACCATAGAGAAATGTAATGTATATATCAATTAGTTTGGTATCAAGAATCACACTGTGTCACAAAACTATACTGACTTTAACGGATTATGTTCATACCACAAGGTCCCTGCAAGCAAACTATTTCTTTTTTGGCCCTCAATCCCTAAAATTTCTTATCCAAGTACTTGTATACTGTTTCCAATCATGTCATTTGAACATTTCAAGAAACTAATGTATTTTGTATATAAAAACAAATGCCTTCAACCTAAAATAAGATAAGTCTCATTCAAATTTCAGATTATCTCTAACGATGGTGAAGAAAAACAAGATATCTGTCCAGTGGAGAATTTCTATCCGATGTTTTTCCGACCTTGGTATGTGAAAATGGATGCTGGTGGAAGTTATTCCTACATCTCGGATTGTCACAGATGTAACGTGACTTGCATATCCGGATCTGTGATGAAGCGTTACGTATACAAGGTTGGTGACTTTTGTTATCTTTTCATTTCATTTTTTTCTTTTTTTGAGTTCATCTCAGAACCACATTTCCATTGATAGATTATTTCTGTTTTTATACATATAGACACTGCAATTCGAGATCACCAAAATGAGTTTTATCACAATTTCGGCTTTTGCAAAGAATGGACATGTGGTGACTGATGTTTCCACTTGAAAAGATACATAGAGTTTGCTTATTTTAAGGATGTCACCGAAAAACGTTTTTTTGAAGCATGTTATTGAAATATCCGGTAATTCGTTTTCAGGATAACAGTCTGAACTCACCACGTGGTGTATTCGTGATGGCAGACGGGAAATGTCTCGTGTGTGGGTTTGGTAGCGACAACGTTCAGCTGGTCAGTGAGAACGGAGAACTTGTGGGCGAACTGCTCTCCAGGACGGATGGCATTATGGGGCCGCAGGAAGTGACCTTTGACCCCAATACAAGCACGATGATATTGACCTTTGACCCCTCCAGTGGTCAGAGTGATGATGTAAACATCTACAAGATCAATATGTAGTACATGTAGTCTCAATTAAGAATAACAAACTATATAGTTTGTTTTATAGATTACACGATCGGACATTGGTTCGGACTATGTTTGTGGACAATAATGAACACATTAGTTTCTTTAACATAGAAGTAAATAAAGCGGTTTTAGGTTGCGAAACTACGATTTAGTGTTTTTTTTCAAGTATCAGATATACACCACAGGGGTATAGGTCATAATACATGTATTAACATTATATATATTATATATATATATAGTGTTAATACAGGTGTTATGACCTATACCCCTATGATATACACGAACGCAATGCTATGGATTTAGGTAGATACGCAGTTATCATTCATCTAAAAATAAGATTAAACGTATTTCCAGGATATTCATATACTAGTAGATACGCAGTTATCATTCATCTAAAAATAAGATTAAACGTATTTCCAGGATGTTCATATACTAGTAGATACGCAGTTATCATTCATCTAAAAATAAGATTAAACGTATTTCCAGGATGTTCATATACTAGTAGGTACGCAGTTATCATTCATCTAAAAATAAGATTAAACGTATTTCCAGGATGTTCATATACTAGTAGATACGCAGTTATCATTCATCTAAAAATAAGATTAAACGTATTTCCAGGATGTTCATATACTAGTAGATACGCAGTTATCATTCATCTAAAAATAAGATTAACGTATTTCCAAGATGTTCATGAGGCCGCTTTTCAATTTATAATACCTTTGTTTCAAACATATTTTAATAAACATGTTCCATATCATTTTACTTTTTATTGGCATTTAACATGCGTGACTTACTTCAATTTCTTGAATCCAGGATAATACAGTGGAATGCGGTATACATGTATATGAAAATGGATTTCATCTTTCATTTTATCAACGTTCATAACTGGAATCACATCTGTAAATTTAGTTGAAATAAGTCATTTTTCTGTTTGCATTGCAATCCTTATTATGTTCTTCAATACACTTTGAGAGTCTTTAAAGAGAAAACGTCGATAAGTAACTACTTGTCTATCTGAAATGATAAGCTAATCTTTATCGTTATCAAAATCGACTGCATTGAATTTTTCAATCGAAGATGTCAAACCAACAGAAGTATTCAGTGAATTTCATCCTATTGCAAAGCATCATTAAGCAGGGAATATATCAAGTCTTTTTGGAGGAAAATGTCAATGATTTAGAAGCATTGTACTGTTACTTGTGAATGGCTGACTTATTTTTATAGACCTACATATCTGTGATTACCATCTCCATTGATCGGTGCTTTCGTTACTTTGAGTCGTGTTAGTCATTTCCATTTTGAAATATTCAAGAGAAACAAATAGAAGTCACATTTCATTCATGAATTCTACAGGGGGCCTCCGTGGCCTAGTGGTTAGAGTACAGAACTTAAATTCACATGGCCCCTCTCCGCGTGTGTTCAACTCCTGAGAGGGATATGGATTTTCATGAGAGGCAGTCTCCCGACTGACTTACGGAATGCCGATAGTTCTACCCGCCTTGACCAGCTTTTATAAGTTGAGTATGGGGTTTTCCTCCATCATTTAGAGTCGGGCATCGCTACATAACTGAAATAATGTTGATGTGATGTAAAACCCATATAAAAATGAATACTACAGAGAAACAAGTAGACTTATGTTGTGATTGGTTAACCCTTAGACTCCTGGGTAATTTTCTAAAAATATATTTTCTGTCGTCTGCTTTCAAAAAACAAAAAAAATATCTGCTTAATTTTGACGAGGAATGATACTCTGAGAAGCAAACAAGTCAAATCTCAGGGTCCAACCTGTTTGCACAAGCATGAAGTCGAATCCACCACTATAAGGGTAGATAAGAGAAACTATATCGCATACCGGCGTGGTTTTAGGTGTGCATGTAGGGTCAAAGCTGTTCATTATTAAAGAACAACTTGATATACCAATTGTACATTGTAGATTAATTCAATTACTTACTCGCAAGACAAAACAATAAATAAAAGCAATTGTCACATAATCTCATGTGTTTAGCCTACATCCGACTCTTAATGATGGAGGAAGACCGCTAAACTCGACTGTCCTCAGGGGTTGATATAGCCGGGTAAAACCATCAGGATCGCGTGTGTCAACCCGTAGACTACCTCTCATGAAATAAGACGGTTCAGTTAGTTTCTTGGGTCCTGCATGGCCGGGTGTAGGACAATTCCCCACTAGGACGATTATCCACGGGACAAGAAACCAATCCACTATTTGATATAAAACACATTTAATCAAATAAAGGATATATTGTTTCTATTTTAATGTAATGAAAATAAGCGTGTTTGCTTTTTTAATTCAAATTCTTGAATAATGAATGTTTTAAGACCATTTCATTTACCAGTAGGGAATTGTCCTATTCGACACAAATATGGGGAATTGTCCAGTGGGGAATTGTCCTACTTTACACAAATTTGGGAATTGTCCAGCAGGTATTCATCCAATGGGCAATTGTTGGTAATGGTCCAGTGGGGAATTTTCTGTGCCCCTGCACGGCAAAGTTGTTAAGGTGTAGAACCGGCGGCACCTCGATGTGTCATTGGGGTGGCCCGTGGCAAGAGCCCTGTCATGCAGGCCTACTGGTGACATCCAGGATAGCCGTACAATAACTGAAATATAGTTGAAACGGCGTTAAATCCCATATAAATATACAATTATTTTGTTTAGCCTTTTGGTCTTAATCGTTTTATTGTTACTTTATTTGGGGCTGGTAGTCTTGATGTAAATTCAAAGTGTTAACTCCATGAGAAAATATGCCACAGTAAATAAAAAAAGGTTTGGTCATAACAAATCGTTCATATTTCATTAGACACACCCAATCATAGGGATATTTGTGACAGGTCCAGACTAAAGGAAGCCATGGACTAACAAAATAGTATGACAAAAAGTGGGTCAATGGCCTAATCATGTTGAGTACGTAGAAGTCATTGTAAGAGAAAGATGAATTGCCAATTTTGAGCAATTCATCATTTTTTTCAGAATGGTGTATAGTGGCTTGCGTAACACATGCAGCAGAGTGTGTGTAATGGCGTTAATACATCTTTATAAGACGATATACCAAGTCGCGTCATTCAACCTTATCGCAACATACTTTGAAACAAGGTCTCGTACCTGTTACGGAGTACCCAAAGTAGTCCCATTCAGAAATGTTGAGTTTCGAATTCTAGTGCATAGTTTTGCGAGTAAGAGAATAGATGGTATCTAACACTGAATGCTCTCAAAGTTTAACTTGATTGACTATTGCAGGAATTTTTGTTTGGGACGTGTCAACACAAATGCCGGTACATTTGCTAGGTTTGATAGCTTGTGCACTGATTTTCGGACGGTACTAGTACATTTTGCTCCTTAGAAAACATATGAGACAATTGATGTGTCCATTCTATAGCAGTTTTCAAAGATACTCTGAGAGATGTGTGCTTTGGTAGTAAATAAATGCTAAAAATCTTATGTTCGCAATCCTCGTCATTAAACCAAAGACCCTTTTCAAGTTCTTTACTTATTTATAGTTGCTAAAACCCCATGTTTTCGTAAATTCATGTGGAGTGAGCCTTCGCGCCTTTCTGTTCTCCCTTGGGAAACCCGGATTATAAATAAACTGGGGAATTATTTCTCGCGCGCCTTGCTATCAAGTGGCATCTAAAGATATTCAACGACACAGCAACAACGATATAATAGCAAGGGGAAGTAATCCTGCTCAAAATTCTCAAAATTCAATGTAGTAAGCGTTGCTATTTTTTTATATTAAATTGAGCAATATTCAAAATATGAATTTTTGTTTACCTCCTTGCTCTACCCATTTTCGCCTGACAGAAATAATGTTTGCGACTATGCTTTTGCGCGGTAAATGTTTCTGAAACCCCAAATGACGATGGTATCTAAATATCACCTTTCACTCTAAGTTAAGATCGTTGTTTACAAAATAAACCCGTGTTAAGGCCATGAGACATATGTGCTTTTAATTATCTAGATCTTTTTTGTATTGTTACGAGCAGGGTTGGGAAGCTGTCAATTATATAGTTCTATGTTACTTCAGAAATCTTTTTTGTTCATTTTACGGTAGAAGATGATTTATTTCAAAAAGTTAAAATCTCCATCTTCGAGAGAGTATCTTTATGAGTTTAATGGCCCAAATTGATAATTATGTATATAGCTAAGCGTAGGAAAAACTATTCTTCACTCAGCAGAGTATTGAAAATACCTGATTAAACATTGGAGTCAATTCAAGATCTTAAAAATAACAGGCATATAACAATGTTTTCGATTCAGAACGATAACTCTGCAAAGAATTTGCTCGGATTTTTTTAGTTACCTCCCTTGGATCGGGGATCGCTTTGTTGTTGTTGTTGTTGTTGTAATAATTGTTGTTGTGGTTGGATTTTGGAAGCGACCGGGTACGTCTAGATGAAGTTTAGTTTATACGACACTTGTTGTTATAATTGCAAAGCAAGTGCAAACCAAGAAAACGATAACATTTTTTTTTCAAAAAGCGTTGTTTATTTATTGCCAGCATGTTGGCATTAAACGTTAAATAACCGATCAGTAGCGTTGTCAACATTTAGCAACGACCTTCACCTTCGATAGAGGAAAGGGCAACTGCAAGTTCACCAAAATAAAGACAGCAGTTTTAACTGCAATTTTAATCGACATTTAAGCACAGGTAAATTAAGAAAATTGTTATGGATCGTATTTTTTTCGTGTGTTACTAGACACTAGTTGTCATGATCTTGTTTTCAGTCAAATCGGAGTAGCAATAATTTAAAAGTCATTATTTTTGCTAATGGCTTAAAAATGAACCTCTGGAAAAACATATTTCTTAAACATAGGTTTCTCTATTTCTTTCATGTATGTGCCTTGCTCAATCTAAGCATCGCAGTATTTTTAGATGACTTATCACAAGTGAAAGGCCTACATTTGTGAAACTAATTGGACACAATCAGGAAATACAGAGAAATCTTTGCATCAGGCAATATCTCCTGTCCCGTCAAACTTTCGAACCATTCATTTAATGGAGGATGATGCGACAAAATTTTTGCCGCACCATTTGAAGACTGATTTATCCATTATGACAGAAAAAAATCAAATGACATTACTCACAGTTATGAATTAATCCCTTTTTAATCAATCCATACACATAACATGTTGTTATTTCCCATATTTACTTTGTAAGAACAGTTAGATTGACGCTAGGTGATGAATTTTCTGCTCACGATAAACTTCCTTCGCAGACGCGCACTGGAGTGTGAAAAACCTAATTGAGCATTTTTAAATTGTTTAGTAATGGCAATTGATACCATAAGTTGGTGGTATGTAAGTTTATTTTATATATCTTGTCTTATCAATTGACTTTGAATGGCCAGTTTGTGCTTTAAATCCGAAAATCAGAACTTGGAAAGTCCGACACTAATTCGATCATTTGAAATTCAAAATAAAAAGCAATCTTCACATTGAATTATTTTGACTAGAAAATTTGGTACCCCAGAAAATTCAATCTGAGATGAATTTACACTTAAATGAAAATCATCTAAAAGTTTGAAATAAGATATTTAAGTTGGACTGTTTTGTTGTATTTACAGTTAGAGTGGTTCCAAGCTCACAATGTTTCGGATTTCCAAACAGGTGGGAACGTTGGCTCCCTTTAGCAGGATTCAGGTAAGCTTAGACAAATCTTGTTTGAATTAGTTCAAGGAACCATATAAAAAAAAAATTCAATGCATTTTTTTCTATTGTACAGTCATGGGTTTACTTTTAGTAATTCCACAAAACATGGCAATGTCATATAACTCATTATTGTATGTTTACAAATGAGGGGTTTTGAAACATTGACAAACTATGTCTTCTTACCCCCTGCAACTCAGAATTTGGTCCGGTGATACATCCATGTGCTCTTAAAACATGTATTCTCCTTGGAATAGCGCTTTTATGTATGCTGGAATAGAGGATGACCATACATCTAAAATATTGTTCATAAGCTCTTGACTTGATCAGATTCAATTTCTATCTATTGTTGTTGTTGAGTTGTACTTTGACAATGAAACCCTTTGACAAAGGCTTAGATAAGAAAGCATTCTAGAAAGTTTTCCTTACATTATTGCCAAATCTGTTCATAAGGTCATATTTTTGGGAAACTCATAAGGAATGTATCAGTAGCACAATTTAAAGGAGCACCAAAATATAGTGTTAAGAATAAAAAAAGATAACAAAGGACATTTCAAGTACTTGTGAAGCACTTGTTATAGTCTAAGGTTGAACCCTTGATTTGCCGTTAGGCCCAGTAAAAAATTCTGATAGCCTAACCAACTTTATTTTTGTACCACCGACCCAAACCTTTTAACAACGCCAAAGACAAAAGTCCTTATCTTACAAAGCAAATATATTAATTCTCCATATATAATCATCATTAAAACTGGTGTTACAGCAGCCAATTTTATAACACTTTACATTTTATTGTCTGTATTTCAGAATGTGTTGCCTGTAATTGGAAGCAGACATCTGCACAAACAGCCTATTGATGGAGAATGGAAACCAATGGCAGAAAAGGAGCTCAAAGGGAAAGATGTGGATAAAACATTGACATGGAAAACCCCAGAGGTAAAATAGACTTCATGATCATTATCATTTGTTTAATTAGCTCTGACAAACATATTTTGCTTTAACCCTTATAGAACTGGAACCGATCACATCAAATTATTTTGACTAAAGTGAAGGTATGTTGCATCAGTTTTAGTTTATTCCAATAAAATGGCCGCTTACAAAACACATCTTGAACCCTTATAGTGTTGGAACCGACTTCATGCTTATGCAAATAGGTTAGATCACAGGCCAGCCGCCAAGTGAATTGGTAGCTGGCCTGTGATCTTACCAGGTTTTGAAAAGCAGACAACACAAAATTGTATTTTTAGAAAATTATCCAGCGTTCTAAGGGTTAAGTGTCTTAATGTGAGATGAAAGTCAATGGTGTGATGATCTCACTGTTTGTTTAGATTAAAAGCCAGCTTTTGTGGACAACCAACTGCAAGGCTCTGCTTGTCCAAGTCAATAATTAGGTTTAGTTTAAACTTATTTATTTTACATAGATTGTGAAACAAGTTCTTACAACTTTGATTAATCACTCTCGATTCTGCTTCTTGGAGACATAACCAGTTATTGCGCCAAATGTGGATTAATGAAGTTTGCAAGGCAGATCCCGCTACTCACAGGATTCAAACCCAAGACTCTTGTATCCAGAAGCTGACGCTCGACCCCTGAACCACTGTCCTCCATGATAATAATCTAGTTGTCCTGTACAATTGTTAAGACAAGATTTTTACAGTTAAAGTTGGCCTTGTCATACAAATAATTGCATGGTTCAGAAGGTTATGTGTATTTTACCTTAAGTTGTCGTGTACAATTGTCAAAATCTCTGTTGTAGAAAATTGCTTGTCATTTTATTAAAGTTTCCATACTTTATGTTTAACTCATGGTTTCAGGGTATTAACATCAAGCCAGTGTACACATCGGACGATACTTCTGGACTAGATAAGGAGATCCCTGGGAAATATCCCTACACAAGGGGACCCTATGCTACCATGTACACACACCGACCTTGGACCATTAGACAGGTCAGTGGTTATGTTTATGAAATATTCAGCATTATTTGGCCCTATTCCACCTTCTCTAGAGTTTATATTTTTCCCCAAAATATTTGAAAAATTCCTTTCTCTGAAGCAGAATAATTGACAAATTCGCAGAAAAGCCAATATTTGTTGAATTTTGAACAGGAACGTATCGTGTTATAAATATAAAAAGAGTTGGAATAATGTGTTTCTCTCTATGTATGGTGAATAATAGTGTTAAAACGTGATTTTTTACTGTTACTTGCTAAGCATAAAAATTTCTCTCCCCTTTCATACGAGAATTCCCTACCCCCAATGGAACCCGACAGCATTCCAACTAAACTGGTTAAAAAACGCTGTTGTCAAATAACCCCTTGCTCTGCAAACCTTTTTAGATAGCAGACGACACAAGCATCTATTTTTAGAAAATAACCTTATATTCTAAGGGTTAATGAATAATATGTTTATAATGTGTTCTCTTGTTTCCTATCTAGTATGCAGGCTTCAGTACTGTCGAAGAAAGTAACAAGTTCTACAAAGCCAACATCAAAGCTGGCCAGCAGGGCCTTAGTGTGGCCTTTGATCTGCCAACACACAGAGGGTAAGTTGAGTTGGTTCTTTGCTCTTCTTAGCTCTTCGTCAAACTTTTCTGTCTTGTTAATCCTATCTTGAAATGCTCTGTAGAAAACACTTGTTTCTTTTTCTTTTTTTAACCCATTACCAAACAATATTGACATTCAAACAATTTTTTGCAGATAATTTTAGAAAACATTGTGGGAAAGGGAGAAATTGTTCATTAAGAGCAATTCCTCCTTTTCCCACAATGTTTTTTTCCCTATCAGAAGATTATTTTTCAATTTCATCACATTTTGTAATTGTCATCTGCAAACTCTTTCAATTTGGGACAGTAAAAAATATGGCGTTTCTTAAAGGGTTAAATTGAGGATATACTTCTTGTAAGGTGAAAAAAGAATAAAGCTCATAAAAGGAGTTTCTCTTTATACATAATGATTTCAAAACTCAATGATTGTTTGGTTTAAAGGATAAAAGAGCTATTGATTAGGTAACACTAAATAACTGAAAATGTGGTGCTAGATAACATACAAATAATTTAGAACGACACCCACAATGAAAACATACTATCTACAAGATTAGTTTTATGTTCCCAGGGGTTTCATGAATATTTGTAGTAGGAGGGTGATTTGCAAAAGTAGGCGGAGTTTGGGAGACCTCATTGTTAGATTTATCATAAAACTGAGCATAGTAGCCAGGGTATCTGGTCAAAGTAGCCTGGGAAAACTCCCAGGCCTTCTGCTATAAATTCCCCCTCTCGTTCCACCCCCTAATTTTTTTATCACTGTCTCCTTTACAGTTACGATTCTGATAACCCTCGTGTCCACGGTGATGTTGGAATGGCAGGTGTGGCCATTGATTCCGTGGATGACACAAACCTGCTGTTTGACGAAATACCTCTCAACAAGATTTCGACGTCAATGACAATGAACGGAGCCGTGTTACCAGTGTTGGCCATGTACATTGTGTCAGCAGAGGAACAGGTGTGGCTTATCATTTCTCCTTTGTCCTACAAATATTCCTATCCCACCAGACCGTTTGTACCATCTAAATTATTACTTTGGATAAGTGAAACCTTAGAGTTGATTGTTTAACAAGACTGACTTTAAACCTTTAAAGATGTATTTCATCTGTAACAAATTCTTGTTATATATATATATATTTTTTTAATTTACACTTTTTAAAAATATCGGGGAGCTTTATGACAAAAGATTTATAATAAAGTAATGTGTTTAATTGTTTCAAACCTTATACTTAAACTTTATGGTAAAAAAACAGGAGAAAAAATGATTTTATCAGTTTTCAGGGAAGACAACTCATGATTGAAATGAAAACTAGGGAAATAAGCAATAACTTAAACCATAACATGATGTTACACATGGTCATTGTATGTTAACTGCTTTATATTTTATAGGTTTTATTATATATAGTTATTTTGTAAAGAAACACTGGAAAATGTTTGATAATACAGTTCTGGAACTGAAATTAATGCTTGTAAATAAATTTTAGGGCGCCAAACAAGCGGAGTTAGCAGGGACAATTCAGAATGATATCCTGAAGGAGTTTATGGTGAGAAACACGTACATATTTCCTCCCGAGCCATCAATGAGGGTTATTGGAGACATCTTCGAGTACACATCAAAGGTAAGCAATAGGGTTTGATTCTTGATAAGCCTTTAAGCTTTGGAAATTCCGACATAGTTCTAAAATGGGCATCACAACTTGAACTGAAATACTGTTGATGTGATGTTGCAGCAATTTTTTTCTGAATTCTGGGAATGGGTCCTGTAATGGACACATTGGGAAAATTCATGACTTTTTCTCTAAACATTAGGAATTTTTCAGGAGTAATCAATTAAACACATAAGCTTAATTGAGAAATTGGGGGAAAATAGTCAGTTAATGTGATAAGATATGGGTCTGTTTTACAGCAACAAACATATAATGAAAAAGATCACTGTGATGAACCCATGTAAAAGGATTAGATACAATTCATGTTTAGATTCTTTTACAGTGTATGATTTAGTATCCATAACAGTATATTACTGTATTTGTTAACAGTGTTTGACTGAATTCCTTAAATATTACATTTCTTTGTTTACAGTTTATGCCAAAGTTCAACTCCATCTCTATCTCTGGATACCACATGCAGGAGGCCGGAGCGGATGCTGTATTAGAGTTGGCCTTCACAGTTGCTGATGGCCTACAATATATCAACACAGGTCTGTCTGATTGTCTTTGTCTTACCTAGTTCTTAATTCAAGTCTATTCAATTTTTATTCAGCATAGAATAGCACAAAGCATACTTATAGCCATAACAAAAAAAACACATATATTTTAACACATGCATAGACAGTAACAGTTCGGTAAGGATTTTCGAGAGAAGTACAAGATAAAAAGTTAATACAGCTATAGTTTTCATTTGTAGACAGAACAGAGAAGTCAGGACACAGTAGGAGGCTATGTCTATTTAAAGAGAAAACATTCTATAAACTTCTTGTTAAAAGAAATTTGATTATTGGTCTTTGTTTCTAAGTCATGACATAATTGCATAGTAGAGGTCCAGTATAAGAGGCCTATGTCCTTGCTACTTTCTATATATAACTTCTTGTAACTGTATATTGCAGGGTACAGTTTTACTAAACATTTTATGCTAAAAAAGTGTGTAAGTTAAAAATAACATTCCCTCTTATTTCAATATTGGGCTAAGAAATATTGCAAAATAACGCCTTCATTGGAAGCATTGCTTCTTAATTTTCTCTTTACTGTATATTGTTGAAATATTAGTATAAAAATGCCTTATTTAAGTCTATTTTAAATGAGGTATTAGTCCTTTACAATTACACATTGAAGTTGATGTGATAAAGATGTCCAACGCTTTAAGGAATATTATGCAGCTCTTCTTCCCATTATTATCAAAGAAGTTATGAGAGTTTTATGTCTTTTTGAAGAAACTGTCAATTGGGTTTGATAGACTGGTATGTTGTGCTGGAAAGGGAATATAGAAATACATGGTTTTATGTTACTTTCCTGACCCTTAAATGAGTCAAGATGAAATAATTATAAAAAAAAATATCTTGTGTGACTTTTATTCTTTTGCCTAGCACAATATAAAAGATATATTTAACTAATATTCTATTGTAGGTATTGAGAGGGGCCTCAACATTGATAAATTTGCTCCTCGTCTGTCCTTCTTCTGGGGTATTGGCATGAATTTTTACATGGTAAGTTACGAGTTGAAATATCTTATATTCCGAGGGTTCAATGCAAGATTGTTGTAAGTGCTTCATGTTTGTGAAGCACTTACTATAGTCTTGCATTGATCCCTCTATTTTAAATTGGCCATTCATAATGATGAGCTATTATAACTTTTCATGTAGCTGTAAAAAGTCCTCCATCAAATAAGAAATTTTATATATTGATAAAAACATTTTGATGTTTAGTGTTAGAATAATAACATGTTGAGTTAGAACTTTGAAGTGTGGAGTAAGAACTTGAAAATATTTAGTAATCCCTTTAATGTCTAATGTCTAAAGTCATTTTGGTCATTAGCTAATAAAGTCTTGATTAAAAGGATGACCAACTAATTGATGATTTTTATAATTTTCACTCTTTAGAAGCACATCTTACGCCTTTTTCTTTTCTATTATGCAGGAAATTGCCAAGATGCGAGCAGCCAGGCGTTTATGGGCAAATTTAGTAAAGGAGAAGTATAACCCTAAGAATCCCAAATCCTTATTGCTTCGAGCCCACAGTCAGACATCGGGTTGGTCTTTAACAGAGCAGGTTTGTCAACATTGTAGTTTATTTGTGGTTTCAACTGTTTAATAGTGACTTGTTATAAAGCCTTGTTTAAGAAACAATGAGCTCAGGTTTAAGGCCAACCAACACCTGGTTTTGTAGGAGTGACCCTTGGCAAGTCACTTCAGAGCTCTAGCCTAGTACTGGTTGATCCAGGAAAGCTTTTGCATATTAAACTGAAAAATTGTTGATATGGTATTAAACCTCATACAAAGACACTCTTCACCACTATGATTGTCTGAAATTTGAGTAAAATTTTGCTGTATATATTAAGGGAATGGTTTCAGAACAGAAAAACATGTTTGTTATGGAAAATAAAGATGAAATTATAATTCAATGTATTAGTTTTAATGGGGTATCCTGAAGCCAGCTTTGAGGTCAGTCAATTTGTCTGTCTGTGAATCCATGATGAATGCAGTTCTTCAAATAACCAATTTTTGAATTACACTTCTATCAAGTATGGGAAACCTTTGGTGAATATATTGGTCACATTTCATAAAAGAGCTGAAGATTGCACTTTGTTTTATATTTGTACAGGAACCCTATAACAACATTATAAGGGCTGTGATGAACTCTGTTCTATATTTGTACAGGACCCCTATAACAACATTATAAGGGCTGTGATGAACTCTGTTCTATATTTGTACAGGACCCCTATAACAACATTATAAGGACTGTGGTTGAAGGCATGGGGGCAGTGTTTGGAGGTACCCAGTCCTTACACACAAACTCATTTGACGAAGCCCTTGGTCTACCGACCCCATTCAGTGCCCGAATTGCCAGAAACACTCAAATCATTCTACAGGAAGAGTCTGGAATCACAAAGGTATTTTTTTTATCTCTCTCTTCCATATGATATAAAGCCATTTTCAACATTTTGTGGTTTTCTCATCACATTATGGCTGATTTATCAGTGGTAGGCAAGGAAACAGTGTATTGGCCAAGGAGTCTCCACTATGTCATTAACTATTTGTATTCAAAGGACTCTCCTTAAGTCTTTATTTTATCCATTTAATATGTAACTGAAAAACAATTCAAAAGTGCTTTATTGATATATACTTTTTCCCAATGTAGAAAAGGTGATGTTTTTGCTTCAGATTATTACATGTAAAATTTTAGGGAGAAGTTACCGTTTTAGATTTGTTGTTCCTTGGATGAGTAAGTAAAACTTTTTAGGACAAAAGTTGCCCTCATACTAGATCACTATTCTGAAACAATATTTCTTAAACACTGTCTTTACTTTGAATTGTCATTTTTTCTTAATGTCTAGGTTGCTGATCCATGGGGTGGGTCCTACATGATGGAATCTCTGACTGATGAAATCTACAATTCTGCTCTGGCAGTTATAAAAGAGGTAAAAATCATTGAATGCATGTATCAAACAACTGCTTTAGCTTCTAGATACAAATAAACTCGCTTAATGACAGCGTAAGCTGTACCATATAAATAACTTTATATGTTTCAGTTGTAAATAAGCTTTTGATTATTATTACTATTTGTGTTTTAATTGCTCTAAAAAGAAAACAATGCTAGGCGACAAATCTATAGCATCAATGTTAATATTTTCACTTTTAAAATGGGTAATAAACCATTGTTAAAAAGTTGTTAATCATTTTGAGCAGTTTTTTCTATGGTCACAGTGGTTTATTGAATAATCTACCTAAGCTCAAAATATGTTCATGCAAAGGAAAAGGTTAATCGTTTTTTATTAACTAAAGTGTATGTTAAACCATTTACCAAACACCAAATTTTTTACTGTCCCAAATTCAAAGAGTTTGCAGACGACATTTCATAATGTGATGAAATTGGAAAATTATTGGGTGATAGATTAGAAAACATTGTGGGAAAAAGAGAAATTGCTTTTAACAAGCTATTTCTCTTTTTCCCACAGTGTTTTCTAGAGTCGTCTGCAACAAAATGGTGAAGTGTTATTGTTTGGCAATGGGTGAGCAGAAAGGCAGTGATATAATAACAGTCCTTGTAATGAGAGAAACAACAATAAAGCTGCTATATTTTAGGTGGAGGAACTTGGTGGAATGGCCAAAGCTGTGGCTACAGGTATGCCAAAGTTGAGAATTGAGGAGTGTGCCGCCAAACGTCAGGCCAGGATAGACAGCGGTCAGGGTAAGTTGTCCTAGCCTATACTTGTTGTGGTGAATTTTTTCAATTCCCAAGAATTTGCTACTGTTTTAACCCTTAGAATGCTGAGTAGTTAAGCCTATTGACTACCTAAATTTAAACCTTATAGCGCTGGAACTGTTGTCATGCTTATGCAAACATGTTTAGATCCAGGCCAGCTGCAAGTATGTTGATGGCTAGCCTTTGATCTAACCTGTTTGCTACCCTGAGTATTTTTCCTCATTAAAATTAAGCAGTTATGTATGGTTTTCGAAAGCAGATGACATTAAAATCCATTTTTAAAAGTTACCATGAATTTTTCTTACTGCAGTAGTGATAGTGGGTATGAACAAACATGTAAAAGATGCCGTCATTATCCCTGGAACAGTGGTGAAGTGGTAGAGACCTGGCCTCTGGTATTGAGGGTTCTGGGTTGGATCCCTGTAACTTCAAGTTGAAAATGACGGGACTCATCTTCAAATCACAATCAATTTTACATAAATAAGTCTAAACTTATCAAAGGATTAAAAATGGCCTTAGCCAATGTAATGTGAACAAACTGTATCCATGTGTTTTCTATGATTGTAGAGGTTATAGTGGGTGTAAACAATTCTTTATCCATGAATTTTATATGATTGTAGAGGTTATAGTGGGTTTAAACAAAACGTTTTATCCATGTGTTTTATATGATTGCAGAGGTTATAATGGGTGTAAACAAAACTTTTTATCCATGTGTTTTATATGATTGTAGAGGTTATAGTGGGTGTAAACAAAACTTTTTATCCATGTGTTTTATATGATTGTAGAGGTTATAGTGGGTGTAAACAAAACTTTTTATCCATGTATTTTATATGATTGCAGAGGTTATAGTGGGTGTAAACAAAACTTTTTATCCATGTGTTTTATATGATTGTAGAGGTTATAGTGGGTGTAAACAAAACTTTTTATCTATGTATTTTATATGATTGCAGAGGTTATAGTGGGTGTAAACAAACATCGTCTAGCAGAACAAGACCAGGTTGACGTTCTCTGTATCGACAACAAAGAAGTTAGGATTAAACAGCTTGACCGACTCACAAAGACGAAATCTTGCAGGAATAATGATAAGGTATGGCATAGATAAATGGTTTTGTGTAATATTGAAGTAACAATGATGATGTACCAAGCTATGTCTGAGGGCTAGATAATCGGGCTTATAAGTAGGGGTTTCATTAAAATTTGTAGCAGGACAGTGATTTTCAAAAGTAGGCCGGGGTATTGGGGGACCTTATCAGTAGATTTATCATAACACTAACCAAAGTGACCCTTCCCCCCCAAATTTTAAGGCATTTCAAGTACAAAATAAGTTTAAGAGGACCAATAGAGAAGTTAGCATGGAGAAATTGTTTCTAATCTGGACCTCTGTTATTGTGTAATGATGAGACAGTTCAAATTGAATTCATGTCTAAAGTCCTTTACAATGAATTTTCTTCATGGCAAGATTTTACATAAATTCTCAAACCATTTGTCCAATGGGACTTGTAACAAGTACGAATTTGGCAAAGGAACCATAGATGTTTACCTTATGAATTTATAGTTGCTTTTCTTTTTTAAATTCTTTAGAAAATTACCCAGCAGTCTAAGGGTTAAAAGGCGTTTCTAAAAACCTTTACACCAAACTTATGCAATTGATTTTTTTATGAAATTTCCCTATATTGTAGGTAGAGGAATGCCTGTCAGCTATCACAAAGGCTTGTGAAAGTAACGATGGTAATTTACTGGAACTTGCTATAGAGGCAGCCAGACAGCGATGTACTGTTGGTGAGATCACAGATGCCATGGAAAAGGTATGCATGTTAAGAGATCCTGTTGAAGAAGCCTGGTTCATATACCAAAATCCTTATTTCTTCTCTAAACCCTATATGGTGGGCACGCATCAGGAAATCTCCGAATCCCAATCGGTCAGAGAATCCGCCGAGAACCTTCAATACCACTTACAATCGGTCCAGTACAACCAAAATCGGTCCAAAATCGGTCCAAAATGAGTGTTTGTTTTATCCCTAATAGTTGGTAATCATGATACTTGTCTCTTGAGAAAAGGATTTTTTGTTTAGTTTCTAAATAACTGCATTCAATAGGCTCAGGTTATCTTTCTCATCTAAACACTGTTTTTAGGTGTGTTTTTTAAACAAACAGGCACAGCAATACCTTGTTTTATACACAGGTTTATGGTAGATATGTTGCGAGTGACAGAATGGTTATTAGTTTCATAAAAAAATATATATGATTTAATCAAGCAAATCTTGTTTTATACACAGGTGTATGGAAGACATGTTGCGAGTGACAGAATGGTTAGTGGTGCTTACAAAACAGAGTTTGGAGCTGATGACGAGATTACAAAGGTGTTAGATCGGGTTGAGGTATGAATGATATAGCATTTTAATAGTTGTTGATTAAATGTTTTTGAAAATCTGTAATTGATAGATTCCTTTGATTATTCTTCCCTTTGTCACAGTGTTTTTTTTAAACACCATGTGGTATGTTTAATGAGACATGGCCATTTGAAGGAAAGATATTTTTTTTATGATTTATTTATTAGAAAATTCAACAGAATGATGGGTAAAGGCTGTGAAATATGTGCATCTAAGGGAATGCTTTTTTCAGTTGAGATATTTTTTATAATTTGCTTTACAGAAATTCTTACAAACTGGGGATTAAAGCCTGAAAAACATGTACAATTCGTGATATGAATTTTTGGCTCTTGTTAATACTTTTTATGGTTTATTCTACAGAAAATTCAACAGAATAGGTGTTAAGGATGTGAAACATTTACAACTAATGGAATGCATTTCTGAGTTGAGATAATATTTTTCATGCATATTAGTTAAGATGATATGTTTCATTCTTTACTCTACAGAAATTCCAACAGAACGAGGGCAGAAGGCCACGAATCCTTGTGGCTAAAGTAGGTCAAGATGGCCACGATAGAGGGGGTAAGGTCATTGCTACGGGTTTCGCTGATCTTGGATTTGATGTGGACATTGGACCTTTGTTCTCTGTAAGTATGAAAAATTATAAAACCATGGTTACATTTATTGTAAATCATAAATGCATAACGATAATTGAAGCTTGTTTTATATAAAAAGCTTGGATAGAAGAAAATTTGATAGCATTCATATGACAACTAGAATTCTTTTGTTTTAGTTTCATTAAGGTTGCATTAAAAATAAACCTTACACTCATAAAGGGGTTATAAGCGCTTGTTTTAAATAAAAAGCATGATTAGAAGACAATTTGAAAGTGTGAAAAAAAGACATTTCTCCCAGAAAACATAGGAAAGTATTTGTATCTTGAAGATTGCCTTTAGTTTTGATCAATACCAAACTTTCTGATTGAAGCTTTTGTCTTTAAGAAAGCAAAGTCTACAGAATCTGTGATTTTATTATATTCAACTCCGACTTAAGCTTGACTACTTTTTCACTATTATTCACTTGTGATGTGTGCATGTATATGTGGAAGAGCCCTTAAATACTCAGATAAATAATCATTTTTTTTCTAAAAACTCTAGGATTATTGATGCTTCTTAAAATAAAAAAGCTTAGATAGAAGAAAGATTAATAGCATAAAACATGTTTTTTCATTATCAATTACTATAAAAAGCTTTTTGTTAAAAGAAGTAATCGTTCATCCCTTTTTTACTAGATCAAGTATGTTTTGTAATTATCCATATCAAATCTTTAGACTAACCAAATATGAAAGCACCAACAAACAACATTAATAAAGCATTAGAAAGTCTATTATTCATGTGACACTTGATGAATGACATTTTACCAAACAGTTATTCTTTTTTTGCCTTGTGTTACGAGTTGTTTCACCCTTAGAATGCTGGGTAATTTCTGAAAATTGATTTTTGTTGTCTGTTTTCCAAAACCTTAAATATCAGCTTGATTTTAATGAGGAAAGACACTCAGAGTAGCAAACGGGCTAGATCAGAGGCTAGCTGCCAATTTACTTGGCGGCTGGCCTGGATCTAATCTGTTTGCAAAAGCATTAAGTCAGTTCCTGCACCATAAGGGTTAAGCTTACTCCTGTAAATTTTCTTGTGATCGAGTCTTAATGAAATACTTTGTTCTCTTTCCCCACCCCCATCAGACACCCAAAGAGGCCGCCCAACAGGCTGTTGATGCCGATGTACATGTGGTCGGAGTTAGCTCCCTTGCTGCCGGACATAAAACCCTCATACCAGAAATGCTGTCAGAGTTGAAGGCCATGGGCAGACCGTAAGTGTTTTGTTTGTCCTGTTACATCTTTAAATCAATCGTGTGACTTTATGACTTTAACTACTTAAGTCATATATGTGATCACTTTAATCTCCCTTTTCATTTTTTTATTGTTAGTTTGACATGTGAATTGTGTCTTATGTGCTCCTTTGCTTATAGATTTTTTTATCTTGAATGTTGACCCAATTGTCTTGGTTCAAGGGATGAAAGTTGATCTATCTTCATTTTGCTGATCATGAATGATCTAAAAAATTATTTTGTCTCTATGGTGCTTGCGTAAGACCGACTGATACTGTTTATGGTTGGCTGTTAGTTTGTATCTCTTTATTGACCACATGTAACTTAATGGCTTGCCTTGGTGAATAGAAATGGCGATTGAAATAGAGAGAAAGATTTCTGCACCTTACTCATAGCAGCAAGAAGAAGTCCCTTGTAAGCAGTATTTCAAGATCTAATCAGCCAATCATATTTTATCATACTGAATAAATAGGTATTGAAAAAGAAACAAAAAGGTAGTGGTCTTTGGTATGGCAATGACTTTGGGGACTTTGATATAGTAGGTTTGAATTTCATGAGTAACAATGCCTACCTTGCAACTTTTCATTTGTTCAAAACAGCCCATTCCATTTATTCAGCAGAACTATAAGATTAACCCAATCTTCAATAGAGGAAATTTTGACTAATTCTAATTGAAAGCAACGACCTTTTTCAATGATAATTTTGAGTGTCCATTGTTACAAATCAATAAATTTCTCATTATAACACGTCTTTTGTAACATTGGTTTGTAAAGTATTTGGCAGCAGATGTGTCAAAATGAGTTATAACGGAGTAAGGGATTACATGCTGTTTGTGTGTTTTACAGAGACATTATAGTGGTAGCTGGTGGGGTAATTCCACCCCAAGATTACGACTTCCTCTATGACAGTGGAGTTTCGGCCATTTTCGGACCTGGTAAGACAATTTATTTTTTTTACATTTTTTTGTTCTCATTTGATTGGAATGAATATTATTGAGGACTGATGAACAAAACAACAGGGTTTTGGACCACCTTGTTGTGACTAACATTCTGTTTAAAACAGTGATAAACTCAAATCCAACCATTCAATAACAATAAGATAAGGATGGACAAGAGGAAGTGTCAGTCATGGAAAACAAATATTCAAGGTGTCAAGTTGATAAGGGCTAGTTAAGCTGGTAAACTGGTCCCCCACTGTCTACAAGCTCCACTATGTTCCACAACATAGACAATGGGTAGCCTACGAATTCTGAGCAATTTGATTAGTCAGAATGCAACATTCCTAAATTCAAGGAACAAGAAACACAACTTTTATCCCTTGAAACATTGTTTTGCGGACCTTAAAGCAGACAGCCCTTTATTAAACTTTAATTATCCACTTATCTGTATAAAATATTTGTCAAAATTCCAAATTCAAATTATTTTCAACGATATCTCTTTGAAATAAACTTCATGTCACAGCTAACCATTTGTTTTAACCGGCAAACCTTCATCTTGAAGGACAATATGCTGTTTTCGTTCCTTCTGTTACCAGACAGACTTCTGCCTGGTAGATTTTTACTTTTCTTGTCTCTATATTTGATAGATGAGAGACTGGTTCCCAGTCTGTTAAGCTGGTAGAATTTACATAATTCTGGGAGTCAGCAAGAAGACTCTCTCAATAGAATTCAAATCTACGGCTCTCGTAAATTGAATAAATGCAGAAGGAGATTACATGTTAGGTACCGGTACATCATTCTGCCCATATTAACTTTTCACACATGCAGTAGAAGGCTGCTCACACCATTTTAACAATTTTTACTTTTAACTTTTTAAGGTACAAGAATACCTGCTGCAGCTGAATTAGTTCTTGACGTTCTTGAGGGAAAGAAGCCAACAAAAACGACAGCGTGAGCAAATGGAGGTCACCCTTAGAATCATATATTTGAGAGATAAACGTTTCCCTCATCAAAGTGATTTGTGGCAGACAGTAAGAAAACAAATCATTAAGGTTACAGTATGTGACTGCATAATATAAACGTTGAAATTATCCTTTTATGACAGTATCAATATGTTGTCTTCGGGAAAACGCAGTTAATAAGTGACAGGTGTTAAGTAAGAATTAACAATTCTTTCATTCACTCAGTATTTTGAGACTTGTCCAAGAATAATGAACAATGAGGAAACCTAGTATTTCATTAGATATGAAAGGATTGTTACAATGTGAAAAATTGTTTAAAGCACTTTCTTCATGTGTTCATTACTTTTTTTAAAAACACCTCAGGCTTTTTATGAAATTGTATATTTATGGAGAAAGTTATTAAATGATATCTGTTACATGCTATAAAAGTTTTAAAGTGTAGTTAAGCTGCAAAGATGGCTGTCCATGCAATAAAGTGCTGTTAATTATTTAATTTCAAACTTTGCCACCCACCACTCTTTACATTTGTTCAATATTGTATTTTAAAGCAGCGTAAGCAAATTGAACATCTGCTCACAATGGTGAAATAAAACACATAAGAAAAGAGATTTAAATGATATTCAGGTAGTTTTTTATTTGATTATCCAATCTCAATTACATAGACTAATAAATGGTTATATATAAAATGGCATTTATGACATGTCCCTATTTGATGTGTGTTTTTCATATTTTTTTATACAAGTAAAGTTCATCATGTGTAGATTAAGGGTGGTTGACTGGTTCATATATGTTATACCTATCATTTTTCTGTACATATCTTTCTTATCAGTGATCATGTACATCATGGGACTTTTCAAGTTGTTGTTTTTGTTGGATGACGTCAGTCATCTAACAAGGCTATAATTCCGAAATCGTTTCGTGACCTTATTACAAAATGAACCGCCGTGGGATGACCTGACATCTGAACTTGTCCTATACTCGTCAATATTTTAAAAAGCTGATCATAATATACTGTATGCTATGTATTTCTTATTCAAACTTTATAATTGAAAGATGATGGGTGGTCAATAATTAAGTTTTAGAGACACCATAATCGTATTTAATAGGAAATGGTATGCACTATTTTTTTCATTTTTTCCCTTGACCGAATATTGCTATTTTTAGGCCCATTAACAAGCCAAATAAGGATATCATGTGACATGAGTCGTCCGATCACATGGAAGAAAGCCCCGCCTCATTTCCATCTTACCGCTAGACAAGTGGGGAAAACCCTATGACGTGACTATCTAGGGGATCTAGAAACGAAAACGTGACTTGCAATCAGTCGGCTACTTAATTTCGTGATAAAACATGATAAATTATGTATCATTTTGATTGAAATTTCCCATCTCGGTCCCCAAGGTTTAAATCACTATCTTACTAAAGTGAGGTGCAATTGACATCGGCCCTTCTATCAGTTTTGAAAGAATTAGCCCCGAGTTATCCAGGTTTCCTGTTCGAAAATATGGGGAGCGATATTGACCTACATATTTCTCTCAGTGTAAATCGTGTTGGACGCCCGATCGTGTTTTCTTCGCATTGTCTTGGAAGGAGCATTGTTCCTTAAAAACGGTAGGTAAAATGATATTTCATTGATTTGCATGGATACTTTGGTTTTCATCATCGAAATCATTGTTAACTTTCTGTTTAAATGCGTTACGAAAATGACCGGAAGTTGTCGATAACCTGTCAATCATCAATGTTTGCTGCCATCTTTGTTTACCTCATACACGTTTGCAAATTAATCTAGGCTTCGGCATTCAAGACAAGATACTTGAAATGAATTCAGTCTTCGATACAATAAAGCATACCGTAATTCATTGTGTCACTCCGGTGAGAAGGTATGAAGCTTGTACTAAATGTTTATCTTGAATAATTTCGTTTAGGTCTAACGATTTCTTTTAGAAAAGAGCCATTGAACATTAAGAGGATAATCTTAGTCATTTCAATAAGTAACAATATCTTTCACTGGGTTCTCTCTTTCACTAATCTTATTCTGCTTGTAAACATTATGCATTCTTGTAATAAGAAATGAGTCTACGATAAAGTACTCAATGTACTCATTGCTGCAAACATAAATCAAATATAACACTCAAGACTGAGTCCTGTACATTAATGGAAAAACAAACAAACAAACACAACCAAATCCAGGTGCCTATAGAATCCTAAGGATTAGATGTACACAATGTTCACATCCGGCTCAAAAAACTATATGAACTCTATGATATTGTCATAGCATTTGTAATGAGTACCTGTATAGCTCTTACTCAAAGGGAAATGACCATTGAATCACAATCGTATCTACTCGGCAATCCCCGTAACAAGTCGGTAGATATACCTCGTAGGCAGTACATGAATACACCAGAAATCCTGAGGTAATTCACCTTATTTCAGGCGGATAACGCAAAATGCAGACAGGCACTAAATATGTATTTAAATACACACAAATTGGTTACATATCACAACTGAATGTTTTTTTTACCCTGTTCATTAAAGATGATCATATCAACACATCTTTGTTTCATATTTTGTCAATCGGCTCTTTTCGGCAGTCCCCGGCTTGTGCCGGGGATTTCCGAGTAGATACGATTGCAAACGGACATGCCCTTCGTTGCTGATCTACTTTAAAAAATGGCTCCCCATTACCTCCGAGGTTATTTTAAGAAATGGCCGAGGTGTTCCGAATGCTTTGAATCACTCACCACAGAAAAAAACCCAGTTACAGACAGTGACAAAGTATCTTTCCTTTAAATGGTTTATTTTGTAAACAATGATCTTAATTTGAATTATTCATTGGTGGTTGTGGTTTTTTAAGGACTACCTCAAAGTGCCATGATAGTAATATATGGTAGTTATTTGATATTAACAATTGTTGTCGCCAAATCGAAGATAATTTTGAATTTCTTAACTTGCTGAAATCTGGTAATTTTGTTAATCCCAAAGATGATCAGACAAACATGACAGCTCACTTCACGTTATTTAACGAAAGCATGCTCACTTCACGTTATTTAACGAAAGCACAGGGTTTAAGCATCTGATAAGTAAAGATATGGTAAATAGTCTTTGGTTTAGTGACAAGGATTGTCAATACCAATTTTGTGACGTTTGTAACTCCAAATAGACAAATCGCTGAGAGAGTATCTATAACAGCTTAGTAAGTGGTTTCAGTGGAAACTTTGTTACTTGAGTTCAATCCACACTGTTGCAGCTGGGTTTGGGGGAGGTTAAAACATTTAAAAGACTGCAGAAAAATAAGATGGGCTATGCCTTTTTGTCTTAATTGCTTGAAGGTTTATCAATCAATAATAAATGTTCTCAGTAGTATTTTATGCTTTCTTATGCAAATCACTATGAAAAATTAATTTCTCTGTTTTAAATTGCTCATACCTGATTATACTGATAAAAGTTTGTCTATTTTATAGGGTGCTATGTTTGAAACTTAGTGCATTTTTCCAATGTAACAAATGTTTAGTCCTTATAGCAGATTTTTTTTTTACATCACAGATAAAAAGCATAGTCTTCTGGAAGATGAAGGGGTCATTCAATACCAGAGTGTATAGTGAAACTAACAGAAACCATGACTTACAGTGAGCAAACAGTGAAGGCAGTATGATGCACCACTATCCCACTTCTATTTACAGTTGGATTGGAGAAACAGATGCAGAGGTATATTGAAATCCATTTAATATTTTGATTGCATGACCTGCAAATATTTGTTCTGTCTGTTATCAAATAATGTAAGTTATTTCAGCTTCAAAGCGTGGAAAAAAGCAAAACTCAAAGAGGCAATATAAACAATTCTTAAAGAAACTGATCACTCATTCTCACAAAGTGGTGACCAATGCTATCATATTGCATTCATGCAATATAAGGGAGATATACATTCACATATATGTAAAAAAAAAATGCTATGGTGGCGTTTGAAAGTTGCATGGAAAATGCCTGTCCTGGTATAATATGTCCTGATTTAGGTATGTATGGACAAGAATAAACCATTTTCTGGCAACAAAATAATGTGTTAATATGAAGACGGGTATCCATTGAATATGCGAATCTCAATTTCTTTTAAACAAAGTAAAATTTTAGATTAACCATCATGACTTATTCATGTTTTCAATCTGCCAATCATTTACAAATCCTACTCCAAACAGCCACCTAGGTACAGCCGAAGTATGATTTATTTATTTCTATATTCATATGGTTAGTTACCTAACTAGTTCCCTAGCTGTAGTATAACTTATATTTCTTTTCTTAACATTTTCAGATGTTAAGCTAACCTAACTGGTTCTCTACCTAGTTGTAGTATAACTTATGTTCCATAACTGTAGTATAACTTATCTTTATCTTTCCTACATTTTCAGATGGTAAGCTTACCCAATTGGTTCCCTACATAGCTGTAGTATAACTTATCTTTCTCTTTCTCTTTCTAACATTTCAGATGGTAAGCTTACCCAACTGGTTCCCCAAGCCGCTTAGCAAGGCCTCTGGTATGGAGGTAGCCAGACTGTCATTCCTGGGACCCATGTATGCCTGGAGTGTATTTGCTGAGGACAATGTGAGTTTCAATTTTATTTTTTCTTGATGAAAAATGAAAATTAAGTTTAATTGGATTTTCCCCTCCTTATACACTGTGATATGACTGAGCGTTGTTGAGAAAGCGTTGAGCCCATATGAACATATTAAGGGTTCAATGCGAGACTATAGAAATTGCTTCATGTTTATTAAGCACTTTCTATAGTAATGCATTGAACCATTGATGTTCTGCATTGTTATGTAACTTCAGAATCACGTCCATAATCCTTCACTCTATGATACCTCACTTTGTGGTATCTGTTTCAAAACACCTTTGAAACCATTGAGTCAAAAGTATAAGCTGATTCTAACGATTGCTCTCAAATCATTAAGACTATATTTGTTTCTTGCCTTTTTCGGCTAATGTGATTATTTAAGCATGTAAAGAAAATTAAAAGATTTACTTAAATCAAGAACCTTTATGTTTAAAAAGACTGCAAGTCATGCTTAGATATTCAACAGACACTTTCTATGTGCCTTGCATCGCAAGCTGGAATATAGCATGCTGGAATTATATTCCATGTTTATTTGATATTTAATGTGGTTGATGAATTATAGATTGTCCATAGTAAAGGGGAAAAGGATAAATTTGATAACATATATAGTTCCATAGAAGTGGTGGTGACTTACAAGTTGTGCTCCAAAATTGAGCTCTGATGTCATTAACAATCAATGATGTTAAACACCTATGCTGTTGGTATTTATATCAGATAATTTCTGTTTCAGACGAAGGTTGTAGAGAAGCATTTTGCATGCCTGTCCCACCAATTAACCCCAGACAATGTCAGTCTGGTGTACCAGTCGCTACAGCATAGAATGCAGTACCACAGGGTAAGCATGTTTTACCCTCAGATCTATAACAGACTTAGCATATAGTGTAATGCAAAATGGTTGATACAATGTATGTCTTATCACAACAACTAAGATATGACTTAGGATAAGTTCTTTTTTTTTTACCAATTCTCTCATATGGATTTAAATTTAGATACAAATGAAGTATAGAGCCATAACAATGAAAATGAGTGAGAAAAAAATCTTTAAAATATTAACTATTGTGAAAAAAGGAGAAATTTGACTTATGAGGAATTTATCCTTTTGATGTTAATTATCACGATTGTGAGTAAATGTGGGATGTTTTGAATCAAGCTGTTATCACCTAATACAAAGAAATATTATTACCTAATTCAAAGAAATGATCATCGTTTCTAGTGTGACATGCACTGATGATCATAAACTCTATTATAAAGAAAACCATAAGCGTAATGTAGAATGAATCATTTACAAGTCATCTAGTTTTCAACTGACACAAGTGACCATAATTTCCATGCTGGACACATTATGCTAATGTCATTAAGTAGTACCTAATTCAGAAAAAAATGGTTGAAAGAATAACACCCAAGACTATCCATAGCAAGAAAAAGAATTCAAGTATTCATTATTTACAAGCCAGTATTTCGAGACAGCTCTTGAAGAAATGATAAATGAAAAAAAAACAGCTCATAACTATAACTTGAAAAAAACACACAGATTTTTCTCACCTTTTTTCTCCCCTTAGTGAGAATGTGTGTGAAGCTAACAAAAAAATTGATTATTTCTTATAAAAAAAATTATGTTTGTTTATATATATGTATATGCTTTCAGTTAGACTCAATAATAGTTGATGGTATTTGATGTCATGTCTGTTGCACTTCACCATCTAAATTTGAAAAACAAATTCATAGTACATGTAGATAAAACTCTGTATTCTCTACATATACATGGTATAAAGTTGTGATGAAGCATTGTAGTGACCTTTGTGGTCTAATGGTAAAGGTGGTTGACTTTGTACCAAGGGATCCTATGCTAAAGCCCCTCTGGTTGCTTAGAAGTGTTCTTTGGCAAGACACTTAACCACTTTAGAAAAAAGGTATTCATATCTAAATATCATTTTCATCTATACTCTTTTATAGGTGTCCAAAAAACCATCAACAGTAGGAGGACCTTGGAAGTTGAGTGAAATTCAGGGATGATGAAGAAAATACACAGGAGTAGCTTAAGAACTGCCATCTTAAAGTGTTTGGCTTGAAAAGTTAAATAGTTTTATATTAAAGCCATCTGGTTTCTTTATCAGTTTTCCATTTGATAGTTTTGTGTTATGTTAAGGACAGCATGGAACAAGAGAATCGCATTTTTCCTGGTATCATAGGGTACATGTTTTATGAATTGGCAACAAGCTCTTTGTTTGTTGTTCATAGAAACTGAATGTATAGCTCACAAGGAATATTTATTAAAAGGAAAGCACAAGAAGTAAAAACATTTAAGCTAGCGTTGTTTGAGAGGTGTTGTTTTGGGTCGTCGATTTAGGTTTTGAGTCTGATTTGTTATCCTATACAATGTTTATAAATATCCTAAACATAATTACTTATTTTATGAAGTAGGATTTTATTCAGAATCAATCGATCATCTTTTTAACGTTTTAAAATATGTAACGCTAAGAGAAAGCAAAGGGTGTTTTTTAAATCTTGTAAATGTTAGTCATATGTCAGATATAACTCTGAAAATACTGCAGAAGGTAAACAAACAATTCACAATGAATACATAGTATTTGCATTGGTGTCTCCTAATATTGAGAAAAAGCATTCTTTTGAAAACATGACTGGACAATTTGGATAACAAAGAATCAAGGGAAAAGAAGTTATTAAATTTCATACAAGGTAGTTCACACAAAAAACTTGTCGATACTCAAAAGGATGAAGTCAAAACGATGAAACGCCAATCAGAGTCAATTAAACAACCAGACGTCACAATTAAATATAGACTGCCTTGAGTGTCCCAATATGACTGATTCTTTTTTTAGTTTTATGAATTTTGATTTGAAATTTTTAGATATTAATTTTGACATGTTACCAAATCATAATATGTAAAAGTTAAAAAACTAAATTTTGGTCCATAAGACTGATTTCTTCAGTCACTAACATGCATATGTATAAATATGCATAATAAAAACATACATTTTGTAAAACTTATTATTTTCCAGTCACATAACAAAACACCTTCACACATGTTTGTCTCTGACTAATAAAAAGAGAAAGCTATTGAAAAATAAATACATTTAAATACTAATAAAACTATGTTTGTTGTATTTGTCTCCTATTTGTTTTCCTATTCATACTCAAACGATTTTCTTGTAATAATTATTCTAGCAACCAATATGGATGCATTTGGCAACTAGTATATTTTGTAGGGTTCTACGTGACCTAATGTAAAATTCATAACCTAGATGTCCAAAGTCTGATCCTAACTAGCGTTTGGTTCTTGGGATGTCCTTGAGATATTTGAAAGTTTTTAGCCTATTGCTGATGAAAGCAAGCAGTAAAGCAAATGAAATACTGTTGACATTGCTTTTAACCCTTGCAGGATTATCATCCATTTGAATCATGTCATCCAACTTCAGTGCCTTCAGCACTTTGATTATTTTATTGTTTAAGTGTCTTTTTTTTAGTTTGTTTACCAAACCTTGAGATTTTTTTTTATATACTGTATTGAAAGGTTAAAAGTTGTTTTTGATGAAGTAATAAAGATGTTATACTGAATTCATCTTCACTTGAAAAATTGTCAACAAGTGGTGAAATCAATTAGTTTTTATTCATTTCCTGTAATGTTTGAAACGATTGTAAGATTTCAGTCTAGATATAAAGAGTATGTCAAGTTTTGAGACGAAAATTACATAGAGAGATATCTAAAATGTCTTTGTCTTTGTTAGTAATTAGAAATCTAGAATGTTGTTTGATAGTTAACTGTATGAACCGATTTTGTAGTATAATTATTATGAACTCATTAAATGAAAAACAAACATCAACTGTTTGCCATAATTATTTTTATTTACCATCTTTAATTATTAAAAGAAAATTGAACTCTGATGGTAATTACAACCACAGTTAAACATAGATGGTCCCTTTCATCCCACCAGCTTACCTTGGCATTGCACGAAGGAAGGCTTTCAGTCAAAATGACAAAACGATACCCCTGTGAAAAGGCATATGTATACAAACGCTACGACAAAAAGAGAATATCTTCATGATGAACAACTTATTTTTTTTCCAATGTTTTGTTATTTAATTTCTTTCTGTCTTTTCTTCTAAACTCTCTACAGTATTGGTATTTTACAGTAAATGCCAACTGTTAAAAATGTGGTCAAGTTTTGGTCATCTTTATGGGGTTTATGAGGGTGTTATTGGCGTGTTTTACTTGAAATCACATGGCCCCTCTCCGCGTGGGTTCAAATCCTGAGAGGGATATGGATTTTCATGAGAGGCAGTCTCCCGACTGACTTACGGAATGCCGATGGTTCTACCCGCCTTGACCAACCCTTATGGGGAGTTGAATGTGGGGTCTTCCTCCATCATTAAGAGTCGGGCATCGCTACATAACTGAAATAATGTTGATTTGATGTAAAACCCATATAAACACTTGACGTGTTTTCAGTTATGTTACGGCTTTCCAGGACTTATAAGTTTGTGTATGTGGGGTTTAAAACCATGACATTTTTTTTTAAAATTTGTTACGGCTTTTCTGGATTAACTAGTACTAGGCCAAGGATTGAGGTGCATTGCCACAGGACTCTTCCATCCCAAGTTCTAAGATCGACACCTTTTAACCACTGAGCCATGCAGGACCCTGGATTCATCAGTCAGTATTATGCTGGGGCTCTAAATCGTCTTGCGACAGAACACTTTAATGAAATCAGAGGTATCATTGAGGCTTAAATCGGAGCACCTAGTTCTAAGATCGCCCCTTAACCACTGGGTCACGCAGGACACTCAGTCATCATTGTATGGCATGGGTCAGATCAATTTTAACCCTTATAGTGCTGGAACCGACTTCATGTAAACGCAAATAGGTTAGATCCAGGCCAGCCGCCAGGTAAATTGGAGGCTGGTCTGTGATCTGACCTGTTTGCTACTCTGACTATCTTTCCTCAACAAAATTAAGCAGATATTTAATGTTTTGGATAGTAGACGACACAAAAATATGTTTTTAGAAAATTATCCAGCACGCTTAGGGTTAATACAATCCTTTAATCAACATATAGATAAAGAAATGTATCTCCTCACCATTATTAGTCAATTATAAAACCGTTCACCTATATAGAAAAGGATAACTGGTACAATCGCAAAGCACCAACGGATGACAAAAAAGCATGCAAATAGATGTACATTTTACGATTTCTTCGATATTAGTATGGAACCAATGTGACAATTTTATGAATTGCTACTTTGTTCATTGTCTCAATTGTTTCTTAAGAGTTCTGTAACACTTCTTTCAAAGTAAGGTATTATTGAGTAAAGGGATGAAGCCATTACCCTCCTACATTGAGCTTTATGACAATCGCGTGAAAATGAAGTGAAAGTCCTCTTGACTCGATCCACACATTTAAGCCATCTTGACTCGATCCACACATTTAAGCCATCTTGACTCAAACCACACAGTTGAGCCTTCTTGACTTTAGCCACACAGTTGAGCCTTCTTGACTTTAGCCACACAGTTGAACCTTCTTGACTCTAGCCACACAGTTGAGCCTTCTTGACTTTAGCCACACAGTTGAGCCTTCTTGACTCTAGCCACAAGGTTGAGCCTTCTTGACTCTAGCCACAAGGTTGAATCTTCTTGACTCAAGCCACACATTTAACCCTTCTTGACTCAAGCAACACATTTGAACCATTTTGACTCAAGCCACACATTTAAGCCAACTTGACTCAATCCATACATTTAACCCATCTTGACTCAAGCTACACATTTAACCCATCTTGAATCAAACCAGACATTTAGACTTTCTAAGTGCAAACATCAGATTAAAGCCATCTTGACTCGAGCCATACATCTAAGTCTTCCTGACTCAATCCACACATTTAAGCCTATACTCAACCCGCACAATTATGCTTTTTTACTCAAACCACACATTTAAGCCTTCTTGACTCAAACCACACATTAAGCCTTCTTGACTCAATCCACATATTTAAGCCTTTTTGACACAAGCAACATGTTTAAGCCTTCTCGAGTCAAGCTTCACGTTTCTTCAAATATGAGAAAAACAAGAAATATTTGAAACTAAACAAAAAGACGAGAGGAAACACAACAGCGCATGTATGGCATTGTGTTATGTGGTACAGGAGCCTTGACGAGTCCAAATCTTCTGTTCAAGCTGAGTTTTTGACATGTAATAGCCTACGAGCCAGGAAAATAATGCTGGAAGACCGCCGTAAAAGATCAATTGATTTGTGTTGAAACCAATTCATTTGCTTTAAAGCATGAACATATAGAACTATTTACAGCTGTGGTACTGGGTGAGTATCGAAAGCATCGCTTTTTCTAGGAAATGAACCGATGAAGCCTACAACATCTGTTCAAACTGAGTATTTGACATGTTATAGCCTACTAGCCAGGAAAATAATGCTGGAAGACCACCGTAAAAGATGAATTGATTAGTATTGAAACCAAATCATTTGCTATAAAGCATGAACATATAGAACTATTTACAGCTGTTGTACTGGGTGAGTATCGAAAGCATCGCTTTTTGTAGGAAATGAACCGATGAAGCCTACAACTTCTGTTCAAACTGAGTATTTGACATGTTATAGCCTACTAGCCAGGAAAATAATGCTGGAAGACCGCCGTAAAAGATCAATTGATTTGTGTTGAAACCAAATCATTTGCTATAAAGCATGAACATATAGAACTATTTACAGCTGTTGTACTGGGTGAGTATCGAAAGCATCGCTTTTTCTAGGAAATGAACCTCTGAAGCCTACAACTTCTGTTCAAACTGAGTATGTCTAGTAGCCTACTAGCCAGGAAAATCATGTCGGGAGACCGCCTAAAAGATCATTTAATTGGTGTTGAAACAAACGTCAATTGCTACAAAGCATGAAAATGTGGAACTGCATTCAGCGATGTTACTGAATGTTTACCGAAAGCGTCACTAAATAAAAACGGTCTTTGCCCTTGAGTCAGTACATGACTTATCGATAGATAGCACTCAATTATGTTGACTGTGATATCGTTGTTATCACGTGGCCATCCCTGATATATAAATATAGCCTTTAACAATTCATAAGAAATTATAGAAATGACAAAGATTTACCCAGGATAACTCTTAAGATTAAGTCAGAGACATGAGTATCGTTGTGATGAAATGGCAATTCTGTCATGAGTAAAGTACACCATTGTGTCACATCGGATTCAAATGTGGCTTGAGTACAAAGCATGGTTGTAAAGAAAGACTTCATATAAACGTTCTGTAAACCCTTACTCAATAACCCTTATAGTGCTGGAACGGACTTCATGCTTATGTAAACAGGTTAGATTCATGTCAGCTACCAAGTTAATTGGCGGCTGGCCTGTGCTATAACCTGATCGCTACTATGTGTAACTTCTTTATCGAAACTAAGCATGATATTTAAGGTTTTGGAAAGCAGACGACACAAAAAATATATTTTTAGGAAATTACCCAGCATTCTATGGGTTTATACCTCACGTTGTTGCATCTGCTACGGGGAATATAAAAAAGGTGTATTACATTGGGGAAAAAGTCAATTGCTCACTCGGAGCAACTTATCCTTTTGTCGCAATACAAAACAATATTTCACAATACATGTAGTTTCTACCAAATATCTACCCAATGTATGTGCATATATTGTCTAATGCATTGCAGTCTCCCTTAGCTTTCAGTTTGAACTGGTCGTAAAGTTCATTATAGGGGTTGGGGCGGGGGTGAATTGGTTAACGAGCACTCACCAGAAGACAATCAGAGGCACTATTCAAATCAAAGCACAATGTTTTAGTCTTCATATCACATACTGGACATGTTTTTTAATCAAGTATACTCGTTTTTCATTTGGAGCAGGTAAAATGTCGACTATATATGAAAGGATGGAAGAGTAAAGGGGTGTTTTCAAAATTAGATCAGCGACAATGTTGTCTATCAGGGAATGAGGAAGATCGGAGTTAAGATCAATGCGCGCGCAGTGTCCAACTGGTCACATAGGTATATTGTACGTTAGGGAATAGTGGTGTTTATTTTTTTAATTCGGTTTTAACTGTATATACTAAGACAAACAACTATGGATGAGAAAGGTTAGCATTATTGTGTCATCATTATCATCTTCACAATCATCATCAGCATCGTCGTTGTATTCGTCGTCTTTTTCATCATGATCATCATGATCATCATGATCATCATCAGCATCGTCCGCCTTCTTCTTCTTCTTCTTCTTCTTCTTCTTCTTCTTCTTCTTCTTCTTCTTCTTCTTCTTCTTCTTCTTCTTCTTCTTCTTCTTCTTCTTCTTCTTCTTCTGCTTCTTCTGCTTCTTCTTCTGCTTCTTCTTCTTCTTCTTCTACTTCTTCTTCTTCTTCTTCTTCTTCTTCTTCTTCTTCTTCTTCTTCTTCTTCTTCTTCTTCTTCTTTCTTCTTCTTCTTCTTCTTCTTCTTCTTCTTCTTCTTCTTCTTCTTCTTCCTCTTCCTCTTCTTCTTCTTCTTCTTCTCCTCCTCCTCCTCCTCCTTCTATTCTTCTTCTTCTTCTTCTTCTTCTTCTTCTTCTTCTTCTTCTTCTTCTTCTTCTTCTTCTTCTTCTTCCTCCTCCTCCTCCTCCTTCTTCTTCTTCTTCTTCTTCTTCTTCTTCTTCTTCTTCTTCTTCTTCTTCTTCTTCTTCTTCTTCTTCTTCTTCTTCTTCTTCTTCCTCCTCCTCCTCCTCCTCCTCCTCCTTCTTCTTCTTTTTCCCTCTTCTTCTTCTTCTCCTTCTTCTTCTCCTTTTTCGTCCCATTGTTCTTGAAGGAATTGATCGATCTTGTGATAAAAAGTCTCACTTACTCCACATTTGATGCAAGCTTTGGTTATATCCAGGAAGCGTGATCGACTATGATATGCAGTGCATACGTATTATATATGAAGGGCATTTTTAAAGAGATATGATTCTCGAAGGTAAATGATCACATAACAGACGTCTTTGCACTATCGATTGTTTAAAGGTTATCATCTATAAGGTTCACTCATGTTTATTGCACCGTCGTAGCCACTATGTACAGACTATATCTATACAGTCATGTAATTGAAAAAAGCATCAAAAAGCTATTTCAAAGAACTATGGATGGGATCTTTGTTTGCATCAGAGACATATGTAACATGTTATCTTTAACTCTGTTTAAATCAACTGTCATACAAGACCTTTTTACATGCAAGACCTTTTTACATGTATTGTCTACAAATTAACGGGCCAAATGTACAAACAGCCTAAATACAGTACTTAATCACCCTGTCCCTCTACGCTTGAGTTAGAAACACAGTATATTACAAATCTCTCATGAGAGGTAATCTCCTAACTGACTAATACCGATGGTTCTAATTGTCTTGATTGACCCATATGAGGAGTAAAGTAAGGAGTCTTCTCCCATCCTTGATGGTCCAGGTATTGAAATATGACTGACAAACGGTCAGGCGATGCATATCGTCAATAGACAAATAAACAAACTCGGGTAGATAATCTTACAGTTGTATTATCATTCTCTGGTTTGGACAACATTCGTTAAATGGCAGACCATTCTACATGACAAACATCCTGTATCTAGTTCTAGTTACAAGATATCAGAACAAAAGACACTCTAAAGCGTTGTCAACTTGACTGTCGTTTGTCAAATGTTCACCACTGTCTACATACCTCTCTGCAAATCGACTGGTTCCAGGAAGTATGTTCACTGTTATGATTATGTTGGGGATACATATAACTAGTGACCGGTCACCCCGGGTTCAATCCCCAAAGGCGACCACTTATTTCACTGTGGATTGTCATTGGATGAGACACATTACCTAGCCTAGTACTGGTAGGACACCGGGGAACATGTTCTATAATACTGTACTACGAAATGAGTTCTGTACGTTAACAAGAAGAAGAAGTATGCATGTCGCCTTTCACCGCATAATTTGTTACGTGACTCTTTTAGGCTCACCCCCGCCGTACCCTGGAACCGGAAGTTTTCCTGGCGCGGGATATAGCACAAACTATCAGCCCGAATATTCGAATCAGGGATATCAAAACAGCGGCGGCCACCCGGCTTACATGCAAGCTCCTCCCAACCAGCCGTTTATTAGTCAACAGCAGCAGCAGCAACAACAGATGATGAGCAATACGGTGGTATGATATCATATTTTCCGTTGTCCTTTTATTGGATATGCAGATAGACAGGGGATCGGAGAGGCGTGATGTTTTCGTCATTATGAGACATGGGTTCAATCCCTATTTGCGGTCTTAACCCTTTTCCAAACGACACATTTTCTACTGTCCCAAATTGAAAGAGTTTGCATACGACATTTCAAAATGTGATGAAATTGCAAAAATATTCTTCAGGTAAAGCAGAAACCCTTAGCGATCAGTTTCTCCTTTTCCCACAATGTTTTTCAGAGCGGTCTGCAACAAAGCAGTTAAATGTCGTAAATGTTTGGTAATGGGTTAAGTAAACGATTGTCTGTTGTCCATAATTATCCATTCCTTTTCAATGAATTCAATGTTAATTAACGAAAAGGTGCACAGTCGTTATACCTACCTGACCTAGGCTCGTTACGTTGGTGACAGCGTCAGCGTGTGTCAATGACACTTATTTCTTCCAATGTTGCCTTGCCAAAGTATGCCTGATAAACCAATACTCGGAAAGAGTCTTCTCGGAGATGGTAGTCATGAATCGTTCCATTCGTGAAACGTTCGCAAATAATTATTTGCTTTATGGAAAGCATGCATGTGTTTAAATACTTTACTTTAAACATATTTTATTGTCATAACAATTAACAAAAGAAACGTGTACAGTGAACCCTCGTTTATCCGGACCCCGATTATCCGGATGTCTCGCAATCCGAACAAAATTGTAAGGAAACGGAATTATTGGACCAGTTTATTGCAGACGCCTTTTGAAAACTTTGTGGGTAAAGGAGAAATTGCTCGTGACGAGCAATTTCTCCTTTTCCCACAATGTTTTCTGTCATATCAGAAGATTATCTTTGAATTTCATCACGTTTTGATGTCTTCTGCAAACTCTTTCAATTTGGGACGGTCGACAATTTGGCGTTTGCTAAAGGGTTCTAACTATACACCGCTCATACAGACCGTTTATGTCTTAATGTGAATAAGAACATGCTCTGCTTCATAAGTCCGGATTATTCGGTAAATTTTGTTGGGAACGGACGTGTTCGGATAAACGAGGGTTCACTGTACATTCAATCAGGCAAATGAATAACTAGACAAAAGGGTTTGGCCACAAGTTCTACCAACTTAGATTCGGCATATTACATATTGTAATTATCAAGAATGTTTTCACATGTCAATGTCGCAAAAGATCATTGTCTGATCATTTTGTTACTGATCAGATGAATTTATGTCTTTACGGGGCCCTTTTGCTTTGTACGTTACAATACATACATGGAAGAGGATTGGTTTTCAGTTTCTGTTTACATTTGAAAGGTGGGGTAGGCTATTTCCGAAGATTGTCATATGCTCAATAATATCTAACGTACGTATCAGGTCCTGAGATTAGTTATCAGATAAAGCCCATTGCCTTATATAGACAGACACAGCCACATGAAAGGGAATATGAAGTATATTCCGTCACGAAAACGACACACAACTTATAGTGTATGGACAATGGGGTTTAAAGTCATTTGGTAGAAGTATTTTAAGTAAAAGCAGAAATACCTTGTGGCGTTTTCATCCAAATGATGATCAAATAATCGCTTAATCTGTGTTTGTGTATTTTTTGTATTTGATTTTGTATAGTTAATGTTTTTTGGTTTTCTGAAGGCCGCATTTGAAAAAGGATCTTTGTACGTTGTGCATGTCATACTGTGTATACCGTCTATAGATAAAGTTGTTATTCTTGTTACTATTAATATAATTATTATTATCATTGTTATTCTAATACGTGTACCACATCTTGGCGCATATAATGTAGTTAACTTCAGAAACACGTGTTACAAAAATATTGACTACTCAAAGCGATCAATCTACCCTTTTTTGTCACAATGTTTCTTCCCAATACAATAGAGTTAACATTCACTGTGTTAAGCAATATTTCACGTCTGCCGTTGTTTTCATTTAAGACAATTCAAATATAATCATATTGTAACTGTTTCTGTTGCAAATGTCTTTACATTAAAGAGACGTTCCCTGAATATGCTTCGCTTGCAATACTTTGATTTCTAAGATTAAAGAGTGAATTTGTGACATGATCGACATTGAATTGAAAAATCAAAATAAATCACTTACCCTTTATTTGTGTTTTTAAAGTTATGGTTTCATATGCAACTAATAAATAAATGATTTTAACATGAATGTATTTCTTTTGTACACCTACTCTGTACGTAATACATACAATGGAAGGCTAATATTGTGAACAACAGCCAGTCTGTGCACGGCGGCCACTTTGGGTACTTCCCTTCACTGACTGCTGTATATGTTGTAGTTGTATAAGTTGTACATGTAGATTCTATTGTATGTGACGACGAGGGAGAAATTTCGGCTATCAATTCTCGCTGATAATAAGGACACCTCTGTTATTGTTACACATCATATGACCTGTACATTCTAGTTGTGCAACCACGGTTATTTGCGTTCATGTACTAGTTAGGGTGACTAGACCAAACAGATTGTAGACCATAGAGATAACGTTTCGATCTTGTGAAATGGTAAATAATCTAAAGATAACGTATGATCTGTGAAATATCCATACTCTAGTATATTGTTTATTAGTTCTTCTACAGAAAGCCATAAAATGAAATCAGTCTGGTAGAAGGGGATAATTCAAAAATAAATTTGTCATTTCCAAGCTGGCCTCTTTCCTATATGATGGTCATAAAGAAGTTTTTCCTCTCTCGGATAATTATTATTTTGTCCCAATTAAGCTACCAGCATTTTTCGAATTCTATGAAAATAGTTTGACATATGATACTATTTTGACATATAGCTAATTTATCATTTGAAACTCGTTTCACATACAAAACTAGTTTGTCATACAAAACTATTTTGTCATATGAAACTAGCTTAACATATAAACTAGTTAGATCCAGGCCAACCGCCGAGTAAATTGGCAGCTGGCTTGTGATCTAACCTGTTTGTTACTCTGAGTATCTTGCCTGAAATAACTAAGCAGATATTTAAGGTTTCGAAAGCATTCCGACACAAAAATCTGTTTTGAGAAAATTACCCAGCATTCTAAGGGTTAAAAGGCTGTTGTTAACACCAGAGGTGCCGTTTCGTCCTGGTTGTATCATTGAAAAGGGTGTGAAGTACTACTATACATTATTATTTTTATTTAAGGTTGTTGGGGCATTGAAGGCGGTAATGGTTCCCCATGACCAAGGTACCGTTTTACCAAACAGTCTACGCCTAAAACTTGCGTTAGTCTAAAACAACAACTCCTTTTATTTCAATACTGGGCGAGGCAATATTGCAAAGTAACACATCATTGGAATCGTCTCTTCGAGACGCTTCCAATGACGTGTCACATTGCAATAGTGTACTTTCATTGAAGATGCTATCCATGTTCATCTGTTATGACTCACGCAAATATTTTCCTTGAGTTGTTTAGTAAAACGGTACCCTGGGTTTATATTTTTAGTATGCATTGTATGTTTATTCCAGGTTGCTGGGGGTATGGGAGGTGGTATGGGCGCCCCTGTTTACCAACCTTTACCCGTTGATTATACAACGAAGGCCTGGCTGGCATGTCTCTGCTGCTTTTGGCCAACTGGATTATTGGCCATTATGAAAGCCTCCGAGGTAAGATACCCATCTGCGACACTTGTATGCTAAAAGTTATCCATGTACTTAATTTTAAACTTTATTTGTCGTATCTGCTGCAGCAGACATTGAAACCATTGTGATTAATGGCTAAATTGCTGTCGATGTAATACATCCTTTGTGCACTATGGTTTGAACTACATGCTCACAGAGTTTCCACCGTCGAAATTGTTTCTTCGGTAGATCACAGACGCTTTAACCAAAGGCGGCCCATGGGCACCAGTTACAAAAAAGAACTGTGTCTGTAATAAGCCGTTAATTGCTATGTACACCATGAGTGTGTCTTATTTTACTTTGGTCGCTTAGAATAGGATTGACTGTATCGTAAGCAATAGATGAGCCATGCGAATTGTTCGAACAATGTGTTTGTCCACTGCCTTCTGATAGGGCAGAAAACAGTGTGGGATAAAGAGAAATTGTTTGTTAAGAACATTTTCTCCTTTTTCCACATTTTTTATCTGTAACAAACTGGCTGAATGTCTTTTTCGTTTGGTAATTGGTTAATTAAGGTTAATCCTATTTTTATTCCATTTAAGTCACGTGACGCGCTTGCCCGTGGTGACGTCATGGGAGCACACACTGCGGCGAATTCGGCGCGACAAATGGTGAGGATCAGCTACATTATCGGTGTGATCAGCATCATCCTTTCCGGAGTTATCTTCGGCGTCTATTTCGGCCTCATAGTCAATCAGTACTACAACAACAGCTATTGAGTGCTTCTCCATCCCCTTGCATGTACAAGATTGTGACTGGTCCAAATTGAAACGAAAACAGGTGACAAAAGAAGAATTAAAGCGGACGACAGAAAATAATGGTGAAATATTACAAAAATATTATAGCGCTGGAACTGAATTCATACTTATGCAAACGGGTTGGATCACAGGCCAGCCGCCAAGTAAATTCAAGAAGTGCAAGGGTTAAGGACAGCTTGTCTCAGCTGAAACAATACATTGTATTTGTGATCAACCTTTTCTCCGGTGCATTCCAAGATGTTAATAAAGACGTTCTCACAGATAGGGGATAAAATATTTTTTAAATAGAATGTCTTTTAAGTTCATACTGACATGAAATATCCATAGATTACATAGAAGTAGAATTCTAATACACCTATAAAACCCATTTATAATCATGTGGTTGAAATATCGTACATTTATTTTGTAGATAAATCTATCTGTTTAAACGGTTTATTTTCTAAAGAATGCTCCATTATATATCGAGGGTTACGTGCAAGACTATTGCAAGTGCTTCATAAACATGAAGCACTTGCTATAGTATTTCATTGAACCCTTGATATGTCCTGTGTAATCATATGAATGGTTAAGGCCAACTTGGTACAAGACTATGAAGTTTATCAACAAAAATGGTGAAGATCAGCTACATTATCGGTCTGATCAGCATCATCCTTTCCGGGGTAACCTTCGGCGTCTATTTCGGCCTCATAGTCACTCAGTACAACAACAACAACTACCAAGTGTTACTCCACCAACTTATGCTAGTGTGTGACTGGTCCAAATTGAAAGTTAAAGCAGACGGCGAAGAACGATGCTATGAATTATTATTGAGACATGTCTTAAACCTTATAGTGCTTGAACCGACTTCATGCTTATTCACACAGGTTGGATCACAGGCCAGCCGCCAAGTAAATTCAAGTAGTACAAGGGTTAAGGACAGCTTGTCTCAGTTAAAACAATACATTGTATTCGTGATCAACCTTTTCTCCGGTGCTTTCTACTATTGAGTGCTTCTCCGACCACTTACATGTACAAAAGTGAGTGACAGGTTCAAATTCAAAGCAAAAGCAGACGACAAAGAATATATGGGCCACGTCACGCGAAAAGGGGCACTTGGACATTGCAAACAGTGTAGCCCCAGACCAGCCGCCACGTCAGTGACGAGGCGGTTGGTCTGGGGTTACACTGTTTGCCATCTTAGAGGACATCCAGTTATACCTTTAAATAAATACAAATGATAACTTTCATGACTAGAAGCTGGAACAATAGCGCTAAGATAGAGCTGAGTAAGCGCTTCTTTTATATGTCCGAGTGCCCCTTTTCGCGTGGCGCGGCCCATATCATGAATTATTACAAAAATGTCTTAACCCTGATATACCAATAAGAATGCTGTTCAACCTTCTGTAAAACAACCTGTTTTGGTATATAGATATAATGGTTTGATGAGCTTCTCTTTAACCCTTATAGTGCTGGAACCGGCTTCATGCTTAAGTAAACAGTTCGATCCAGGCCAGCCGTCAAGTAAATTGACGGCTGGCTTGTGTTTTAACTTTTGGCTACGCTGAGTGTCCTTCCTCGTTAGAATTAACCAGATATTCAAGGTTTTGGAAAGCAGACCACACACAAATATATTTTTAGAAAATTACCCCGCGGTCTAAGTGTTAATGATACTGGGTAGAGATCTTTGTGAAAGCAACAGCAGACAACAAGAAATGTTGTGTCTGTAATATCGCGTAGTAACCATAAAGACAAAATGATTAATTGCTCAAAAGGAGCTAAGTCTCCTTTTGTCAGAATGGTTTAAAGACACTACCGGAGTAGATTTATGCGTAAATTGGTTGAGGACAGCTTACCTCGGCTGAAACAATACGATATGTATTCGCTTTCAACATTGTCTCCAGTGTTTGCGTAACGTTGTTTAACAATTGTTAAATAAACCATTCTTTACAGTAGACAATATTTGAAAACGTTGCGAAAAATTAAAAACACAAAAGGATGAGTTCTACTTGAGTCCGTCTCCAATCGGGTATTTGATCTTTTATTGATAGCCATGTAAGGTGATTCAAGGTGAACGATAGTTGTTATTTTGAACTGAAGTGAGATATTTTATTAAGAAGAGAACGTAAAATCGAATCAATACCGACTTATGTTAACAACAAAGGCTGTTTACATGTTTTAACGTTAACTTTAACGTTAATACCACGAACTAATTGTTAAAATCAGATATAGATGGACGATTATTTTCCTCATTTCCCACAATCCTTTCTATTTTTCTCCTTTACATGCGTGACTTATCAAAAACAGGGGATTGTATGTCTTGAAAGTCTTATTCTTTATTGACCGTCAGAAAAGAAAGATAACTCTGTATATACGTTTAATCATTTCGTAATAGCGTAATAGTCTCCCTTGAATTGTTATTAAACTCGTTTGAGGTTTTCTTTTATAACTATGAGTCCATTTTATTTACCTTATTTGTAAACACTCTCGATGACTTCTTTTTGATCACTAAACCGATACTTGCACCGACTTGTGAGTTTGTCCCGGAAATTGTCACCTAACGGGATTCTAACTCGGGACCCGCGGTAATGCGACCAACGCTCAACTTCTGCACCACTGTCACCTTCAATTTTAATTTCATCATAACCCAATATTGTTCGTTCCTGTCACCTACAATTTTAATTTCATCATAACCCAATAGTGTTGGTTCCTGTCACCTACAATGTTAATTTCATCATAACCCAATATTGTTGGTTCTTGTCACCTACAATTTTAATTTCATCATAACCCAATATTGTTGGTTCCTGTCATCTACAATTTTAATTTCATCATAACCCAATATTGTTGGTTCCTGTCACCTACAATTTTAATTTCATCATAACCCAATATTGTTGGTTCCTGTCACCTACAATTTTACTTTCATCATAACCCAATATTGTTGGTTCATGTCACCTACAATTTTAATTTCATCATAACCCAATATTGTTGATTCCTGTCACCTACAATTTTAATTTCATCATAACCCAATATTGTTGGTTCCTGTCACCTACAATTTTAATTTCATCTTAACCCAATATTGTTGGTTCCTGTCACCTACAATTTTAATTTCATCATAACCCAATATTGTTGGTTCCTGTCACCAACAAAATTAATTTCATCATAACCCAATATTGTTGGTTCCTGTCACCTACAATTTTAATTTCATCATAACCCAATATTGTTGGTTCCTGTCACCTACAATTTTACTTTCATCATAACCCAATATTGTTGGTTCCTGTCATCTACAATTTTAATTTCATCATAACCCAATATTGTTGGTTCCTGTCACCTACAATTTTACTTTCATCATAACCCAATATTGTTGGTTCCTGTCACCTACAATTTTAATTTCATCATAACCCAATATTGTTGGTTCCTGTCACCTACAATTTTAATTTCATCATAACCCAATATTGTTGGTTCTTGTCACCTACAATTTTTATTTCATCATAACCCAATATTGTTGGTTCCTGTCACCTACGATTTTAATTTCATCATAACCCAATATTGTTGGTTTTTGACTAAATCGTTGGGACTTAACATTCAAACACCGACAAATCAACAGAACAACAAGAGGAAATATGTGACCTGATATAAGAACTTGAAATGTGATCATTTTCTGCATTTTCATTAAAACCATTAAAAACCTACTCTAGCATATCAGGCGGTCGTAAATTCATTTTTCATACATTATCACCGTTTTAATCGGGACATTAACTTTATGCAACCTTTCCCACTCTGAGTAACATATATACATCATAAATCGGTCATCATAATCCCATTCTTGAAACCTTTACTTGTGCGAATTGAAAAGCAACAGCAATTGGAAAAGCAACAGCAAATGGAAAAACAGCAGCAAATGGAAAAAAAGTACCCTAAGAAATATCTTTTCTTTATGATATGGAGGAAAATTATTGTGGCAAAATAATATTGTGCTTATTAAGAACCATAAATATTTAAATATATTTATTTTTCAGTATGGATTTTTTAATAATAAATTCGCATAAGGCATAACTGACGTACTTTGGAATGAGAAGTTGTGAAAGATTTGAAATATACAAAACTGTATAAAATTCAGGCGTTTTGGTGACAAATAGCCTTGACCGTTGAATCAGTAGATTAGTCATACACATACCAGATTAGTAGACCAACGTGTGTGTTCGTTTTTCGACTTGCTTAACCCATAACCAAACAATGACCAGTTTGTTGCAGACGACTCTGGAAAACATTGTGGGGAAAAGGAGAAATTACTCATAACGAGCAATTTTTCCTTTTACCACAATGTTTTCTGCCCTATCATAAGATTATTTCTCAACACCATCACATTTGGAAATGTCGTCTGCAAACTCTTTTAATTTGGGACTGTCAAAAATTTGGCGTTTGGTAAAGGGTCAACTCTTTGAATGCTGGGTAATTTTCTAAAACTAAATTTTTTGTGTCTTCTGCTTTCCAAAACCTGAAATATTTACTTAATTTTGTTGAGGAAAGATACTCAGAGTAGCAAACAGGTTAGACCACAGGCCAGCCGCCAATTTACTTGGCGGTTGGCCTCGATCTAACCTGTTTGCATGAGCATGAAGTCGGTTCCAGCACTATAAGGGTTGATTGTGAGTTACGCGGTGGAAAGGACCACAGTTACCTTGCGGAATGTCGAAGATTCTCTGCAGATGGTTAACACGGCTCTTATCTCTCCCATTAAAATCGGCTCCAGCCTTACGCTCATATACTTTACGCTAAAGGTTCAGTAATATAACATATTTTGAGCATAAGATTTGTTTCTTCGCAAATGTTGTATCCCATTAAATTCGACTCTTGTCTTATGCTCAACTTTCCGCCGATGTACTTAACCCTTTATCAAACAACGAATTTTGAACTGTCCCAATTTGAAAGAGTTTGCAGACGACATTTCAAATTGTTATGCAATTGGAAAAGAGTCTCCTGGATAGGGCAGAAAACATTTTGGGCAAAGGAAAAATTGCTCGTTATGAGCAATGTCACCTTTTCCCACAATGTTTTCTAAAGTCTGCTGCAACAAAGTGGTCAAATGTCGTTTTTGCTTGGGAAAGGTTTAAGTCTGTATCCCATTAAATTCGGCTCCTGTCTTATGCTCAACTTTCCGCCGATGTACTCAAAAGCAAGGTGTATATACATGTAAGCGTAATATTCCTTTCTCTGCAGATGATCGGTGCAGCTCTTATCTATCTCATTAAACTCAGCTCCTGTCTTACACTCCTATATCTTCTTTAACCCTTTCCCAAACATTTGACTACTTTGTTGCAGACGACTTTAGAAAACATTGATGGAAAATGAGAAATTGCTCGTAACGAGCAATTTTTTCCTGTTCCCACAAGGTTTTCTGCTCCATCTGAAGGATATTTGTTAATTTCATCATATTTCTAAATGTCGTCTGCAAACCCTTTCAATTTGGAACAGTCGAAAAAGTGTTGTTTTGGAAAGGGTTAAAACAGCTCATAGATTGCGTTCCTATAGTTATACTATACTCACGAGCAATTTCTCCTTTTCCCTCAATGTTTTCTAAAGTCGTCTGCAACAAAGCGGTCAAATGTCGTTATTGTTTGGGAAAGGGTTAAGTCTGTATCCCATTAAATTCGGCTCCTGTCTCATGCTCAACTTTCCGCCGATGTACGTAAAAGCGAGGTGTATATGCGTAATATTCCTTTCTCTGTAGATGATTGGTGCAGCTCTTATCTATCCCATTAAAATCAGCTCCTGTCTTATACTTTCCTATACCTAAAAACAAACACAAAGTAAGCGGTAAGAAGTTAGCTTAAGATTCCATTCCCTGCGTTTGATTGGTTCAGACCGTATTTTAAAGGTGCTTGTTCACAGATATGCGGAAATTGGGAAGTTACAAATCAATTTCTTTAAAAATGCACAGCAGCTGTACTTCTATATAAAACGCACCGAAGAATAGTCATTGGAAGCATAATCAGATCGTTTTTAATTCTTTAAAGTGTGCTTACAGTGGATGTACATGTATTTTATATCCCAAAATGGGACAACGATTTTGAGTTCTACCGCATACAGGCGGTACATACTGAGATGGATTAGCACACACTTCCTGAATTAATTATACTTTCCATAGCTACTTTTAATTGTATATTAAGCAATAATTCAAAAGCTTTTTTGTTTCAACGTCATTTTAATTTGACTTCAATACTTCTCTTCTGTTAACAAGCGGCTTGAAAAGCAGTTCCTATATGACCTTCCTATACTTTACACGAGCAGGAAGCCTCAAATAAGAATGCTTAGATATGATCCAAATCTAAGTAGTTGAGCTCATATAGTAAATGAATATTCTTTAATCGAGAATCAACTAAACTATTCCAGTCGTGGAATGTCCAGAAAGTGTCCCTTTCCCGTGATTGGAATAACCAAGAATGTCTGTTCGATCGTGTACTATGAGTTTGTGAAGGTATTATATTATAACCAATTCCTATCCGGTGCATTTTCGTGTCAAAACCTGTGAGGGCAAAAAGGCAAATAGCCACCCCGAATGATAAGGTGCAGAATCATAAGAGCCACGTCACGCGAAAAGGGGCACTCGGACATAGCAAACAGTGTAGCCCCAGACTAGCCGCCACGTCTCTGACGTGGCGGCTGGTCTGGGGTTACACTGTTTGCCATCTTAGAGGACATCCAGTTATACCTTTAAATAAATACAAATAATAACTTTCGTAACTAGATGCTGGAATAATAGCGCTAAGATAGAGCTGAGTCAGCGCTTTTTTTTATATGTCCGAGTGCCCCTTTTCGCGTGACGCGGCCCAATTATATCTACAGATTATAGCAAGTACAAGTATCCGTGGGTAGGACACAGCCAGATTAATTATGCCGATATGGGAGAACTAACGAGTTATTCAATTTATAAAATTGACGAAAGAACATCAACATCCGACCCCTTTGCCAAATACAATTCACTTGGAAGATTTATTATGTAATAATTGACAATTTTACTACATATTACGGGCTGGATTTACTGTATCATCTATTATTCATTCATTTATTTATTCATTTATTGGCATTTAGCTAAGTAAAATGACGCATAGCATGTCATCTAACCTGTTTGTTACTAAGAGTTTTTTTCCCTTATCAAAATTCAGCAGATATCTTATAGATTTTGGAAAGCATACGAAAAACCCCTCTATTTTTAGAAAATTACCCAGCATTCGAAGGGTTAATGAAGAGCATGTTTTTATTTGGAAAGGCGGTGCACATAACGCATGGATTATCAGCCATTTAATAACCATCCTTCTCTCGATTCGTCTTATATGAAACAGACGACATAATGATAAATAATCGTAGTATTAACATGAAAATGTACATACAGGTATAAGACAACCAAACACCAAAAAAAAAGACGAGCATTGAGATAATTGGGGAGGGGCGGGGGGGGGGGGATTTACTTAACACTTTACCAAACGCCAAATTTTCGATTATCCCAAACAATAACGACATTTGACCACTTTGATGAAGACGACTTTAGAAAGCATTGTGGGAAAAGGAGAAATTGCTCGTAACGAGCAAATTCTCCTTTTCCCACAATGTTTTCTGTCCTATCAAAAGAGTATTGTCCAATTTCATCACATTTTGAAATATCGTATGCAAACTCTTTCAATTTGGGACAGTCGAAAATTTGTTGTTTGGGAAAGGGTTTATATTGCATTATCCCATTGATTTGAACTGTGAAGTTTACAAGGCATAGATACTAACTTATTGGTCTCAGAACAAACTGCGTCTATAGGATCAATCTGAGACGGCGCTTTGAGCTAATAAGTAACAAAAAGGACCATTTTCTAATGAAACGACTTATATATGGCTTTATGCGGTTGTCAGATTTCGATTTTTAATAGTCGCTTAACTTAATGTTACCTATTCAAGCATTCATCGATAATAAACTGTTAATAGAAAATATGCTACTAAACCCGAATTCCGATTTGATAACAAGTTCATGTTGTTACCCCAACGACTAAAGTGCACTTATTAATTGGCTGATTTTCATAAACCGATGTCTGTACTTAAACGAAGTTTCAGCGATTTTCCAGAATTATAGTTACAGTTTTAACCAATTCCGTATAACAAACAATTACTTTCTTTCTGCCTAAATGCCTTGAATTAAGTATAGTAAGAAAATCAAATGAATGAACATGTGTTTGAAAGGAATATCTCACAGATTGGGAATTTATCTTTTTAGAATGAAATGTTTTAGATAAATGACAATCTATCACTAAATTATTGACAGTTTTCAAACTCCTTTCTCCATATAAATGTTTAATCGTTTTGATGCTCATACAAACGGCTTATCAAGCATTGCAAGAAAAGAGATATAAATGTGTGCGACCAATGAAATCTTTTAGTAGTGTCTACAATTATTACTGCTTTATATCTTAAATGGAAATTATTTATGAAATTCTCAATTCGAGGGTATATGCAAGACTATAGGAAGTGCTTGCTTCATGTTGCGCATTGAACCCTCGAATTATCGTCTGCTGCTTCTTTGAATTTGGACCAGGTACATAAAGTCCGTTAGAGGGAATTGGTTAATCCTTAGAATCCTAGGGTTATGTTCTAAAATATATATTTTGTGTCGTCTGCTTTCCAAAACCTGAAATATCTGCTTAATTTAGAAGAGGAAAGAGTCTCATAGTAGCAAACAGGTTAGATCACAGACCAGCCGCCAATTAACTTGGCGGCTGGCCTGAATCTAACCTGTTTGCATGAGCATATATATCGGTTCCAGCACTATAAGGGTTAAACAACGACTATCCGTTAGAATGGCACGGTCCGGTGGGTTTATCACACGCTTGGGGGGAGTAGCGGTAGAACAGCCCCCATAGCGCACTGAGCGATATTGTTAAATAGTAGTGAGTACGTTCCACATAACGCGTTTGTTCGGACCGCTATAAAAACCTCTATATAACGAGGCAGTCGCCGAGTTCTGTTTGAAGTGTTATTTCCATAGTACATTGTAAATCGTGTGCTTTAGTTGTCAGTGTATTCAGATATGAATTAAAACAAAAATATGTAACATGAGTGGATTAAAGTGCACGGTTTTCGTCCTTCTGATTTCTGTGATTTTCACGTGCCTTGTTCCAGCTAACGGTAAGAGATGAAAGAGTTTTTGAAGTTCTTTGTAGTTTTTACCCCAGTCGTTATGCGTGTAAAATAGGTCATCATGTGTTAACAGGGGTTTGGTACCGCGTTCGCTCGGAAAGTCTTGTAGAGCTTGTTTATGTCCCAATTATTTCCTCATTTCTGTGTCGCAGACGACATTTTATTTCAAGTTTTTAAGGGATTATTTGAACAATATTTTAGTTAATATGAATATTTCATGTTTTGGTACTTTTATTTACAACTTTTCTGTAATAGTTTTGTCATTCTCTGATGTATCGTTTGGGATGTTTCTTTCGCGTGGGAAAGTGTTCGATGGCACTAATTGTAGTTACATAACTTAATGTGAATTATGTACTATTAATTATATTAATGTTTGTCGTTGTCACGACCGAGTCCAGATTTCCTTACATAGAACTCTGAGAGATTAAAACCCTTCTGGGAATCGCAGTTTTTAAAACAAATGCTTAATACGCGTAAGTTTTAGATACTTATTGCAGACGACAATAACACAATTTACCAATGGTATACGATATCGATTAAAAACGCGTTAAATAATTGATCGAAATTAAAATGAATTAGAGTAGACAAAAGGACAATTTACTCTTACTTAGAGAGCTTCGGAGACAAATCTTTGGTCATACTACTGTTCATTTTTAATGTCGTCTGCTGTATTAGTATTTCGTTGTCGTCTGTGAAAGAGAAATGTGCATAAAGATAAGTCACTGTCACCGCATTGTTTACCTAAAATCCGTATATATGACGATTCATGAAATACACATTTCCTACATACCTACATATTGTGTTTTTTGCGATATAAATAGCCTTCTATACCTTGTAGTACCTCTGCGCTATATGTATTAGAGAGATAAATAAGTCGGTGTATTAACTGTGTGTAGAACTAGTTATAATTCCTCGTTTATGCTACGTGTATTGAATTTCATGGACAAATCTACCACCAATATTTATTGTTTTTAGAAGTAACCTTGTCTCAGTTTGCAGTAGATGATGAAGATTTCTGTCACATGTTTATTACCTGACTTTCATTTATGATAAATCTTTTGAACCACCGTTTGAAGTTTGGCAATGGTGCTTTTGATCTTTCTTTGATGTTCGGAATCCTCCTATATATTTATCAATCCGTTTCTATGGCCACTGAATTTTAACAGAAAATCAATTATAAACAGACTAAACAGACAAATAAGATGAATAAGAGATCTGCTCATGTTACCAGACAGTTCAGAAATCGTAATTGAATTAAATTTAAACTATATCTGTTGTTGATACTTACATTGGTCAAACTTCAACAAAACCCCAAACTCCCAATATTTACACAAACGATTAAGAAGTTTAATTGAAATATTAATTGTTTGCATTTCAAAAAGAGGATAAACATTAAAGAAAAAAAGAAAAAAGATAGAAAGAAATGATTTGGGATATGCTTAATCAAGCTTCCTTCACAATCGATGTAATACAAACCAAACAAACAAACAAAATCACACACACAGACACACAGACAAAGGGGAAAAAAAGGATTTGCTTCATCAGCACTTTCAAAATTGCATTTTTTTCTTTTAAGTCTGAATGAAAATCATGCTTATGGTATTTGTTTCTCCTTAGTCATTACCTTGTTTCATTGTAAGGAATTTCTAAGAAAAGTAATGAAAAAGGTGGAGGGAAGCATTTCAATAATTGATTTTCAAAACTATCATGCTATCATATGATCAATTCTTAATTAAATTTCAATTCTCCTATAGTATCCTAATTGTACAAATGAATTCCCCAACATTTACAAGCAAATCCTGCTTTTTTATGTTTAAAACATACTGCTTTTGAATTAAAAGATAACATTTGTTTAAGACACTTTATGTTATCTATAGTTACTATAAGGTATAATATGATAGAATGATAGAATAAATATAATTTTTTTTTGAATAAAGAACTTTAAGTACTAAATGATATGATTTTGGAACTAAATGATATGATTTTGGAAATAGAAATGTATTTCCTATTATTTTATTTTATTTTTAAATGTCTCTGTTGAGCAAAATCTCATTTTTTCATATTTATTTGATGGTGTCACACCATATTTAGCATTCAATCAAAACAAAGAAAAAGAAATACAGAACTCATAAAAAATAGAGTTATTTTTTTTAAATGTTTACTTATGGAAGAAGTGCCAAACAACTGTATAAAGACTATAAACAAAATTATTAATCTTTGGTTTTGCAGGAAAGTGACATCATTGCTAAGGATAGTTCATTTTTTTAAGGTTGTAGGTATCAAAAAGTTTCTCCAAAAATAAGATAAAAAATGAAATGAAAATTTGGAATTTCCTTGGAATTAAATCCATTAATGTATACAATTTATTTATGTACCTATATAATGAAATAAGAATTTATATTTGAAGGAAGAAGAGTCAAATATTTTAAATATTCATGCTTCATATTTCCTCGGTACTACTTGGCTAAATCTTTTTCAAGCCATATTTTTGCATCTTGCTCACCTCATTACGTCATTTTACTTTTCCTTGAACTAGTGGCTTAATTAAGTGTATAATTAACAAACATACAATCAAACTTATGTTAAAATGCCAGCCTATGGAACCGAGAAATCTGGTTGTTTAAGACAGGTTTGCTGCTTAACACAGGTTTGCTGCTTAACACAGGTTTGCTGCTTAACAAAAATTCATTTACTCTATAAATCCAACAATGGGACTTCCTGTAGTGGTTTTCTAAGGCAAGGTGGCTGCTTTCAAGGATGGTTGATTAACACAAGTTTGACTGTATGACAGTTTTTATTGACTGATCTGTTTTGTTTTGCAGGTAACCACTGCTGTGAATTCATATCATCAGCTGATGATGATAAGCCCTGCAGAGATGCCTGCTTTAAGGTAACTTGGATAATATTATAATGCTGCATGAAACTTGAAACATTCCATTCCTTTACATTGCGATGGTTCAGCGCAATACTATAGTAAGTGCTTCACTTTTGTGAAGCACTTGCTATAGTCTTGCGTTGGACCCTCAGAATTCGGTTTTCCGACACCATGCCAAATTGGTGGAAAGTAATAGTTAAATTTTAAGACCATAAATTGAATCATTACAAATGTTCCATAGGTTCCAATGTCACAAATTGGGATTTTAATGTTTTAAATGAAAAACCGTCTTCTACCGATAAAGATTAATGACAACATAGATTTGTTAAGTAACACAAGACTAGATTATATAATAGATTTTCATAAACCTACTCTTGAAGTTTTTGAAAATATTCCTGAAATTCATGAAAAATTACAAGAACAGCTTTCTGTTCATGAATGGCCATTTGTTTTTCATATCTGTACATGAAGCCCACAATCACAGTTCTGGAGTCCTTGAAATTCATGAACAAGTTCAAGAAGAGCTCTCTGTTCATAAACAGCCATTTGTTGCTCATGTCTGTTCATGAAGTTCACAAACAATTAGTTTTGGAATCAATCGAGGGGGACTGCCTGAAACAGGCTTGGATAGTACGCCCCCTCATCTGGTCTAGCTATAGGTTATCGTGACATGGTATGAGAAGTTGTTCATGTGGGCCTTCACCAAGGGTCTCCAGTGAAATAAGCTGTAGGCATTTACCCTTCTTTATCTCATGTGATTATGTAAGCCATCTAAATTCAAAACAGTAATATCATTAGAGTTATAAAGCATGGAAAAAAAAAATTCGTTTTATTGGTTTTAAACCATTATGATAAAAGGAGAGATTACATGTCATGGGCAGTTTTTTCTCGAGTTACAAAATAATGAAAGTTTCTTGAGAGTCATCAACTATATGTTTGTTAAAGCTAGGAAAGCATATTTATGAGGAAAACAGGCAAAAGTGAGTAATTAATGATATGCATATGGTAATAAATTTCCCCTAGCACCTGCATTTTGATACGGACTTGAATAAAACATACATTAATTTTTGATAATTTATTCTCTTGGTTTTAGTCACAAATTGGTCTTCACTTATTTCATAAGCTCTCAGTATTTACAATGTATGTACTTTACATGGGACAATATGATGAACATGTTGATTTTTGACATTAATTGGAGGTGAACCCTTTCCCAAACGACAAATTTTCGACTGTCCCAAATCGAAAGCATTTGCAGACGACATTTCAAAATGTGATAAAATTGAAAAAATTCTTATGATAGTGTAGAAAACATTGTGGAAAAAGGAGAAATTGCTCGTTACGAGCAATTTCTCCTTTTCCCACAATGTTTTCTAAAGTTGTCTGCAACAAAGTCATCAAATGTCATTATTGTTTGGGAAAGGATAAATGTAGTTTTTCATCAATTTTTCAGTTATAAACTCCCAACAGTTCTCATGAAAATGTCTTGGTGGTTTTACCTGTACAAATCCAAATCAAGAATATAGTATCTTGTCAAAGGACACTCAAAAGTAAAATAATATGTGGCTATGGAGAAAACGTTTGTTTTGTTTTTTTGTTTTATTTTTTGCATGTTGACACATTGTACAATTGTGAGATACAATTATGACAGTTGTTAATTGAAAAACATTTCTACCACTTTCATACCTTTGAAAACCAAGAAATTTCAAAGCATTGAATTTGGCCACTGTTCTGATTGAATTTACTTTGTAAATTGAATTTTTCTATTACTTTCAACAAATTTACAGTGGATATACAATTTGTTCTCTTGTTTTAGTCACAAAATGGTCTTCACTAATTGCATAAGCTTTCAGTATTTATGAACATTACATGGGACAATATGATGAACATGTTGATTTATATCATTAAGTGTAGGTTAATGTAGTTTTTCATCAACCTTTAGAGTTATAAACATTTCTCTTGTTTTTTTGGTACTTGTACAAGGAAGGAAGGTAAATGTGTCTTGCCTATGGATACTCCAGGGCTTTTTTGCATTATGGAAAACGGGCCATTAAAGGCACCTTCCCAATAGTAAATTTCTTTAAAATCATGCAAATTCAAAGTCACACCAGCAATTGTTTCCAAATGCAGCTTTTTCATCGTTACAATTTCCCAAAATTAGCAGGTAGACCTCCTTCCAATTTGAGAAACAAAAACCTGCACTCCAAAGTAAAATGTTTGGTGGCTAAGGGGAAAATGTATTTTTTTCTTGTTATATTTTTTGCATGTTGACAAGTTGTACAATGTTGAAATATAATTTGACAGTTGTATTACATAAATTAATTAATAAAAACAATTCTTTAGTCATACCTTAATTGTTAACTAAGTTTCCATGCATTGAATTTAGCCAATGTTCTGATTAAATTTACATTCTAAATTTGACTTTCCATCATTTTCAACAAATTTACAGTGGATATACAACTTCAAGTAAACCTTAAAGTTAACTAGTCTCAGATCTGATATGCTTAACTCTTAGAGAGCTGAATAATTTTCTAATAACAGATTTTTGTGTCGTCTTCTTTTCAAAACCTTAAATTTCTGCTTAATTATGATGAGGAAAGATACCCAGAGTAGCAAACAGGCTAGATCACAGGCCAGCCGCCAATTTACTTGGCTGCTGGCCTGGATCTAACCTGTTTGCATAAGCATGAAGTTGGTTCCAGCACTACAAGGGTTAATATTTTGCTATTGTTGATCAAAGATCAAAGACGAGACCACTTAAAGTCTTCTTTTAAAGCAATATTGTATTTGTCATTTTATAAAAGACCATAGGCAATATGCGGTAGTTACATTTAAATAACTGAATACTTTAAATATAACATCTTAACACTTATAGTGCTGAAACCGACTTTGATCATGCTTATGCAAACAGGTTAGATCGAGGCAAGCAGCAAAGTAAATTGGCGGCTGGCCTGTAATCTAACCTGTCTGCTACTCTGAGTATCTTTCCTCATCTAAATTAAACAGATATTTAAGGTTTGGGAAAGCAGAAGATGCAAAAATCTATTTTTTTGACAACTTGCCCAGCATTCTAAGGGTTAATCAAATTGCAAATATATCCTACATTTAGGCTGATAGCGTAAGAATGGTCTGTTTCCTGAAAGTTTGACACTTGTTCTTTATGTAATCTATCAATTAAGTATATATTTTTAATGGAGAAGTTACTTAAATTGAAGACTTTTCAAAGAAACTACAGGTACTGTGAAAAACAAGATTATATGAAGCAAAGAATAATAATCCTCCTTTTCTCACGAAAGTTTTGACCAAATATCAATGTAAATATGCTGTTCTTTTTACATCATAATTATACTATGCTATTGCTTTGAATTTGAACAAGTCACAAAATCACATATTGATAAATTAAGGCAATCAGTTTCATGGAAAGATAGCTTAAGACTTTAAAAAAGCAGATATTAACCCTTTACCAAACGCCAAATGTTCGACTGTCTAAAATGAAAGAGTTTGCAGAGGACCTTTCAAACGATGATGGAATTGGAAAATAATCTTCTGATTGGGCAGAAAACATTGTGGGAAAACGAAAATTGTTCGTTACAAGCAATTTCTCCTTTCTCCGACAATGTTTTCCAGAGTCGTCTGCAACAAAGTGGTTAAATGTTGTTATTGTTTGGTAATGGGTTAAGGAGTAAACGGAAGGTTTGTATGGGCCTTTTATGTCAAACAATCCCTGTGAAGATAATTTTTTTCATCGCATAGTCTATTTTAATTCATGCAAATATAATTCAGTTTTGTTAAAGACATAATACAGAATATTTTTGAGCGATTATAAACCTTTCCTATATACATGGGACATTAATGCTTCACATGAATATGAATTTTAACACAATTTTTCCGTTTAATATAAACATGGGTACTGATAAGAAGTGCTCGAGTTTTATGCATGCAGTTTGTCAACACATTTTCCCATTATATGCGACTTTGTGACTGAACCAAATTGAAAGCTAAATCAGCAGATGGGAATCATAATGAAAGACAGGGCTTTTTTTACTAGATTTGGAAATAGACCTAAGCTATGTTCATTTTAAGAAATTTTATGGCTGATATTGTTGAAATTGCTGTATTGGGAAGCAAAAAAGCTGGTGTTACTTTGAACTGTTAGGAAACCTGCATAATATTAAACAAATTTCCAATTGGGAAGGTGCCTTTTATAGGCCCCTGTTATAAAACACAAAGAAGCTCTGAAAGAAAAGAAAATCTTTTAGTAAGGTGTTAAAAGCTGTTGGAAGCAAATTCTCCACATCTTAATTCTCTTCCATACTAGTACAGTTATGATGAGTCAAATTAAATTAAGTTTTTCAACAAGCATAAGCTCAATTTAATGCCGTTGATAGTCATCAAAATTGTTTCATCAGGTTGATTCAAATGAATATCCTTACTATAGGGTTTTATGATAAAGTGAGTAATGTCTTAGATCAAACAATGTCTTGTTGGTCATTTCTTGAACTGAAATTTTAAGGAATGGCTTTGTTGTTGGTCATTGCATTGTTGGTTGATTGGTTCATAGATGTATTAATGAACCTGTTCTTAAAGTTCATGAACATATTCTTAAAATTCATGACAATTTATAGAACAGCTCTGTGTTCATGAAGAGTCATTTGCTACCCATGTCTGTTCATGAACACAGTTCTTGAATCCTTCTCAGGGGTAGTATTAAATCCTTCAACTTTTTGCAAAGGACTTCTATATAGTCTTACATTGATCCCTTAGCCATTCCACCTCAACATCCACTCCGCCTTTTATTTATTTCCTGTGATGATGATGACTACCTTTGTGCAAAAACACACAGCGTCCAATAATAATAGGCAAAGGGTTAATTTAGCCATTATGGGCCAACATGGGATCAGCTTTCATATTTCTGTTGGAGAAAAAAAATCATTATTATTGACAGGTTGGCAGACGGCAGGCTTTAACCCTTTCCTAAACGACAAATTTTCGCCTGTCCCAAATTGAAAGAGTTTGCTGACGACATTTAGATTTTGAAAAATATTCTTCAAATAGAGCAGGAAACCTTGTGGGAAAAGGAGAAATTGCTCTTAGCGAGCAATTCATCCTTTTCCCACAATGTTTTCCAGAGTTGTCTGCAACAAAGTGGTTAAATGTCGTAGTTGATCGGTAATGGGTTAACTCATTCCTCCATGGTTATGCTTTTTTATGCAGTTTTAATGCTTCTGTTAGGTGGCGATGGAAACCATTGCGGTAAGAGCATTTATTGAGAGACTCAACAGGGCTTTTTTACCTTGAATTGAGCAGGGGCCTATGTGTACTAGTTTTCGGAAATTATATCACTGAAATTGTATAATTGTGAAACAAAAAAGCTGATGTGACTTAGAATTTTTGGGGAAACCTGCATGATTTTAACTAAATTTCAAATGGGAAGAAGAATTTTACAAGCCTGGGCAATGGAAACCATTGTGATAAGAGCATTAATTGATACCCAAAAAGGCTTAATTTGTTTTTTAAGTATCGCTTTTTCTGAATGCTTTTAATTTCAGATAATGAGAAAAATGATGTTAAACTTATCATTTTCGAAATATATGAACATTTTGATGTACCTTTTGCAATGACCCTTGTAGTGCTGGAACTGAGTTCATGCTAATGCAAACAGGTAAGATCCAGGCCAGCTGCCAAGTAAATTGGCGGCTGGCCTGTGATCTAACCTAATTACTACTCTAGGTATCTTTCCTCATCAAAATAAAGCAGATACTAGAAGTTTTGTAAAGCAGACAACACAACAATCTTTTTTTAAAACAATTACCCAGCATTTTTAGGGTTAAATGTTGTTAACCTGTATTAAGAAAAAACATTTTTAAGACTCTAAAAACCATTTTATTAGACATTCATCTTTGTAGTTTACTGTTGTCTGCTGAAGATATATTGAGAAATGAAATTAAAAGATTCCATTATGGATAATCTCCAGGTACTTTTCCCCAACTGTGAGAACTTATGAATGACAAAGGAATTAATAATTGGTGAGTAAAGATGAAAACAACATTCTGTTAAATGGTTGGTTTACTTAATAACAAAAAATGAGATAACAGAGGGAGGACTTTAAGAAAATTCTTTGTAAGCGGTTTATTTGGCTTTATGACTTGCCTTAATTGAAATCGAAAGCAGAAGACAAAAAAAGTAACAATAAGTATATAAATTTACATTAAATTTTTGTAATGATATTGAATAAGAAAAGATACACAATGAGCTTTTTCCCTTTTGTCAGAATTATTCCTTTAGTCTTTTGCTGCGGGTACATAAACAAGGATCACTACAAATCATATCGAAGAAATGAGTTAAGTCACAAGTACTGGGTCACAAGCTGGCTCCCCATTATTTTCTTAGAACAAGCTAGGTGGTTTCCAACTGTGAGACTTAAATAAGCTGTGATTGACAATCCTTTTTCTGTCCTGATAGTTTTCCAACTGTTGATTATGAAACAAAAGGTTCAAGATCTGTGTTCATGAACAGATTTACAAATGGCAATTTGTGAATATAAGATCTGTTCTTGATGTTGTTCATTATTTTCAAGGAATTGTTCATGAACATCAATAACAGTTCTTGAAACCCATAAACATGTTCATGAAATACACAAACACTTATAAGAATATCTTTGTGTTCATTGACATCCATTAGCCTTCAAGTCTGTTCATGAAGTTTATGAACACGGTTTTAGTACACAGGGAGTATACATTTCAGAAAAAATGCAAAGCCAACCAATGTACCTATTGAACGCATTGTGACTAAAGGTATACCTGTGTTTCTTAAAAAGTTATGATTCTTTCCAAATTCATCTGATGCATAGGAGCTTAATGCTCCTGCAACCCCATAAGGGGATTTATGACTGCTTAGAATTAAATGCAAAAGCAAACTAGAATTTGTAACACAAAAGAAAAAACATTTTGTTTGATAACATTGGTTATACTGTAACCTCGAATGTGACATGGTTAATTAACCCTTATAGTGCTGGAACTGACTTCATCCTTAAGCAAACAGGTTAGATCCAGGCCAGTCACCATATTAATTTGATCTGACTTGTTTGCCAGTCTGAGTGTCTTTCCTCAACAAAATTAAGCAGATATTTTAGGTTTTGGAAAGCAGATAACACAACAATCCCATTTTAGAAAATTACCCAACATTCTAAGGGTCAAATGCTCATTTTTTGACATAAGATTCTTAGGTCTTCTGCTGCAGATGGGGTTTCATAGAAATTAAATTATTTTCCACAAGCCAGCAGTGTCACAGGCAATTGCTCCTTTGTTTTTTATTCATTCTGAAGACGTCTGCTGCATTGTGCATCAAAGTTATTCAATATGAAATCAGATGTTGGAATACAAGGATTATTAGGCAAACTCTGTTCTCTTCATATAGACATTCATTGGTGCAAATTAAAAGCAACATTGCAGACAAAATATGGAAGATAACCTCTATCTTGTGATTTGGTATTGAAATGATAAATTGCTCATATAACACGGGAATTTGTCACCTCCTTCTTGTGATTTTGGGAATAAAGCATTGTATTGAAATGATGAATTGCTCATATAATACATGAATTACAATAAAAAAAAGACGATAACAAAATATGGACAATAACACTTAACTTTTGGTTTAATGGAAAAAAACATTGTACAAAAGGATAAATTGTTCAAAATGAGCAATTGATTCTTTAGTCACAATGGTTTCTTAAAACTTCTGCATCAACATGTGGCATCATGGAGAGAGGGGTTGTTACGAAGCATGTTTAACACTTATAGTGCTGGAACCGACATCATGCTTATCCAAACATGTTAGATCCAGGCCAGTAACCAAGTAAATTGGTGGCTGGCCTGTGATCTAACCTATTTGCAACTCTTTGTATTTTTTCTCATGGAAATTAAGCAGATATTAAGATTTTGGAAAGCAGATGACACAAAAATCTGTTTTTAGTAAATTAGCCAGCATTCTTAGGTCTAACATTTAGCAAGGTGAATGGCTTTCCAGTGTGGGGAGGTAAAATTGTTCACTAAATATGGCAGTTTTATGACAAAAGTTCACTGCATCATAAATTATAGGAATAAACAATGCCCATTCTGATGATATGTACATAAATTCTGTCCCACCATGAGAAACTGGGCATATCTGAACTTTTCTAGCAACATATATGAGCAGTTGGTCCTTAATCCATTACAAAACTATAATGACATTTGACCAGTTTGTTGCAGACGACTCTGGAAAACATTGTGGTTAAAGGAGAAATTGCTCTTTATGAGCAATTTCTCCTATTCCCACAATGTTTTTTGCCCTTTCAGAAGATTATTCTTCAATTTCATCACAATTTGAAATGTCGTCTGCAAACTCTTTCAATTTGGGACAGTCAAAATTTTGGCATTTGATAAAGGGTTAATGGGATCCATTTTGGTCACATGCCTTGTGAAAGATTTAAGATAAATATGTTCATGAACGACAAATGGCTCTTTGTTAACTCAAAGTTGTTCTCAAACTTGTTCATAGTTTAAAGAACTTGTTCATTTACTGAAAGAACATATTCATGGGCATCAAGAACAGGTTCATGCATAAAGGATCTTGTTCTTGATGTTCATGATCATCTTTTTGTACAGCTTTTTGACCTTGTGTTAAACCTCCATCACCATAACTAGCCAAGCAGTGCCCTGCATCAAAAGTGAATTAAGTTGTTGTATTTACTGTTGAATTTGAAAAAACAATTATATTGAATGCATTCGAAGAAACTGTCTTTTTAAGCCATTCAAGCAGTCTCAGCAAGACATTATCAAAACAGGAAAGTTAAATGCATTCTTTTATATTAGACGTATGAGCTGGTTTGAATTCAAAGCATCAATAGCAGACAGTTATCATTTAGAGAAAGTTTTGAAACAGCTGAATCAGTTTGACTCAAAGAAGAAATTGCCCATGCAGATAGTGATGAGCAATTTCTTCCTGTGTAATAATCATTTTCATTTCCCAAGTCTCTTTTCCAGGGGAACTGAAACAAGGGAATATAAAAGATAAACCCTTACAGTGATGGAACCCACTTCATGCTTATGCAAACAAGTAAGATCCAGGCCAGCTGCCAAGTCAATTGGCGGCTAACCTGTGATCTAACCTATTTGCTTCTCTGCGTATCCTTCCCCATAAAAATTTAACATATATTAAAGGCTTTGGAAAGCAGACGACACAAAAATCTATCTTTTATAAAAAATTATCCACCAATGAGCATTCTAAGCGTTAAGAGGCCATATGAATACCGGGATGAGTACCGGTATATAAATCATAAACATGAACTGGTTCAACTCCCCGGTATATAAATCATAAACATAAACTGGTTCAACTCCCCGGTATATAAATCATAAACCTAAACTGGTTCAACTCCCCAGTATATAAATCATAAACATAACCTGGTTCAACTCCCCGGGATGAGTACCGGTATATAAATCATAAACATAAACTGGTTCAACTCCCCGGGATGAGTACCGGTATATAAATCATAAACATAAACTGGTTCAACTCCCCGGGATGAGTACCGGTATATAAATCATAAACATAAACTGGTTCAACTCCCCGAAATTAATGATGTTTAATATGTATTGTCAAATGCCAAAGGTTGATGCAGACCAGAGCAGTTGGCCAATATCCAGCCCAGCCCTATATATCTCAACCCTTTAACCCATTACCAAACAATAACGACATTTAACCAGTTTGTGGCAGACGACTCTGGAAAACATTATCAAGCAATTTCTCCTTTTCCCACAATGTTTTTGTGCCCTTTCAGAAGATTATGTTTAAATCTTATCACATTTTGAAATGTCGTTTGCAAACTCTATCAATTTAGGACAGTTGAAAATTTGGCGTTTATAACGAAAATGCTCTTGTTTACGCTTTTTAATTTGCCTGTTGCTGTTTCCTTTATTTATTTATATTCAATTATATATGGGTTTTACATCACATCAACATTATTTCAGTTACGTAGCGATGCCCGACTATTAATGATGGAGGAAGACCCCATACTCAACTGCCCATAAGGGCTGGTCAAGGCGGGTAGAACCATTGGCGTTCTGTAAGTCAGTCGGGAGACTGCCTCTCATGAAAATCCATATCCCTCTCAGGATTTGAACCCATGCGGAGCTGTTTCCTTTGATTTGGACCAGTCTACAAACTCTAATTGGTAAAAGGTTTAATGTAAACAGAAGGTTATGCAGGAACAGAGTAAATCACCTTGGTGGTATATACCACATGCTCACCCTTGGTCCTTCTATAAACTGTCCCATGAAATGGGAATTTTGACTGGTCCAAATTGAAAGGAAAAGTCAAAGGCCCCCAAAAAATAATAAAAAAAAATAATAAAAAATGAAAAAGAATTGATAAGGAGCGGTTCTCTTTATGACACAGGATATTGTAAAGCACTTTGATATTAATAATGTCTCCTTTGGTCAGGGTGGTTTCTGTACTCTTAACCCTTTACCAAATGCCAAATTGACGACTGTCCCAAATTGAAAGAGCTTGCAGTGATATTTCAAAATGAGATGAAATTGAAAAATAATCCTCTGATAGGGTAGTAAACATTGTGGGAAAAGGAGAAATTGCTCGTTTAGAGCAATTTCTCCTTTTCCCACAATGTTTTTCAGAGTCATCAGCAACACACTGGCCAAATGTTGTTATTGTTTGGTAATGGGTTATTTGAGTCTTCAGCTGCAGTTGTGGGCAAGACACTTAGGGGTTCTAGCCTAGAACTTCTTAATTCCAAGAAAGCTGTAATATAAGTGAACATTTGTTGCCATATTCTTAAGCCCATACTTGTAAAACATACGAAAATAGTACTGTAAAGTACAATCTAAGGAAACCCGTAATATAACTTAATTATGTTGACAACTCTAAAACATTGAAAATTAAAATGATATATATGCTGAAGAAGGGCATGTTTTTAGAAAACAAAGTGAAAAGTAAGATTTTTTTCCTTTTTTTTATTTGTTTTTAGCCAGAATGAAGAAAATTTGTTATTTTTATTCAATTATTCATTTTCTACTGTAGCTTCCAATTGTGACATGCAACAAATTCCTATAACAGGGAATAAATTCATGTTGGATAAAAAAAAAATCTTTCTGTACAGATGAATTTTCTTCATTTTTTCATTGAGGTTGAAAAGTCGTCAGTTTTAAATCATAAAAAAAAGTATTTTGAAGACAATTAACATATTTATTTTACCGGATGAAATGGCAGATGTCAAAATGAAAGCCATCATTGTTTTTATGCACTTGATTAAACCTTGAAATTTTTTGCTTTAAATGTACGGTAACAATAACATAAATCTTAGAATAGATAGAAAAATGCTGTTTTTTGTTTTTTTACATTTTTTTTTTAAAATTTGTAATAATTCATCATCATTTTTATGCATCAATCATTTAAACTGAAATTGAGCCGTAACCTCCTTTACTTTGCTGATTTTACAATTAAAAGAATTCACATTGTTCATAGATGTGGAGATTTGGATGTTAACAATTGTTTTCTTTTGAAATTCTCAACTGCTGTACAGTAATATGAAATAAAGTCATTGGTAGTAATATGAAATATAGTCATTGCAAGCAAAATTGGGTCGTTTTTTATTCTTTAAAGTGTGTATACAGTGAATTAACTTGTATTTTAATCCAAAAGCATGACATCCCTTTTGAGATCTACTGCATATAATGTGTCCATAATGAGACTGAGATAGATTAACACTTCCTGAATTAATTATGCTTTCAATAGCTCCTTTTTAATTGTACATAAAACAACAATACAAAAATCGTACATTGTTTCAACACCATATCATTTTGACTTTCATTATTTTCTCTTCTTTGAACAAGCACCATTATCTGATGAAAGGGTTTCTTTGTAAAATCTGCAGGATCTTGGTTCTGTTATTTTTAAAGTGGTTTGACAAGATAAGTCAAACATCTAATCCATTTATTTTTCTTAATTAACACTGATCATTAAACAGATGCCCTTTTTCCCTGCATTGCAAGATACTTGAAGACATCTAGTCTAGTACAGAAGATTGAAACCCTTATTAAACCCTTATAGCGCTGGAACCGAATTCTGATGCCTATGTAAACGGGTTTGATCCAGGCCAGCCACCAAGTGAATTGGCGGCTGGCCTGTGATCTAACCTGTTTGCTCTTCTAAGAATCTTTTCTCATCATAATTAAGCAGATGTGTAAGGTTTGGGAAAGCAGACGACACGAAACCAATTTTTAAACCAAAAGTTACCCAGCATTCTAAGGGTTAAAGTTTAGTGATTTCTCATTAATGTCTTAAATCCCTAGAAAGCCGCTTTACCATATAAGCTGCAAACTATCACAAAAATTATAGTGACAAAAGGATAGGTTCTTTCTAATGAACAATTTCTTCTTTTGTCACAATAGTTTCTGCAAAATACCAAAAGATGTTTTCTTGCTTCTTATAGCCTAGTACTGTTGGGTCCAGGAAAGCTATTGTAATTACTGAACAACTGTTGATACAGTGTTAAACACCATACACATAAATAGAGGATTGGTTGCTCAAAATAAGATATACTGTACAGATACTTCTCTTGTAAAACAAAAATTAAGGACCAAAGACTCATAAAGAACAAATTTTCTTTTCACAATGTTTTTAAATTGTTATCATTTTTTAGCACTTTTTTGAAGTTTGAAGCTGTTTAAATTAATGTATCAGTCACAAGATCCCATATGAAGGCTTGCAGTGTGGATAAATCCAAACAGACTTGAGGGATGTTAGATGTTAGTTTTCCTAATTTTTTTTATTCAACCCTAAGTGTGCTGGAACCAACTTAATGCTCATACAAACAGGTAAGATCACAGGCCAGCTGACAAGTAAATTTGCGCGTGACCTGTGATCTTATCTGTTTGCATCTATGAATATCTTTCCTTATCAAAATTAAGCAGATATTAAAGGTTTTGTAAACTGCGGCAGACGAAAAAAAATTTTTTTTTAGAAAATTACCCAGCACTCTAAGGGTTAATCATTGGCATTAGTGAAGCTTTACAGATCCCCGTGTCAGCATTGTGCCATAGATTCATGGCATGCAACTCGGTGCATTGTGTGCTCCTTTACATACATTTGTGATTTTGGGACTCTGTTCCTAGCGTCTTGCATTAAAATATTGATGTGTTCTTGTTTGTAACAGCCCCTGCGAAAAATCCAAGAACTTATTAATGAACTTCATGGATGTTAAATGATCATGAACACAGAATTTTTTCAAGAAATTCAAGAACATGTTCATGACCATCAATAACAGGTTCATGAATTCATTCATGAACATGTTCTTGATTTTTATGAACCTGTTCTTGAAATTCATGAACAAGTTAAGAACAACTTTTTGTTCATGAAAGGCTGTTTTATTTCATGATTGTACATGAATAAGTTCTTGAATCATTTATAGGGAAGAGCAGCAAAATTTCTAAAATAGGCTTCGCTGCTATTTATTAAGTTACCAGTACTTCTGTTTTCTGCCGTCTTGGTGTTAATCTTTTTTTTCATTTTTGACATGCCATAACCTCATACACATATACATGCACATGTATCTAGAAAGCAAAAAAAAGGAAAAATTGCTGTTAATGAACAGGTTAAGTTCAGACCCCTTGTCTAGTAATGATATTATAAACCCAGAAAATTGGAAATGTAACGCAAAAGATGTTAAATTCCAAAGAAAAAGATTGAATCCATCGCAAAACTGATAGTCCGAAGTAAGCTGCAATAAATGTCTGGGTTTTTGACTTTGAGCCTTTCACAGCAGATGCAGAAAAGTAAGGTGTAATGAAATCGAATGAGGGGGTTGAACTAAATTCTGAAAACATCGTTTTTAACGGTAGAAGAGTTGTTGAGATAAATAAGTGTTGAAAGTTTCAATTATCTGATATTACTCAATGTTCTGAAGTCGGAAGCGGTTTTATTAACTTCTTTATCTTAAGTATGTCTTACTCTCTTAGATAGCTAAGAGAAAATTATTTTCGTTGTTATGGTGATCAGTGATAAGAAAATACATTTCTGCAAGATATTATAGGGAAAACCCTTTCCTATTTATCGGTTTTCATGATGCAAATATTGGCAATTTGATTGAAAACTATCATGAATTCTTTAATTTGGAATAACAACATTTTTGAAATCAGTCACATTAAAGCTGCTTGATCACAGATGTGAGGAAATTTGGAAGTTAAAGACTAGTTTTATTTTCTTTAACCCTTACCCCAAAAATAACGACATTTGATGACTTTGTTGCAGACGACATTAGAAAACATTGTGGGAAAAGGAGAAATTGCTCATAATGAGCAATTTTTCCTTTTCCCACAAGGTTTTCTGCTCTTTCTGAAGAATATTGTTTAATTGCATCACGTTTTGAAATGGTGTCTGCAAACTCATTCAGTTTGGGACAGTCGAAAATTTGTTGTTTGGTAAAGGGTTAAAAATGTACAACAACTATGCTTTTGTATTGTCACACTGAAGGATTATAAGTCATTGGAAGCAAAAAATGTTATCAATTCATTTTTTAATTTTTTAAACTGTGTATACGTACAATGAATTAGCATGCACTTTGTATTTCAATCCAAAAGTGTGACATTACCAGTTCTTTTGAGATCCACCGCATATAAACTGGACAAACTTTGATGAATTGACGTTTCCTGAATTAATGATGCTTTCAATAGCTATTTTTAATTTGATATCAAACAAAATACAAAATCTGTAAACAATATTTTTTTTTTTACTTTGAAATTTTCTCTCCTGTGAACTGGTCAAACTAACTTGATGCAATTGGGAAATATTGAGAAATATTCATTGGAATATATCCAATTAGATTGCTCCATCAGACAATTTGCAAACTCTTTCAATTTGGGACAGTCGAAAATTTGTTGTTTGGGAAAGGGTTAAGGTTTTGGACTTGTGTTGCCCTTGGGTGCCTGTTTCATCCCCATTGGCACCCCTGGTTTTGTATGAAAACACTTTGGCAAAACATTTCATACCCAATTGAACTGTGGTATATAAACTGTACATAAAATGATGCTTCCTGTTTAAATTAACTATGCTTTCATCAGCTACTTTTAATTGTATATCATACAATGGTACCAAACCGTAAGAAATTGTTTCAATTATAATTTGTTTTGACTTTGAAATTTTTTCTCTTGTGAACAAGAACCTTTATCCCATTACCAAACAATGATGACATTTTACCACTTTGTTGTAGACGACTCTGGAAAACAGTGTGGGAAAAGGAGAAATTGCTTATGACGAGCAATTCCTCCTTTTTCCACAATGTTTTCTACTCTATCAGATGATTGCTTTCCAATTTCATCATAGTTTGAAATGTCATCTGCAATCTCTTTCAATTTGGGACATTCGAAAATTTGGCATTTGATAAAGGGTGAAGCCGTTGGACTCGCATAGCCCTTGGTTTTGTGTGAGAGCACTTTGGCAAAACATTTCATAACTCTAGCTAAGCATTGGTAGATCTCAGGAAAACCATATAATATAACTGTAAAATTGTTGATAAAGACTTAAACACTCATTCAAAGAATTACGTCAAATATCCTGTTTTGAGCTTGCAGGTGTTTTTATGGCGCTATTTTTACGATTGACTTTGAATATATTGGTCATCTGCTGCTTCTCTCAGTTAAACACAATGAAAGGAATGTCTTTTTGGTAAAGATTTAAGTTAAACGCCTGCAGTAATCTGGTTAGAGTAGTTTTATTGTTAGCTGTTCAAGCACTTTCTGATTTATGGGATGGTGATGTAAAGGACATTGTAAAGTTTTTTCTAAACGGATTAACCCCAAACTTCATACCCCTGTGAAGTATTCAAGAACTTTGTTCATGAACTTCATCAGCAGACATGAACAACAAATGGCAGATCATGAATACATTGATATTTTTGAATCTGTCACCAATTTCAAGAACTTGTTCATGAATATCAAGAAAAGGATTATTTAAATAGTCATGAATTTGTGTATGGTTTTCATGATCATTTCATGAACTCATCGGAATTAAGCAGATATTAAAGGTTTTATTAAGCAGATGACACAAAAATCTATTTTTTAGAATATTTCCAAGATTCACAGGGTTAAGAACTGCAAGAAGAAAGAAAGGAGATATGGGTTGAGATTATTCTCGTTCTGTAAGCATTTCCTCAATTAAAAGGGAAAGTATGATGAAATTTTACCCATTACCAAATATTTGGAATGAAGTTTCAAGGTTTACAAGGGCACCCTGAGGAAACAAATGAAAAATTTAGTCAGAGAACTTTTTTTTGTTTTTACTTAAACATTGAGCAAGAACATCATGGCAATAGGAGTGTTATTACTTGTCTTAAGGCTGGCCAGTGTGGGTTGAACAAAACACGAAAAGGTTTTCTTAATTTGCATATTCATGGTCGTAGACAGATATAAATGTCATAACAGCAGACGCCTTGAATTTTGTATGCTGCCCTATAAGGGAACATTGTGTCTCTGTTCATGATATTTCTCTCCTTATATCTAATAACAAGGTCACAAAGGTATGGAAAGACGTCTCTGTTCATGATATTTCTCTCCTTATATCTAATAACAAGGTCACAAAGGTATGGAAAGACGTCTGCTGGTGTTATTTAACCCCTTCCTCTAAAATACTTGACTTAGTCTGCTGCAGAAGTTTTTACCCCTATAGTGCTGGAACCTACTTTGTGCCTATGCAAACAGGTTAGATCCAGGCCAGCCGCCAAGCGGCTGGCCTGTGATCTAACTTGTTTGCTACTTTGAAAATTAAACATATATTTAAGGTTTTGTAAAGCAGATGGCACAATAATCTATTTTTTGAAAACTACAAAGCATTCTTAGAGTTAAATAAAAAACAACACAATGGCATTAGAATACGCTGTGACGTAAGCCTATATTGCTTTAAGTGATCAATTTATCCATCTGGCAAAATTGTTTTCTCCCAAAAATTTAAAGAAAAAAAAAAAAAATCGTATTTGGATCAATACAGTATACCATATATATCGTTTACTTTGCATGTTTTTGTTGTTGTCTGCTCACTTGCTTTCAATTCTGATTGTTTACAACAGTCCATACAAGGGTGCGGGTTAAATGCAGATTGTAATGAATGCAGACTTTCAATGGCTGGTCCTTTATCTTCAAACTATTACTAGGGTCTCTTTCAATTTCTTTTAAATCCCTAGTCACTTTATCACTGATACCCTGTTCCCTTACAATGGACAATGTGTCTGCTCCAATTATAAAGCAAAAGCAAAAAGATGGCAGATAAAAAATAACATTTTCTATTCTTTTTTTCTGGTGTATTAATAATAGATCAATTAGATGAAAAGAGAAATGCTTTATATAAGAAATTTCTCTTTATTGATGGAAAGTTGATTGCTAGAGGCTTTTATAAGCATATATATGATCCTATTCCTGTTGTTGTTGTTGTTGTTGTTTTGGAAAGGGTTAATGAAATTGTAGCAGAGAATATGGAACTTCTTTTTATTGTCTTACTATCTTTTTAAATCATTCCACAAAAAGAATTTAAATTTTTCTAGCTTTTTTTTTTTTAATGTTGTCTGCTGTTGCTTTGATGTTTGTCAAGTCAGGAATCTGCAAATCTGGGAAAAGAATAAGGTAAAGGTTTTAATCTTTGAAATATCTTTAGTCACAATGCCTGAATGCATAGTCACATTTCACTGTTGCTAAGATATTCAAGAGGGGGGTCCTATAAATTGAATTTTTTATATCATCCCATCCAATGAGAGCTTTTTTTCTAACACTTTCTCATTCTTTTGAACAGTTTGGGGCAGATGAATTTTACAAATTTCTCTCTAAACTCAATTTGAGAGTTCAATACAAGATTTCAGTAAGTGCTTCACAAATATGAAGCACTTACTATAGTCTTGCAAAGAACCCTTAAATAAAGGTATATTACATGACATAATTGATGAATGGCTGCTTAACCCTTATAGTGCTGGAAACAACTCAATGCTTAAGCAAACAGGTTAGATCCAGGCCAGCCACCAATTTACTCTGCGGCTAGCCTATGATCTAACCTGTTTGCTCGTAACTGTTGAGTATCATTCCTCATCAAAATTAAGCAGATACGCAAGGTTTGGGAAAGCAGACGACACAAAAGTATTTTTTCAGAAAATTACCCAGCATTCTGAATTTAAGAAACCATTCTTAAACAGATGGAGGAATATTTTCCGTCTGCTGTTAAGTTTTATTTGACTGTCATAAGTTAGGAAATGTGGGAAAACTATTTCTTAAACCTGTCAACTATTTCGAGGACAGCAAAGAGCCATCTGTAGGGCATAGTGAATGATGGGCCAGGATTAGCATCGATGACTTAAGAATTTACTTTGCACTGTCGAGGATTGAATCACAGTTGGAGCTTTCTTCCATAAGACACGTTTCTGTAACTTTTCTAATACCATGGGATTACCCAAGATGCATGTCGTGAGGGGGAAAAACTAGCAAGCCTTATCCTTCGTCATTTCTCATCTTTACAATTTCAGTTCTAATCTATTGATACGCCTATTTTTATGGGTTTTACGTTGCTTCAACATTATTTCAGTTATTCTTGCGATGGTGGACTCTCTATGATGGAGGAAGACTCCATACGAAATTGTCCATAAGGATTTGTCAAGCCGGGCAAAACCATTGAACCATCTGCATTCCTAATGTCAGTTAAGAGACGACCTTTCATGAAAATCCAAATGCTGTCATCAGGATTTGAACCCATTGAGAGTGGGGCCATGTGATTTCAAGTTCTGTACTGTAAACATTAGCCCAAAGAGGCCATTTTAAGTCCTAAAACAATACTTTCATACAACTTCTGCAAAAAAATGTTAGAAATCAATGTGATAAAAAGAATAAGTGAGAAAGAAAGTTGAATTCTTACACTCCCAATTAAACCCTTGCCTTACCCATAGAATGCTGGGTAATTTTCTTAAAGTATATTTTTGCGTCGTCTGCTTTCCCCAAACCCTCAGTATCTGCTTAATTTTGTAGAAGAAAGATACTGAGAGTAGCAAACAGGTTAGATCACAGGCCAGCTGCCAATCCACTTGGTGGCTGGTCTGGATCTAACCTGTTTGCAAACTAAGTTTATGAAGATGATTCCAGGACTATAAGAGTTGATACGCTTGTTGGAGACAGCTATTTTTAAAATTCAAGATACGGTGGTGTTTGCATCATATAAGCTATTTTTTTTCTGAAACTATCTTTCTTCTTATGTGTGAGATCACAATATCTGTATGTTATTTACATTTCATAATTGCTTACTTGACCAGATTAAACCCAGTAATAAAATCCAATTTGTCCTACCTATTTCCTCAAACATGCATCTTTTTTCCTTTAATTTGGAGTAGGTTTAGGCCAGTAAACTTTGAAGAGTTTAATGCTGAAATTGCAGAATAAGGAAACAAAAAAGCTGGTGTGGCTTAAATTTTTTGGGAAAACGCATGATTTTAAAGAAATTACCAATTAAATAAGTCCTGTTAATTAATACACATATACATGTATAAAACAACTCAAGAAACAACTTTGACAAAAACAGAAATTGCTTTAGGTGTGCAAAGATGTTCCAAAAATAGGAAAGAAAATGTTATGCATGATAAAAACCATTACCTTACAATTGTCGTCTGCTTTTGCTTTTGTTAAGAAGCAAACAAATCCCAAAATCAGGGAAATTGTTTAATAGGGTAATTGGGCGAGCAGATTGTGAGCATGGGTACATACAAGAAGGGAAGGGGGTATTAAAGTTCACAAAGCGTAGAAGGAAAGATTTGAGCCCCGATAAGAGTTTGGTATACAAAAGCCCCAGTATACCCACCTAAGCGATCAAATATCTGAAGCCTGGCCCACAAGGCGGAGAAGTTTGTAGATAATATCTGGTCTGGATCATAGTCGATTAGCTATCCGCCCTACCTGACATCACTTACCTTTCTTACCCACAATTCCCTCTCTCTCTGCACTGGGTTAACAGGTAATTTGCAGGAGACTGCATTTAACCCATTACCAAACAGTAACGACATTTGACCAGTTTTTGGCAGAGGTCTCTGGAAAACATTGTGGGAAAAGGAGAAATTGCCCAGAACAAGCAATTTCTCATTTTCCCACAATGTTTTCTGCCCTATCAGAAGACTATTTTTCAATTTCATCACATTTAGAAATGTTGTCTGCAGATTCTTTCAATTTGGGACAGTAAAAAATTTGGTGTTTGGTAAAGGGTTAAACCAATTAGCAAGGGATCACCTGTGAAAAGACGGACCTGATTTGAACTATTTATATAAGTATATATTGAACTACAATTTTAGCATATCCCCTGTGAAAGATTCAAGAACTTATTCATGAACTTCACAAATATTCATACATGTTGAATAGCCAATTATGAACAAAGAGATATTTTTAACTTGTTCATGAACTTTGTGAATGTTAAATGTGCGTTCTTTAACACTGTACTTTTCATAAAATTCAAGAATAGGTTCATGAACATCGAATACAGGTTCTTGAATACATGAACCTGTGTTTTCTTTTCTTGAACCATTTCTTGAAATTCACAAACAATTTGAAAATATCTTTGTGTTCATGATTGGCCATTTAAAGTTGATGAATATTCATGAAGTTAATAAATAAGTTCTTGAATCTTTCACAGATAATATACTAAATTGTATTTCTATATCATACTTATATAAAGAGTTATACAGTGTGAAAAAAAAAATTTCTTTGTTTTAGTAGGTAAAATCCAAAATGACAAAATTAGAAAATGTTTGAAAGAAGAACATTTTAAGTTATCTGTCATCTAACATACTTTCCCAATGGGACCCGTGATGCGCTAATAAAGGGTTCAGTGCAATACTATAGTAAGTGCTTCATGTTTATGAAGCACTTATAATAGTCTTGTACTGAACCCTCGAAATGCATTTCATTATAAACCTCAACTATAATGTTATTATGATTATGATGATTATACATTATATAATGCTGCTGACAACATGTATGTAGATTTATGAACATACAGATCATTGTGAGAAAAAGGTTATAATGCTGAGGACTTTTGAATACATCTTTGGTATAGCATTATAGTTTCCAAACAATGGCTGCTGGTGATGGTACATTAAGAATTGTCATGACATTAGTGGGAGATTTACCCCTTATAGTGCTGGAACCAACTTCATGCTTATGCAAGCAGGTTAGATCCAGGCCAGCCGCTAATTAAATTGGCAGCTGGCCTTTGTTCTAACCTATTTGCTACTCCGAGTATCTTCCCTCATCAAAATTAAGCAGATATATAAGGTTTTGGAAAGCAGACGACACAAAAATCTCTTTTTTTTTTAAATTAACCAGCATTCTAAGGGTTAACCCTTTCCCAAACACAAAGTATTCGACTGTCCCAAATTGAAAGAGTTTGCAGACGACATTTTAAAATGTGATGAAATTGGAAAATAATCTTCTGATTGGGCACAAAACATTGTGGGAAAAGGAGACATTGCTCGTCACGAGCAATTCCTCACTTTCCCACGTTTTTTAAGTCGTCTGCAAAGAATTGGTCAATTGTCGTTACTGTTTGGTAATGGGTTAAGAAGGAGGTAGATACTATTACTGTATTGCCACCCTGTTCTCATCACTGCTCTCTCTATATACATTAACTATTCACTTAATCAGAGAAATCTAATCTCAAACAATTTAAAATAGTTTATCCCTCTCTCTAAAAAACTATTTTAAAAAGGCAACCCCTTTGTACAATCACAGGTAAATACATTTTAACACACAAATGTACTTTTTGTATTTGTAATTTTGTTTCTGACATTGTAGTGTTTTACATATACTTTTTTCATGGTTATCGTGATTATCTGCTATTGCTTTTATTTCTTTTGACTAGTGACAGATTGTCATATGATTGTATGGGTAAATGGTAAAAGAAATATAATGAGGAAGAAGGGTGTTAATTATAGTTTTTAAAAAGTCATGCAGCTCGAATAGCATATAATTTCTGCTCTATCTGAAACCTCCAAGCTGTTTACACAGAACACTGATTTATTCCCGTGGATGCAGCTTGTCTCAATAACGAGTTGCAGACGAAGCTCTTTTTCAACATTTGGACAGTTATTGTGCTTCGCTAAAGGCATTAGTCAATATAGCAATAGTGTTCGAGACCAGAAATCTGGACTAGGATGCAGCCACCCCTATTTTACTGACAAATTGTCCTTCATGAACACAAAGCTAATCTTAAACTTGTTCATGAATTCCGAGAACAAGTTCAGAAATACCAAGAACAGGTTCATGAATTTATGTTCATCATGCCAAAAGGAGAACTTGCCTTTGCTGGATGAATTTCTTCTTTGGATGGTTTATAGTAATAAGTTACCTTTCCTTTTGTCAGAGTGTGCTTTTCATCATCATTTAAACATTTTCATAAAATCTTCACGTCTAATCTTATAAAAAATCAATTAGGACAGAAACATTAATACTTTTGAGCTTTTGTTTAAACAAAGGACAAACATGAAAATTGCTTGCCTTGAGCAGTTGATCAATTGCTCTTTTTACCTTTTACAGTTTCTAAAGTCTGATGTAGAAGTGTCAAGACATGTGTTAACCCTTTACCAAAGTCCAAATTTGTGACTGTCCCAAATTGAAAGAGTTTGCAGAAACAAAAGGATCAATAATTGCAATGTATCATTTTATCAAAATGGTTGTACCAAATGTTAAGAATCAAAATCTTTCATATCATTATGCAGTCATGTATAATAATCTGCTCTTTTTTTCAATTTTGACCGGTGACAAAGTGCCGTATGGGGGAATGATTTAATAGAGGGGTGAGTGGCTGAATCAATAAATCATGCATTGATTACTTTGTCAGATTTTTTTATGGTCTGATTCCCTTTATGGACTATTTCAACAGACAGAGGTTCAAATATAGGCGTATTTTGCTGGCTAACTCCTTCACCACTCTCCTGAATCATACATTGTTGGTACTAAGTAAATTGTATTTGAAATAAGATTTGAACAAGAACCCACAGAGTAGAATTGCCCCATAGTTCATGAGATGCTGCATCTGAAAAAAACCCATTGTTTACAATACTCTGAGTAGGGCTAACTCACTCAGTCATGTTTAACTGTGGATTTGTAACTCTTGGGTCCCAGGTTCAAGCCCCACCGATGCTGATGGTATTCTAACAATAGAACAATCATGACTGAATGATCCAAATAAGTAAATGAATTTGAGGATTAAGAGATAAAGAAATTTGTGTAACATGATACATTTAGCTTTTGCTTCTTGAAACCTGTTTTTAGATAATTTCTTAATCGTCTGTTGCAGGTTTTATAAAACAAGTTTTTATTGAGGGTTTAATTCAAGACTACTGCATGATGGACTTACTAAAGTTTCGTATTGGGGTCCTGCGTGGCTCAGTGGTTAAGCTGGTGAACTCAGAACTCAGGGGTAACGGGTTTGAGTCCCTCTGAGACCTCTGGTTTCATGAGAGTGGCCTTTGGCAAGTCACTTCAGAGCCCTAGCCAGTTGTATTGGTGTATCCAGGAAAGCCAATACATAACTGAAACATATTGGTACGGCACTAACGAAGAGGCCTATATGGGACCTTTGTCAGAAACTTTCTATAACTAAAACTATAAGCATTAATGGATAAGATGTTGAACCAATTATATTTCTCTTTTCAGTTAACGGAAGCTGTAGGGCTGGTAGATCAGATCACCCAACTAGAGCAGGCCAAGGCACAGTGTTCCCAGTATGCGGTAAGTATTTAACTTATTCAAATGCTCAGAATTTTGTGCCTCTTACGCCAAAGTGTTGTAAAACAAGTTCAACTCTTTACTGTCTATATCACCGATCAGGAATTTACTGTTGAGTGTCAATATTGCCAAAACTTCAGCAACTGAAAATTGTTGGGACTAGTCTGCAAATCGAAGCGAGTACTGGTGTAGTATCCAAGAACAAGTCATCGAGAGTGAATTCAATAAGCTTCATTAAAACTTTCATCACAATCAATGTAAAATCAATGGTTTAAACTAGCTCAGGGCTCCATTTTAAATGTCTGCCTTGGATTATAAAATACATGTTTGTGAATAAACTAATAGGTTAAATTGGGGGAGGTTAACTGTCAAGCTCCTTTATAGAGAATCCAATCAGGCAGCAATTCGACTTACCCACCCAATTTGAATAAATTCACCCACCCTTCTCCCCCATCAGGATTTAATACTAACCCTTTTTTGGTTTAAAGTTGACAAATTGGATTTCATATCTCACATGCAGGAAAACTGAGCTAGTGGCTCAGAAAGAATGAAATATTTTACTGGCCAGGAAATACAATGGACCATGTATCATGAATAGGTGTACTGAACCCCGTAATATAACTGATATACTAATAAGAACACTGTTAAACCTCCTGTCAAACAAGCTCCTCTCTCTGGTATATTGATATTAAGGTTTGATGAGGGCCTCTTTAACCCTATTAGTGCTTGAACCAACTTCATGCTTATGCAAAAAGGTTAGATATAGGCCATCCTCCAAATGAATTGGTGGCTGGCCTGTGATCTAATCTGTTTGCTACTCTGGGTATCTTTCCTCATCAAACTCAAGCAGATATTGGAGGTTTTGGAAGGCAGACGACAGGAAAATCTATTTAAAGAAAATTACCCAGCATTCTAAGGGTTAATCATTTCCCGCATTTTGAATTGTCAAACTGTTCAATAATCAAAAGCAGCAGCAGCAGGCAATTTTTACAGAGACGTTTCTTTTCTTTCCATTTAAAAGATTTGGATGATAACCATACAGGCACAAAGAGAAATTGCTCACTTGTCATAGTGGTTTACTATAAAAAAAGCAGTGGTTAAGCAGACTAAAATTGATTTCCCCCCTTTTCAAGCCAATGTTATTTACAGTGTTGTTGTTGTTAATTTGCATTTTATGCAATAAATCAGCATCATAATATTTTGACTGCAGTGATTAGAAGGAAAATTATTCTTGTAATCTATTTCGAAAAATTACAACAACACTTTGTCAATCTCATGCATCCAATTAAAGATAAAATTGAATGGTTTAAATTCCCGCTTTTGCATTCTATTTCCATTTTAATTAAAAAACACATCATGAATTTCTTCCGTCTTGAATGATTTTCATTTCAAAACAAGCAAAAATCCATTATCAATTAATGCTTAGTAAATATGTCTCAAATTGTTTGATAGCATAATTGTTCTACAATAAACGATTCTAGATTTGCTTTGTGACCATCAAATGCCTTTTTTATCATATTTTCTTTATTAATTATTCCTCCCTGTATGTGTAAAGAGGAGGTTTTCATTGTCAAGGGGCATAGAGAGGGTTAATTCACATGGTTGATTCAAATCGGAGAACATTTTGTCCTTTGAATGAATTAGTGAAATTGCGCATAGAGCAATGCGATTACACTGAAATGAATTATCAACTCGTATTGATAAAAAATATAATTCATAATTCGATTTTCTGACAAAAGCTGGAGCCCAAGCTTTCATTACCCTTTACTTTAACCTTTTCCTTTGGAGATGGTTGCTCACAGAAGCGAGTGCTTTTGTTATTAAAAGCATACTAGTGCTCAGAAAAACTGCAAAACTGGGTAAAATAAATTACAAATTATGATAGAATATGTTGAAACATAGCAAAACACCACAGGAAAATGGCAATATGATGCCTGCACTATTTATTTATCTTTTTTTCAAAATGCTTTTCACAAATCTTGTACCCACCAATTTAACTTCATTGCCCCTAGTAAACCTTGTTTATTAACAAACTATTTGTTTACATAACTTTTTATAATAGTTTCCAGCAGGTTCGATATACAAAGACAGTGTGTGCTAATTGTAGATTGCACTATGCAATCAAATTAAGCATACCTTACAATGAAGTCCGTGGATTGTCTAAGATACTGAGAATTTACTTGATTTGAAATTTTAGAATTGATATAGGTTATCAAAAAGTTGATCTAGGTTATTTCTCATTGTGTTATACATACTTTCTTTCTAAGAACTATAAGAAATGGACCCATTAAAGTTTAGTATACTACTTTAACTATTAAATTATTAAACTATCAATCGATAGAATCATTCTACCGATTGACAGTTTAAAGACTTTATAGTGCATGAAGTTTAACCTCTCATGAGCATTGAAGAACAAAACTGTACCACCGTTTATAAGCATTGAAACTAGAATTATAATAGCATGATAAGACAAGTTTCTCATCATTATGCAATTTCTTATTTTGTTGCAATCCTTTTAAACGTCACCAGCTTGAAGGAGTTTCCAAATACAGTAAAATCTCTATACCTCGATGTTCAAAGGACATGATGAAAATGGTCGACATTGAGAAAGTTTGACATGTAGATTTCCGGAATTTAAAGACAAATGATTCGGGAATCTGTATTTACTTCAACTATAGAGGAGTTTGACAATCAGAAGTTCTCGGTAAAGATATACTTCAGGGCCAAGCTCAATACTGGCGATTACATAGAGAATAGATGGTTGGTGTCATGAATCGGAAATGTTATCGGGCAAGGCGTAGGAATATTATCCGGTGAGCCGAAGGCCGAGCCCGATACCTTTTCCTTTTCAAAGGCACCAATCATCTATTATATTTATCCTGTTACCTTTATGTATACATTTAAAGAAACAAAATGAAAACAGTGAAAAAAAGCAGAGAATGATGTAAATATGACATCATAAGTCATTGCGTTCTTATGACGTCATGATTTGTCACGTGGATGTGTTATATGGTTAGTGCCGGATATCACAAATGTTATACGGCACCTAAGCACCTAGTTATCGGTCCCAAAATGGCACTATTGACAGGATAATTTACTGTATTTCTACATAAGGAAAAAGGGATGCATCACATTATTAAGCCACCCCTGAGATGGTCATGATTAAAGACATACTATAAAAAGATTTGTGATTAAAGGGCAAATTACATATAAGTATTTCCTCCTTCAACAGGAATAATATTTGTCTTGAAAAGATATTTTTATCCCTTTTATCCCAGAATTGTTCACAGCAATCCAGATTTCTAGTCAGAGGGAATAGGTTGAGTTAAACCCTTATATTGCTGGAACGGACTTCATGCTTATGCAAACAGGTTAGATCCAGGCCAGCTGCCAAGTAAATTGGCGGCTGGCCTGTGATCTAACCTGTTTGCTACTCTGAGTAACTTTCCTCAACAAAACTAAACAGATATTTGAGGTTTTGAAACGCAGACCACACAAACTTCTATATTCAGAAAATTACCCAGCATTCGAAGGGTTAAAATCATGTGGCGTTTTTGAATAGGCGATATTGGGATCATAGTTCTATCATTGTTGGCTGGCAATCGATAAAGCATGGTCTAACTTTACTTCATTTCGTTTTCTATCAGAGCTCTCTATATTATTAGAGTGAATGGAAAAATCTTTCTTTAGCCCTTAGAGTGCTTTGTAATTTTCTAAAAATAGATTTTGTGTTGTCTGCTTTCCGAAAGCTTAAATATCTGCTTAATTTTGATGAAGAAAGATACTCAGAGTAGCGAACAGGTAGGATCACAGGCCAGTCATCAATTTACCTGGCTGCTGGTCTGGATCTAACCTGCTTGCATAAGCATGATGTTGTTTCAATTTCACTACATATATATGGGTTAGTGACTGCCAACATGCTTGTATACATCCCATTTTGAGGAAAAAGTGGAGAAGATCTGATAGCTAATTGGTTTATTGCAAGATTTTACAATCATAGTAAGGCAATTTTTTATGCTAAAGATTTTCTATAGTCTGATTGCTAGTCCCTTCTTAAGCTTGCTAGCCCCTTCTTAAGGTTTCAAGAACTGTGTCCATGAACAGATATGAACAACAAATGACCATTTATGAACACAAGTATGTTCTTGAACTTAGTGAATTTCAAGGACATGTTCATGAACTTCAAGAAAAAGTTTGTGATTAATATAATCATTTTATCATTTTATAAGTAGTTTGACATCTAATTTGAGCAAAATTCATGGATGCCTTAAATTCCTCACTGAGACCCAATTATTTTTTATTAAACATTTCTTTTTTCGAATTTCAGGACAAACTCTGGGAGTGTGCTGAAAGTAAATTATCAGGTAAGTCCTGCATGCCATGTGTTATTCATAGTTAATTTTGTACAATGTTTTCTTAATGGTCATTTTCGGGATTGACAAATTCTGAACCCTCTTAAAACATTTCATGAAAATCAGTAAATGACAAGTATTAAAGTTGACATATTGAGGGTTCAGTGCAATACTATAGTAAGTGCTTCATGTTTATGAAGCACTTACTATAGTATTGCATTGAACTCTCATTATACAAAACTGTAAAATCATAGCTTGGGGGACTGTTTGGCTAATAGACAATGAGTCACCCTTCCTTAATGGAAAGAATTCCAAAGCTGTTCATTTCGTAAATGGGCAGCAATTTCATTGAAACGGAAAACATTAATATTTTATCGTGATGGAGAAAAAAAAAATTCCCATTAATGCACAAAGCATTAAGATTTGGAATTCATGTTTTAATGTCTTTTATTTTTGTGTTTGGGAAGGAGAAATGATCCATTTCGATTTTGAATTGTAGGGTGCTAGGGCTAATCAGAGTTTTTCATACCAGGTTTATCCCTTTACCAAACACCAAATTTGCCGCTGTCCCAAATTGAAAGAGTTTGCAGACGACAATTAAAAATGTGATGAGATTAAAAAATAATCTTCTCATAGGGCCGAAAACATTGTTGAAAAAGGAGAAATTGCTCTTAACGAGCAATTTCTCCTTTTCTAACAATGTTTTCTAGAGTCGTCTATAGGAAAGTGGATAAATGTCGTTATTGTTTGCTAATGTGTTAAACCAGGTTTAAAGTCCTGCAGGGGCCTCTGTGGCCTTGTGGTAAATGTGCAGAACTTGAAATCACATGGTTCCTATTCCTATGGTTTTAAATCCCAGAGATTGCATTTTGATTTTAATGAGAGGCAGTCTTCCGATTAACTAGGTTTAACCCAGTAAATTTCTGTACCCTAACCACAAGAGCCTGGAGCCCTTCAATATAAAACATTTGGTAGTAACCACAGTGGCAAAAGGATAGAATGCTCATCATGAGCAATTTCTCCTTTTTGCATAGTGGTTGCGAAAAACGTATGTTGCAGATGATGTCCAAGTTAGGTTTTATGAGAGGGGCCTCTGTGGGCTTGTAGTTGGAGTACAGAACTTGAAATATCATGAGCCCTCTTCCTGTGGGTTCAAATCCCGGTGACAGCATTTGAATTTTCATTAGAGGTAGTCAACCGACTGACTTATGGAGTGCCGATGGTTCTACTTGGCTTGACCAGCCTCTATGGCACTGTTGGGTATGGTATATTCCTTCATCATTGAGAGTTGGGCAACACATCATAACTGAAATAATGCTGATGTGATGTAAAACCCCATATGAATAAATTTTTTGAAAGAAGGGGTTATGTTTGATATATATGAAGTGGATTGAAAAAGTGATTGTCTGCTGACTGCACACTGAATACTCAATCTCTGAAAATCATGCTTCCGCGCCCATTTGAATTGTTGATGTTTATGGTTTGGATAAGGCAAGGCCATTCTCAAACCTCCATATAGGATTTTATGATTGGTCTAAATTGAAAGTGACAGCAGATGATATTTAAAAATGTATACTGAATGAAATGTTCTGAATGCTATTGAGGGTTTAAAGAAACATTGGGACAATAGAAGAAATTGCTTGATGCTCAAGCAATTTCTTCTTTTATCACAATGGTTTCTTTATGATTTTTCCAGCTGTTTTGTGATCTTTAAAAAGGTATTGTAGCGTAACCGCCTCACTCTCTGCAGCATAGCAACAATCAATATGTACAAGATTTAGCCTCTGCGCTACCAAGCTGGTTCTTTAGCTCAGTGGTTATGGTCTTGAACTCTCGCCCTGGCGACCTGGGATCGAATCCCCACATCTAGCTATGCTTTTTTGTGGACATTGATTGTGAGAGTATGCTAAATAATCTGTTTTGGAAATTTCGAAACCATTTTGACAAAAGGAGATAATTTGATTTTCCAGCTGTGTGTTGATTTGAATCAGTGTGTTTTGAGATAATGGTAAATATAATTGAGACTTCTTTTCTGTTGTCTTATGAAGACTATTAACCCTTTACCAAACGCCAAATTTTCAACTGTCCCAAATTGAAAGAGTTTGCAGACGACATTTTAAAATGAGATGAAATTGAAAACTAATTTGCTGAAAGTACAGAAAACATTATGGGAAAAGGAGAAATTGCACTTCAAGAGTAATTTCTCCTTTTCCCACAATGATTTCCAGAGTCATCTGCAACAAACTGGTCAAATGTCGTTATTGTTTGGTAATGGGTTAAAGTAACATTTGAGACTGTCTCCAACATTTATGAAATGTCAATGGTTGGACTTGACACTGTTTGTACTGAGGATTAGAATTAAGATCATGGTAATGAGGTACAAGCTTTCTTAATCTGAAACAAAAACAAAATCTCTGTGTTAGCGCCAACAGACTCTAACAAATTCTTCTTCAGTCGTTTCCCCATATCAATAGGGACATTTGCTTACTCTGAAATGATAATCACTTACCATTTACCAAATTCCAAATTTCCACTGTTCCAAATTGAAAGAGTTTGCATTAGTCATTTTTAAATGTGATGGAATTGAAAATCAATCATTTAAAAGGGCTGAAAACAATGTTTTCCAGAGTCGTCTGCAACAAACTGGTCAAATGTCGTTCTTGTTTGGTAATGGGTTAAGATCATAATAATGAGGTACAAGCTTGTTTAATCTTACACAAAAACAAAATCACCATGTTATAGTGTCAGTATAGGCTCAAACAAATTCTTCTTTAGACGTTTCCCCATATCAATAGGGACATTTTCTTAATCTGAAATGATAACAATTAATAAAAAAAGAAAGTAAAGGTCTTGTTTAACTCATTTCCAATCAATAATGACATTTGACCAGAGTGTTGCAGATGACTCTGGACAACTTTGTGGGAAATGGAGAAATTGCTTTTAACAAGCAATTTCTCTCTTTCCCCCAATGTTTTCTGCCCTTTTAGAAGACTTTTTTTCAATTTCATCTCATTTCGTCTGCATACTCTTTCAATTCGGGACAGTCGAAAATTCGGCATTTGGTAAAGGATTAAACATATTTCATTGTATAAAAGAAAAGCATATATCAACATCAAAAAGACTAAAGTGAAAAGGATAAGGATGAAATCTTATAGCTTATAAAGTTTCTCTCCTCAAAGAACAGAATTTGAAAAATACAATAAAACCATTTCATATTTTCCAATATTTTCACCATGAATGATACATTGTTATTAAGGCATTAACTCATTTATTGCATCAAATAGGTTTTCATACTATAGTTAATATCTATTTGTAGTCTTTTATTTACCTCTCAATTTGGAAGAATAAATTATCATACTATAAAACTGCTGGTTGCAAAGGTTCAATGCAAGACTGTAGTTTAGCCATACTATCTACATAGTCTTTTATTTACCTCTCAATATGGAAAATTGAATTTATCATACTATAAAGTGTGCCAAAGTCCACACTGCACGCTGTGCCTTATGCCCACAACGATTTGTTCTGGACTAATGAGGACAACCAAGCCTTGTAAACGAGGACCATAATGCTTTGCAAACATGCTTCTTATCTAGGCATTGAAAAAGCAGAGTCTGGCCCACTTATCGAGAGTTTGATGCAAGAAGGTAGTAACTTCATCAGAAATGTGAAACGCTTAATCCTTAGAATGCTGGGTAATTTTCTAAAAATATATTTTTGTGTGGTCTGCTTTCCGAATCCTTAAATATCTTCTTAGTTTTGATGAGGAAAGATACTCACAGTTGCAAACAGGTTAGATCACAGGCCAGCTGCCAATTTACTTGGCAGCTGGACTGGATCTAACCTGTTGGTATAAGCATGAAGTGGGTTCCAGAAATATGAAATTACACAGCATTTTAAGTGTTAAAGCTGTCACCATGAACTATAACTGTACTTGATATTTGTAAAGCAGTAATTATGACAGCAAAGATAAGTTCTCATAAACCAAATGATATAAATCTAACATCAATATGACCTAAATCCTCGCAATATTTTGGAAAAATAGATAAAGATCCTTTTGCAGCAGGCAATATTTGAAACCCTTGGAATATTAAGTCTATTAAGGAGAAATACATTTCATTATTTTTTGCTTGATTTAATTAAACTTCAAAAACGTGAAAGGACTTATATTGTGATTTTTGTGCAACAGTAGGGCAGAGGTAGAGCATATGCCTCAAGTTAAGAGGGTCCCGGGTTTAGGCGCTGTTAGAATTGCCGTGACCAACCCACAAGTTAGGATGAATATTAACTCAGTATCCAGGAAGCAGTCATCAAGACTGAACTTAAAGCTTCAAGTTTCCTGCACAATCAATGTTAAACAATTAAGATAAGAAATATTGTCTTATGCTGAACCTTTTGTGTATGAGCTGACAAAGTACTATTGCCTTAAAAAGTAATCAACAAAATCTGAAGATAAAATGCAAAAATCTCAGATAGGCATAAATTGCAAAAAATCTCAGATTAGCATGCAAATAGTTTACATGCTGATCATTGGCTGAACTTAACCCAGATGTGATTTCACCTTTTCACCCATTCTTTATTCTCCAAAATCCTTCCTGTAATTTGTAAAGCACTAATGATAACCACTAAGTTATGCACTTAAAAAGACCAGCAAGATTTCTGTACTGTGTCAATAGAGCCATAATCTTAGTATTAACCCTTAGAGTGCTGGATAATTTTGTAAATATAGATTTTTGTGTCTGCCATCCAAAACCTTAAATATTTGCTTAATTTTGTTCAGGAAAGATACTCAGAGTAGCAAACACACAAAGGTAGTCCGAAATCGCTCCGGTGCATTCTGGTATGTATTTGAGAGCACAGAAATATATTTTGTTTAAGCAGGCCAATGTTTTTTCGTTTTTTTTTGCTTCCTGAAATAATAGTGTAGGCATGAGCCTAAAGTGCCTAAAAGAAACTACATGTAACAATGGGTTTCTTTTACCTTCTGCTCTAGTTTTCATTTTCTGCTGCAGACGACTGTCAAAGTGAGGCAGTATGGAGTAAGGGGTTATAGTACTGGAACCAACTTAATGCTTATGCAAACAGGTTGGATTCAGGCCAGCCGCCAAGTAAATTGGAAGCTGGCCTGTGATCTAACCTGTTTGCCACTCTGAGTATCATTCCTCATAACAATAAAGCAGACATTTAAGGTTTTGGAAAGCAGATGACACAAAAATCTATTTTCAAGAAAATTACCCAGCATTTAAAGGGTTAAAACATAGGTGTGTTAGTCTATTACAGGTGTTCTATTGTCCCCATGCTATGTCACGCCCATTCAAGGGCTATGAGTGACCACTTGTACAGGATCATTGAGGACACTTGACCATTTTGTCCGCAAACACTTGGGTCAAACAAAGAATTCAAACCACAGGCAGCAAGTGACATATAGAAGTATTTGCCCTATTCCCTCATGATAGAATCTTTGGTGGCTAACATTTGTAGCTGACAAAGAATTGAAACCAGCAAACAACACAGAAGTATTATCCCTAGCTGTTTCCTCATGTCAGAATCTTTGTTGGCAAATACTCGCAACAAAGAAGGAATTGAAATCACAGCAAATGACTTAGAAATATTTGCCCTGTTCCCTCAAGTCCGAATCTTTGTTGGCAAACACTATTAGGAGCACACAATGAATTCAAAGCAAGACGTTTCCTATTGTCAGAATCTTTGCCAGCAAATACTCACAGCAAACAAGGAATTGAAATCACAGCAAATTACTTAGAAATATTTGCCCTGTTCCCTCCAGTCCGAATCTTTGTTGGCAAACACTAGGAGCAAACAATGAATTCAAAGCTAGATGTTTCCTATTGTCAGAATCTTTGTCTGCAAATACTCGCAGCAGACAAGGAATTGTAAGCACTAGCAGCCAATGACTTAGGAGCATTTTCCATTTTCCTTTATGATGAAATCTTTGTCTGCAAATACTCGCAGCAGACAAGGAATTGTAAGCACTAGCAGCCAATGACTTAGGAGCATTTTCCATTTTCCTTCATGATGAAATCTTTGTCTGCAAATACTCGCAGCAGACAATGAATTGTAAGCACTTGCAGAAAATGACATACTAGTAGAAGTATTTGCCATTTTCCTCCATGATGGAATCTTTGTTGGCAAATAATTGCAGCAGTCAATGATTTGAAGCCACTAGCAGATGGCTTTTAAGCTGTTCCCTCATTGTAATTTTTGTCAGCAAACACTCTTAGTAATCAATCATGGCACTGGCAGATTTGGATTATTATTACAAGAGGAAGTTCCCTGATAGCTGAAATATAAACAGAATGATTATAAACAGAATGATTGAGAAAACCATCCTTTTGGTTTCTTCATCTTTGTCATGTTCGTATATTTAACATGCTTGCCTATATGTTTGTATGTACCATATTTGTGAATGTTGTATTGGCCAAAGGCATTCATATCCTGGGTTTGGCCAAATAAAGAATTAAATTGAATTAATTTGGTATAAAGATTTTTTTACATATGGTCTGCTTGAGTCTTTCTGTTGGAGTGCTTTGAAAGAAAAGGGTTTGAATCTAAACGGTCAAGTAAGCAATTGAGCCACCACTTGTAAACTATCATTTTTAAGTGGGTGATTTTGTCCTGAAACTTGCCAACAAAACACCATACCACATACTTAAAGGTCTAATGAGACCTCATGTCCATGGCCTGTGGTCAAGATTCAAGGTCTAAATAGACGGCCTGTGGTCAAAGTTGTTCAGTTAACCACATAGAGTACATTATTTCAACAAGTCTTTTTACCCTATTGCCCATATCAAGATTTTGTTGCAGACGACTCTGGAAAACACTGTGGGGTAAAAAGAGAAATTGCTCTTTAGGAGCAATTTCTCCTTTTCCCACAATGTTTTCTGTCCTATCAGAAGACTAATTTCAAATTTCATCAAATTTTGAAATGTCATCTGCAATCTCTTTCAATTTGGGACAGTCAAAAATGGTGTTAGTTAAAGGGTTAAACCTATTTATTTTACACCCATTGTGAAACAAGTTCTTACAACTTGCACTAATAACTCTCGATTCTGCTATCTGGATACATGACCAATACTCACACACAATGTAGATGAATGAAAATTTGCACAGCCGAAGTCCCTTTTTACGGGATTCAAACCCATGACCCATTCATGTCCAGAGGTTGGCGCTTTACCCCTGAAACACTGTCCTATGTGTGTTATAAAGAGTAAGAAGGCGTTAAGGATCTTGTTTGCTAGTATTAATTTCTAAATTGCATGCCAGGAAATGTGAAAATTAATTGCTTTCCTGTTTTAAAAAAAATCTAACTGACAGATTTGAAGCAGATTGTCACTAGAAAAAAACAGCCTTTGGTTTTATTAGAAAGATAGATCGATGGATGTTGGTGTGTTCACAAATGCTTTAAATATCTATAATTATTGTGAAAAACACAGATTTCGCTCAGTAGAATAAGGTCATTTCCTATCTCACAATGCTACGAAATGCATGTGGTTTGGTTTAATTGGAAACATGTGTAAAATGCTGTCATTATTAGTAAAAGTGTAAACCCTTTTTGGTATTAACTTAATTGGTACACATGCAGCCAAAAACTTGATTAAACATGGTGATAAAAGGGAAAAATTGCTTGCTAGAGCAATATCTTTTTATGTCACAATAGTGTCTTCATCATATCCCAAAGGCACTGTTATTTTTCCATATCTTATACTTAATGTCTGGTGTTGTTTGGACAACTTACAAACTTCGTAATGGTGAAACAGGTTAATGGGTTTTTGAGATAAGCTTGAAATGGTTTGATGGGCATATTGATTGTAGGCAGTCCCCATGATAGCTCTATAATTGGACCAGTCTATTAACCCACACCCTCATATGGGATTCTGTGAGTCGCCCAATTAACCCTTTACCAAACGCCAACTTTTCAATTGTCCCAAATAGAAAGAGTTTGCAGACGACATGTCAAAACGCGATGAAATTGAAAAATAATCTTCTGATAAGATAGAAAACATTGAAGAAAAGGAGACATTGCTTGTTATGAGTAATTTCTTCTTTGCCAACAATTTTTTTCCAGAGTCGTCTGCAACAAGCTGGTAAAATGTCGTTATTGTTTGGTAAAGGGTTAAAAAAAAACAAGCATTTGCAGAAGATAATTCTAATGTACTGTATGTGAAATTGCGATAACTCTGTGGTATTTGGTGGAAACCATTTTGAGGAAAAGGGGATATTGCTTAACCCTTTCCCAAACAACAAATTTTTCGACTGTCCCAAATTGAAAGAGTTTGTAGACGTCATTTCCAAAATGAGATAAAATTGGAAAATAATCTTCTGATAGGGCAGAAACCATTGTGGGAAAAGGAGAAATTGCTCACAATATTTTCTAAAGCTGTCTGCAACAAAGTGGTCAAATGTCATTATTGTTTGGGAAAGGGTTGACACATTACTACCTAACGCCAAATGTTCTTGTCTTAGAGCAGACGACTTTGAAAAAAAGATAGTATTGTGGCAAAGGGAAAAATTACTTGTTTCAAGCAATTCCTGCTTTTGTCACAATGCTTTCTCAATCTATCCACACAACACAGCATTTTTGTGCTTGCAGTAGACAACTTTCAAAAAGCGATGTGGCAAAAGGAGAAATTGTTTGTCAAAAGCAATTTCTCATTTTGCCACAATGCTTTTGTAAATCTATTCATAAAACCCAACAGCAGAACTGAAAGGTTTTTCACATGTTTATAAAGCCTTTCAAAAGTCGTCTGCTTCAAGAAAAAAATGTTTGCAGGTGGTAAAGAGTTAATATGAGTCATTTCTTTTTTAGCTACACTGATGTCTAGTCAATAATACAGAGGAAATGTTATTTTCTTATACTTCTAAATTTTATTCTGTTGTTTCTTTCAATTTTGGCCAATCACAAAATCCCATTTCTCCCCTTTTACACTTACTTCAATTCAATTCAATTCAATTTAAATATCTTTTCCCTCACGTCTGAATTTATCAGACATATGAGTATAGTAATACAATGATATTACATTCATTTATATAAACAATAGTAATGTACATATATAAGTTGTAAGAAAACAGAAATATGTTAAATAGAAGAGACACTGGGATTGGATTTTACACTTACTTGATAATGCCATAATTGGGCACATTTAATGCAGAAGTGTTTATAGGAACTATTGTAATAAAATATGTTTAGTCTTTATTATAATATAAGGAAGTTATCATTTTATCTGCAAAGTACTGAAACTAAGGAACCATATTTTTTAATGCTTTTTTGTTGCAAGTTGAACTTGGATCAGCCTTCTTAAGCAAATACTGTGGTGTCTAATAGAGGTGTATTTACAGCTCACGGAAATACCCGAGTAGTTCTGATTGATATCCGAGGTGTATTTCACAGCTCACGGAAATACCCGAGTAGTTCTGATTGATATCCGAGGTGTATTTCACAGCTCACGGAAATACCCGAGTAGTTCTGATTGATATCCGAGGTGTATTTCACAGCTCACGGAAATACCCGAGTAGTTCCGATTGATATCCGAGGTGTATTTCTCAGCTCACGGAAATACCCGAATATTTCTGATTGACATCCGAGGTGTATTTCACAGCTCACGGAAATACCCGAGTATTTCTGATTGATAGACACTGTCTATATCTATAGTCTTCCGCAGCAGGTGTGTTAACCCTTAGAATGTTGTGTAAATTTTCTAAAAATAGAAGTTTGTGTGGTCTGCTTTCCAAAACCTTAAATATCTGCTTAATTTTGTTGAGGAAAAATATTCAGAGTAGCCAACAGGTTAGATCACAGGCCAGCCGTCAATTTACAATTTACTGGATCTAACCTGTTTGCATAAGAATGAAGTTCCGGTTCCAGCACTATAAGGGTTAAAGTGGGCTTTAAGGAGTAAGGGGTTTTAAGGCAATTTGTATTGGATAAGGCAAAGCACCCCCAACACCAATCACTTAGATAATGTCATTTTACATTTTTCATGACTTCCAATTTTTTATTTCCAATCATATAATGCATTTAACCCTGTTCTCCTATGGCTTCATTTCCAGAAATATCAGAAGTCATATCTAACTCTTATAGTGATGAAACCGACCTCATGCTTATGCAAACAGGTTTGATCCGGACCAGCTGCCAAGTTAATTGACGGCTGGCCTGTGCTCTAACATGTTTGCTACTCTGAGCATCTTTCCTAATCAACATGAAATAAATATTCAAGTTTGGAAAGCAGACGACTCAAAAATTTACTTTCAGTAAATTACCAAGCATTCTAAGGGTTAAGGGCCATATTAATGCTTTGCTTCACAGGAACGATTTGAAATCATAAAACAATTGGTGGCTTGCCTGGATCTAACTTGTTTGCATAGTCAGTACCAGCATTATAAGGATTAAATGGAAACTTGACCAGTATTCTTTTGTTACAATGGGTTTGCATAAGTGGTCAATTAGCAGAGATTATAAGGTTTTTGATGCGTGTTCAAATCCTGGCACTGATACATGTTTGCTTTCCAGTTAGATATAGTCTTGCAGCTAAAATTATAACAGAATATGGATGGTTATGAGCTTAACACGGTGATGTTACTCCAATACTGTTAATATGATGCCAATGAATATATGAACATTTTTCCAGTTTGTTGCAGACGACATTGGAAAATATTGTTGGAAAAGGAGAAATTGCTCTTAATCCATTTTCCTCAATGTTTTCTGTCCTGTCAGAAAATTATTTTTCAATTTCATGACATTTGAAATGTCGCCTTCAAACTCTTCAATATGGGAAAGTCGAAAATTTGGTGTTTGGTAAAGGGTTAAACTAATACCGCTAATCCAAAGTAAAAGTTATGTAACAATAATTACAATGATTGATGGTTCACTGTTCCATGTTCCTAATGTTCAACTTCATTATCGATCTTTTTGATAATTGATTTTGGTATCGTATGCAACCAATTTCCAAGAACAGAAAAAAAGTTAAATTCCATTAATTTTCGTATTCCCAATTTTGCATATCACTTTAAAAACCAATGATTTCTGGATATGTCTTAATACTTAACAATTCCTTGAATTATTTGCAACTGAATTATTCCTTGATGGTGATTGCAGCTTATGGTTTTATTTTCCTTTGAATATGGTTTGTAAAATTAGTTCAACTGGAAAGACGTTGCCCCAAGAGACATATTTCTATATGATCAAGTTTATGGAGTAAAGGGTTAACCCATTACCAAACAATAACGACATTTAACCACTTTGTTGTCGACGACTCTGGAAACACTGTGGGAAAAGGTGAAATTGCTCGTGAGGAGCATTTTCTCCTTTTCCCACAATGTTTTCTACCCTATCAGAAGGTTACTTTCCGATTTTATCACATTTTGAAATATCGTCTGCAAACTCTTTCAATATGGGACAGTCGAAAATTTGGTGTTTGGTAAAGGGTTAATTCAGTTAGTGCATTCCGAGGAATGCAATATTTCAGAGTCGGAGATTTGAATTTCCTCCCATAAAGCATGTCAGTTTTTTGTGTGCTATTCTCCGATAACAATTGCCTCTATAGAGCTATGGAAACAGAGTGCCATATGAATTGTGGAATAGGAAGATTGCTCTGGTGCGGCACACACAAACTGTATTTATGAAGATGTGGCCCTGGAAGCTTGGAAAATGGGCGATACAAGATGGTTTCTATAGTTCTGTATCTACATGGTATGTGGAAGTCAATGTAAATTACTTCAAACACATTCCTCAAAATTGAATCTTTTACTGATTAAAATTGAATGTTACAAAAGTCGGTGAAAAAGTAGCCTGACAACTCCTGCAAGAGGTCAAAGACTGTGTTCATGACCTTCATTAACAGGCATGAACAAAAAAGTGACTGTTCATGAACACAAAATCGTCCTTAAACATGAATATTTGAACAATATATTAAAAAATATTCAAGAATATATTCACAAATGTATTTGTATGCATGTTTAACTTCTTGTTCATGAATGGCAATTTTTCAATCATGTCTGCAAATGTAATTCATTAACACAGTTCTCAAATCCTTTGCAATGGAAACAAAGCATTGGTTGGATACTTTTGTGACAATAGTATAAATTGTTCATTAAGATCAATTTATCCTTTTGTGACAGTGGTATCTAAAGAATTTGCAGTAGATGCAGAAAAATGAGATATAATAAATTATCCCGTATGAAAGAGACTGGTCGGCCCGGGTTTGATCCCAATTTCGCCATTGAGTGTCCTTAGGCAAGTACTGGTAGAACACCCAGGGAACATTTACTATTATGCTTGAAAGTGGCGTTTGTACATTAAAAGGAATATGAATAATAGGGAATGGTTCATGGAGTTGAGCTTTCTGAAATATGCTTTTTTTCTGGAGATCTCTCTCTCTCCCTCTCTCTCAATGAACTTGCTGTAATGGTCTCTGAAATGGCTATAACTTACAATGATTTCTATCGATCAAAAAGTTTCCCCACTCTCTCACAAACAATTATGACTTCTGAGCTTGGGATTTCACTTGATAATCCTCCCTTTTTATGTATCACATAAGAATAGCTTTCAAATCTCTATAAGGCTCTCTTATATTTTGTAATCTGCTGTTGGTTTGAATTTGGATCAGTCACAAATTCCAATATGAGGGAAGGGGGTAAAATAATATTTAAATCAATGGATGATGTCATTGTAATGAGCAGAAGATAATTAAAGAGTCTGCTCTACTAATTTAACCCTTTACCAAACACATGACACCAGACTATTTCCAAGTTGAAAGAGTAAGCAGACAACATTTCAAAATGTGATGAAATTAAAAAAAAATCTTCTGATAGGGCAGAAAACAGTGTGGGAATAGGAGAAATTGCTTGTTTAGAGTAATATCCCCGTTTTCCACAATGTTTTCCAGAGTTATCTGCGACAAACTGGTCAAATGTTGTTATTGTTTGGTAATGGGTTAAAACAAATTACCTCATAGAATTCCCTCATGAATGTTAGAATGAAAAAGAAAAAGCAGGCGACAATACTAATGAAGAACGAAAGTGTCTTACAATATTTGGTAGAAATGATTGTCTTTTACAATATTTTGAAGAAATGTTTATGACAAACAATCTATGGCTGAGGTACCTTTTTATCTTCCGGTATCTTCTGAGAGGGATCATTGATTGAAAGAGACGGTTTTGGTTCAAAATACTGCATGGATTTTAAGATGCCGTTTCTGTCATTAATATTTCAAGCGGCAACTCATTAGGTTCTGACAAGCTGTCAAAACTTAGTTCATTTGAATGCATTCAATAAACTTAGCTATGTATTGTCATATTGTTGACTTTGTGCAGTGATTGATAATTCTGGCCGAAAAATAGAAATAATTGTAGGAAACTAGAAATTTTGCATAATGAAATTTTCCCTCCATTTTCAAAAAAAAAAAATGCGTGTGTTTTTTCTGGCTTCCTGCCTCTTTTTTTCTGATCGGGTTTAGTGGCGTATTGTAAGGATAATAAACTTGAAATGCACTCTATAACAGCTCACGGAAATATCTGAGTAGTTCCAATTGCAACAGCAGATGACAAAACATAGCATGAGGGAAATTGAGCATTTTATGGTTAGAGGACAATTTATTTCAAAAAGTTAAAAATCCAATTTATGAGACAGTCCTTTTTGTTAGATGCTGTTTTAAACTGCCTAGTTGGCCTAGTTGTTAGGGTACAGAAATTGAAATCACATGGCCCACAGAAATGTGGGTTTAAATCCCCATGCTGTGATTTGGATTTCATGAGGGGCAGTCTCCCGACTGACTCATGGAATACCAATGGTTCTACCCAGCTTAACCAGCCCGTATGGGCAGATGGTTATTGGGTATTTCTCCATCATTAAGGGTCAAGCATAGCAACATAACTGAAATGTGTTGATGCGATGTAAAACCCCATTTTAATAAAATGAATAAACTGCCATTAATCGCCTCTTCAGAACAGCATGAAATATATCGCCATCAGGAAACTTTCGTCATTCATCTTGAGTAATGGGTAAGGTGAAACGATAATCAGAATGAATGTAGGTAATTCAGATGTTTATATAAATAGTTAGGTTTCAATCAAGCACAAAAAAGACATGCCTGGATCTATCATTTATAACTGCCAGTGTCATAGCTATGACACATTTTGTTCTCCAGGCTATCAAATTTTACAGTTGAAATCTACTGGAAACATATCATATGGCATTACCCATAACATTGTTCACCAATTACCCCATACCTCTTAACCCTTTACCAAACAATAACGACATTTGACCACAATAACGAGCAATTTTGCCTTTACCCACAATGTTTTCTTACCTATTAAAAGATTATGTTTCAATGTCATCACTTTATGAAATATCGTCTGCAAACTCTTTCTCAATTTAGGACAGCTGAAAATTTGGCGTTTGGTAAACGGTTAAGCTGCTGTGACTTAGGGATTTTGGGATGAATTTTAGCTAGTCGGGTATATTTACACATGTTTTGGTTTTCTATGAGGATGATCTCCAATTTCATCCCCCCTCCCTGGTAGCCTTGTACCCAGGTGCGAATATCACTGCAACAAATCATTGCTGATAAGTCATGTCATGGGAAAAATGCATTTTTAACCCTTTACTCAATACTGCCTCTCTTGACACATCTCCTGTGAAGATCTTTTTAACCCTTAGAATGCTGGGTAATTTTCTCAAAATAGATTTTTGTGTCGTCTTCTTTCCCAAACATTAAATATCGGCTTAAATTTGATGAGGAAAGATATTCAGAGTAGCACACAGGTTAGATCACAGGTCTAATTTACTTGGCCGCTGGCCTTAATCTAACCTGTTCGCATAAGCATGAAGTTGGTTCGAGCACTGTATGGGCTAGTCTCAATAATGATCCATGAACAAAGCTTTTTTCGTCATTTGGACATTTATCGTCAAAATAGCAATAGCCTTCGAGACCAGTTATCTGGACTATGTAAAGGCTAAAACACTGAGATAAAAGGATACATTGCACAAAATTAACAATTCATTTTTGTGTTCCTATGTTTCCTTCCCATACATTTTTGACAATAGCCTACTTTCTTTTAATTTCAACATCTTGTCAATTTTATGACCAATTTCACCTGCAAGGTTGTCTTATGGCATTCTGTCAAATTATTTTTGGGCAGGTTATTTTTGTATTCTTTTTAGTATGTTTCATTTTCATATGATACATGTATTTATAATCTTCCAAATGATTAGATCACAATCACCTCTGAATGCGAAGGTAAACAACACCTTTCTCGTGTAATGGATGCCTTACCAAATTTGATTCAAAGATAAACTTAAATTTTAAAGAAATATGCATATCATTCTTATTCAGTATATTTTCAACACCCACCACCCCCCAAGATGAGGCTTAGTTTACCTACTACTTATGAAATAAAAAATGAAGGTAGGATAGAAATAATTTGCAATAAAAGGAGTTATTGTTCTGAATTCATAGACAGCATATCATGTTATTATCCAGAAATGTTTAAGTGATGAATTGTACAGGATGATAATATTTTTTGTACAAAAAGAGTCAGGTTCTGCAGCCATTATGTTTCAATACTTTTGGTAAATGGTTTCCCTCCATGGCTTTATGGATAAATGACTTCCCTCCATGGCATTCTGGGTAAATGGCTTCTCTCCAAGGCATTCTGGGTAAACGGCTTCTCTCAATGACATTCTTGATAAATGGCTTCCCTCCAAGGCATTCTTGGTAAATGGTTTCCCTCTATGATATTCTGGGTAAATGGCTTCCCTCCAAGGCATTCTCGGTAAATGGTTTCCCTCTATGGTATTCTGGGTAAATGGTTTCCCTCTATGGTATTCTGGGTAAATGGCTTCCCTCCAAGGCATTCTTGGTAAATGGTTTCCCTCTATGGTATTCTTGATAAATGGCTTCCCTCCAAGGCATTCTGGGTAAACGGCTTCTCTCAATGACATTCTTGATAAATGGCTTCCCTCCAAGGCATTCTTGGTAAATGGTTTCCCTCTATGGTATTCTTAGTAAATGGCTTCCCTCCAAGGCATTCTTGGTAAATGGTTTCCCTCTATGGTATTCTGGGTAAATGGTTTCCCTCTATGGTATTCTGGGTAAATGGCTTCCCTCCAAGGCATTCTTGGTAAATGGTTTCCCTCTATGGTATTCTTGATAAATGGCTTCCCTCCAAGGCATTCTTAGTAAATGGTTTCCCTCTATGGTATTCTGGGTAAATGGTTTCCCTCTATGGTATTCTGGGTAAATGGTTTCCCTCTATGGTATTCTGGGTAAATGGCTTCCCTCCAAGGCATTCTTGGTAAATGGTTTCCCTCTATGGTATTCTTGATAAATGGCTTCCCTCCAAGGCATTCTTAGTAAATGGCTTCCCTCCAAGGCATTCTTGGTAAATGGTTTCCCTCTATGGTATTCTGGGTAAATGGTTTCCCTCTATGGTATTCTGGGTAAATGGCTTCCCTCCAAGGCATTCTTGGTAAATGGTTTCCCTCTATGGTATTCTTGATAAATGGCTTCCCTCCAAGGCATTCTTAGTAAATGGCTTCCCTCCAAGGCATTCTTGGTAAATGGTTTCCCTCTATGGTATTCTGGGTAAATGGCTTCCCTCCAAGGCATTCTTGGTAAATGGTTTCCCTCTATGGTATTCTTGATAAATGGCTTCCCTCCAAGGCATTCTTAGTAAATGGCTTCCCTCCAAGGCATTCTTGGTAAATGGTTTCCCTCCAAGGCATTCTTGGTAAATGGCTTCCCTCCAAGGCATTCTTGGTAAATGGTTTCCCTCCATGGCATTTTTGGTAAATGGTTTCCCTCTATGGTATTCTGGGTAAATGGCTTCCCTCCAAGGCATTCTTGGTAAATGGTTTCCCTCTATGGTATTCTTGATAAATGGCTTCCCTCCAAGGCATTCTTAGTAAATGGCTTCCCTCCAAGGCATTCTTGGTAAATGGTTTCCCTCTATGGTATTCTTGATAAATGGCTTCCCTCCAAGGCATTCTTGGTAAATGGTTTCCCTCTATGGTATTCTTGATAAATGGCTTCCCTCCAAGGCATTCTTGGTAAATGGTTTCCCTCCAAGGCATTCTTGATAAATGGCTTCCCTCCAAGGCATTCTTGGTAAATGGTTTCCCTCTATGGTATTCTTGATAAATGGCTTCCCTCCAAGGCATTCTTGATAAATGGTTTCCCTCCAAGGCATTCTTGGTAAATGGTTTCCCTCCAAGGTATTCTTGATAAATGGCTTCCCTCCAAGGCATTCTTGGTAAATGGTTTCCCTCTATGGCATTCTTGGTAAATGGTTTCCCTCCAAGGCATTCTCGGTAAATGGTTTCCCTCCAAGGCATTTTTGGTAAATGGCCTTTCTCAATGGCATTCTCGGTAATTTGGAAATTGGAATGCCTTGAAGGTCTTTGCTCACCAAAGGTTCCATGGAACATGGCAACTAAGATGATGCGATTGATGAAAATGTTTTTTTTCTCAAGAAACTTTCCTTATGTAGAAATTGGTCTATAAGCATCCCCTTCCTCCTAACACAAGATCTCCACCTCTCTAGGTATACCTCAGGTATTTATATTGTTTTTTGCTCATTAATGAGGCTCATAAAACTGCCAAACGAAAAGAGGATGAATTAATGATTTTACCATTACCCCTTATGGGATTTTTCCTCTCGGGTCCAAATTAAAGCAACAGTAGACAACAGTTATTACATTTGAAAAAATGTATTTTTTTATAACTAAAAACCAATTTTTGGAAAGGAAAAATTGTTGAAAATGTCACAAATAATTTTATTCTTTTGTCTTAATGGTTTCTGCTTCGTGTTCTTCAAGGTAATCAAATGTGAACTAAAGAGTTAAAAGTGATGTTCCCTATACTATGGGACTTTGCGATAAGTCAAATTGAAGGAAACAACAGATGACAATTATATTTTATGAAATAAGCATTTCCTTTGTGAAAGTCTGAGAAAAGCTTGTGACAAAAAAAAAGATCTACATTTGCTTTTTCTTTTTATCAAATCCCCTCCTTCTTTAGCATGGTTATATATGAAATCAAGTGTTTAACCATATGCAGACGATATCTTCTGCATAAATCTATCGCAAGTTTTCCGATATCGCCTATCAAAGTACAGAAAGTATGTAGGCAGGTTAGCAGGTGTTAATTTTTTAACATTCTTCATATTACATATCATAATTTGCAGGTTAGATATTTTAACAAAAAAGTGAAAAATAAATTCCCTCCATATATACAATGTTAAAAAGAGCAAGATTTACTAACTCTGCAAAAGGTTCTCTTCATATATTCATTTTTTGATATAGAAAGTCACTAGATAAAACTCCTCAAAGTGAGTTTGCATACTTTAATTGAACAATTTGCAAAATATAAGGTATTTCCAATTTCAAGCCTAAATTAAGAGCTTCATAGAAATCAATTAACGCAAAAAATGAATGGGTGTCCATATTTCAAGTTTAAGTATCCCCTGCCAAAGATTCAAGAACTTATTCATAAACTTCACCAACATTCATGAAAAAAAATTGGCCATTCAGGAACACAAACCTTTTTCAGGAAACTCAAGAACAGGTTCATGAAAATCAAGAACAGGTTCATGAGTATGTTTATTTTTTTTGTAATGATATCTTTAAACAAATGATGAAGTCTTCAGAGCCATTCGAACATAAAATTAGAGTAACAAATCTAATAGTGTACTCTCTTAAAACTTAAATGCAGCATTTAAAGGTATTTCTAGTGAACTTGTGCCATAAACCCAGAATTTGTCATCAACAGTTTTCTCTTGTCATGTCATTATGTAGTTGACTGTTTCCCAAGTCCTAGATTGCTTTTCATTTCTTGTCTCTTAATGTTGTCGTTATAATGCTTCCCCTTAAACCTGCCGAATGATTTATGATTGAATAATGGTTCAGGGTTATGCACTAAATAAGTTATTCAACAAATATTTCTACCCATTATTCTGAAGTCATGTCAATGTGAAATATGTACTCCCTCTGACCAGCTCCCTCATAGTGTTATTTGTGATGGGTGTCAATGAAAAGCAACAAGGAACGAAAAGTTGAATTTTCAAGAAAAAATCTTAATGATTTTTCGATAAGAATTTTGTGACAAAATTGGAAATTGCTTGTTGCATTATGAGCCACTTCAACTTTTGAAAATATATTTTTTAAATTTTGTCATTTGTAGCAAAATCAATAGAAAACAAGGCTTTTATGAATTTCATTCTTAATTTTTATTATGATTATCAGTACAAAAAAATAAATCTATAGAAAACAAGGCTTTTATGAATTTCATTTCAACTTTTATAACAATTGTTTCAAAAGTTGCAATTTGCTGCACAATTTAAAGAAAAAAGGCTTTAATGAATTTAATTACAAATTTTGGAATGATTCTTTCAAAAAGTGTTGTTTACAGCCAAATCTATAAAAAGCAAGACAGACCTTTATACAATTATTGATCAGGAAATGAGTTGTGCATCAGACTATGCCCAGTGGAATTATCCAAACATTTCAAGTGACACTTCAAGCTCTGCAGACAACTAAATATTGACAATGATGTAGTATGATAGAAGATGTTTTCTTTGAAGAGTGGCTTCTTATGAACATTTCTTAGTTTTTGTTACAAAGAACTGCCTCGGTAGTTATTTGCTATAACTGTGTTGGAAGGTGCAGGCCTGGGTGGCATTTTATAAACAACTTACCCTAAAAATTAGTGCAAGTTCAAAACAATGTTCCCTCTTATTTCAATTTTGAGATGTCAGAAATATTGCAAAGTAAAAAATCATTGGATTAGTCTTTTCAAGACATATTTCCAATGACAAATCTTATTATGGCATTATTGTTATTTTATATACCATCCATGTACATGTATATCAATTTTGACAAATGCAAATACTTTCTTAAAGCTGTTTTGTAAAACAGTTCCATGGTGCTTTACTTTTCTTTGATTTTCTTTGTCTACAGAAAAGTTTATAATGAGATATTTGACTATAGTAGAAAAGATTCAGATATTGACTATAGAAGATTAGACACAGATGTAGAAAATTATTGCTTCTAAATGCAAATCCTTCTTTCCAAGTTTTTTTCTACCCTTCAAAAAAGTGATTCTATAGTTTTAATCAATTAAGTTCAATTAGTGTTTGCAAGGTCCTGCATGACCCATTGGTTAAGGTGGTTGACTTGCAACACAAGGTCCAAAGTTTTGACCTTACCGCTGCCATTGGTGTCATGGGAGTGTCCTTTGGCAAGGAACTTTTGAGCCCTTAATAAGAAGCCTAGTGCTGCTGGGGGGGGGGGGCTATGTGGTTAGAGTACAGAGCTTGTAATCACATCACCCCTCTCCTCATGGGTTCAAGTTCAAATCCCTGTGAGGGATACAGATGTTCATGAGAGGTAGTCTCCCAGCTTACCTATGGAATGCCAGTGGTTCTACCCGGCTTGGCTATCTCTCATGGGCAGTTGATTATGGTGTTTCCTCAATCATTAAGAATCGGGCATAACATCATAGCTGAAATATTGTTGATGCGATGTAAAACCAATATAAATACAGTCCTGCTGAATTCTGGGAAATCCTTGATGATAGTTGATAACTGTTGACACAGTGTTTAACCTATAGTAGAGATTCAACTTGCGAGTGCACTCTTTTTAGGTTTGAAACATTGAAAATGTCGTCATTAGGAAAAGGGTTATATGGGAAATGGTAGTAGGTGTAATTTGACATTTGTCATTAAAATTCTTGCATGTGACACTTGCACAATCCTCAATTATGTTATGGCATGAGGTGTCAACTAGGTAAACTTGATTATAAAGGCCTTTTGTCAAGGTGAATAGCAATCAACCTATTAACCCCATACAAATAACCCTTATAGTGCTGGAACCAACTTCATGCCTATGCAAACAGGTTGGATCCAGGCCAGCTGCCAAGTAAATTGGCAGCTGACCTGTGATCCAACCTGTTTGCTACTCTGAGCATCTTTTCTCATCAAAATTAAGGAGATATTTAAGGTTTTGGAAAGCTGATGACTTTTTTTTTTAGAAGATTACCGAGCATTCAAAGGGTTAATGGGACAAGCCAATTATACCAAAATAAGAATTGGTTACAGGTCCAAATGAAAGAAACAGTGCATGACATTTTCAAAAGATAACATGAAAAAAAGAAATTCTGCATTTTAACATGTTGAGTCGAGTGTGAAAGATGTATAAACTGCCTAAAAGCCTTTTGTGAAGGTGAACAAAATTAAAACCTATTCACCCCATATGGAGGTTTCAGTGCAAGACTATAGTAAGTGCTTCATTTACATGAAGCACTTACTATAGTCTTGCACTGAACCCTCAATTCTGCAGTTAATAACAATTATGACATAACCCAATTTATCCCTATGAAGAATTCAAGAATTGTATTCATAAACTTTATTAACAGACATGAATGACAAATTGGGGCTTATGAATAAAAAGCTGTTCTTGAACTGCTTCAATCATTTTAAGAACATGTACATGAACATCAAGAACAGATTCATGATGGTTTTTATAGACCTGCCCGTAATGTTCATGTATACGGTCTTGAAATTTATGAAAAAGTTCTTGATATCTAATAATGGATTTGTGCAAAAATAGCTTTGTACCAAATTATCCTTTTATGACAGTGTTCTTTGTAAATATGTCATCAATCATCATAAAATGTAATGGTTCGAAGAATTTCCTTTGACAAAGACTGGATTACTGGTAAATGTATGATAGAATTTCTCCTTATGCCACAATGGTTTCTACCACCAAAATTCATCAACCTTATTAATAAATATCGTATGCAGTTCATTTGAATTTCGGACAAATCCGAATATCAAATATAATGTCTTGAATCGATTAGGTTCATGGAAGCATATTGGGATAAGGGTGTTATTTTTAGTAATTGGTTTGTTATGCAGAATGCAGTATTCAATGCTTAGAAATAATTCAATCAATGTTTCTGAATAATGAATTCTCCCTCTCATTTCAATGTTGGCACTTTGAAAATTTGTTCATGTTGCATTAGTCATCTCCCTTTCCTATACGAAACAATATCACGCTTTTTAGTAATTTTCAGCCATACATAGATGACTTTAAAGCCTCTTCAGCAGGCAATGTTTGATGAGCAAATTCTCCTTTTGTGGCAAGGATTATCACGTTATTGAAAGATAATTTAACCCTTTCCCAAACAACAAATTGTCGCCTGTCCCAAATGGAAAGAGTTTGCAGACGACATTTCAAAATGTGATGAAATTTGAAAATGATCTTCTGATAGGCCAGAAAACATTGTGAAAAAGGAAAAATTGCTCGTCACGAGCAATTTCTCCTTTTCCCTCAATGTTTTCTAAAGTCGTCTGCAACAAAGTGGTCAAATTTCTTTATTGTTTGGGAAAGGGTTAATGGGTCATTCTTTTACTGTTGAACTATTAAGTCTCATGGTGCTGGAACCAACTTCATGCTAAATGATGCAAACAGGTTGGATCCAGACCAGACGCAATGTAAATTAGCCTGTGATCTAACCTGTTTGCTACTCCGGGTTTCTTTCCTCATCAAAATTAAGCATTAAGGGTTAATATGACTGAAATGCTGATAAGAACTGCTTTTGACTTCAATCCAACCAGAAAGAGCAAAAGAAAAAAAAAACCGAGAACTTACTGTATCTTTCCAAGCCAGTATAAAAGAGATGGAATATTGAATAATCATGCATGTAGGCCGATGAAATAAATTTGCAGGGAAATTGTGATAAGCGTTAAATTGGGTGGAAAATCGTTTTTACGGTAGTTCAGTTATGTTATTTTCTCATCTTCACACTGTGGTAATTGGTTTTTATTGTTGACATTTTAATATATAATTTTCCTGGGCGAGGAAATCTTTCCAGATTTACTATCACTCTGAACTTTAACATATTGCATTATTATTCATTGCCACACACAAATTCAAACCTTTTTTTTTGGTAAGTCGGAGCTATCTTCAGGAGACAGAATTGGAAAAACATTGTGAAAAAAGGAATTAACTCATAACTTCAAACTGTATATACAGTGTATTTATACACAATTTTACAAACGAGTACTTTGTTTTCAAACTTTTTAACTGTCATCTGCTGTAGGTTTAAACTTATTTGTTTTACACTGATTGATTGATAAAATTACTCTCAATTACTGCTTCTTGGATACTAAACTAGTATTTGCGCCATTTTGTGGGCTAGTCCTGACAATTCTTACCAATTCTTACCTCATTGCTAATGGGATTGAACCCAGGACCTGGGGTACAAGAGGCTAACTCTCCACCACTGCTGTTGTTTGCTATTTGAACCATTTGTTTAAATCCAGTGTGGGGGAATGGGTTGAAATATACAGATGAATTGATATACAATGAGATTTATAATGATAATTATCAGAGTTAAACTTGAATATATGACATATGTCAATAATCCATCATTGATGATGATATATTATATTAACCCTTAATTCGCTGGGTAATTTTCTAAATGTACCTTTTGGTGTCATCTACTTCCCAAAACCTTAAATATCTGCCAGAGGCTACAATAACCTGTCTGCTTAATTTTGATTTGGAAAGATACTCAGAGTAGCAAACAGGTTAGATCGCAGGCCAGCCGCCAATTTACTTGAATTAGGTTAATGTTTGGTCAATTTCAAATAGTTATCACGAAATAATAATTTAGATTGCTTGATTATTCACCTCTGAACTGTTCATGAGATACACAAATTTTTTAACCAACCAATCAAAATTTGTTATTTTAAAGTTGTAAAGAAACTGATTGTTGATAAGCATGATTGAAATGGAGACAACTACATTTCAAAGCACAAAATGACTTTTGTAAAAGGAGTATATTAAATAGGGACTCACAGCATTCATAAATTAATTTTTATGACTTTTATGAACATAATGAAAGAACTCCATCTATACTTTTTTCAGTAATTCATTTGTACTCAAATCCTTTCAATGTGCCTTTAAAGCAAGATGGTACTTAGGAATTCATGGTTTTTGTGGAGACAGCGAGCAATGATGCCTTTTATCTGATATGTATGTTGATCCGATAATAACACCCTCATAGATAATCCTGTTGTTTGTAAAATTGGAGATTTTATTTGGGCTTTGTTTGTATCAACACCCTTGAACTGTGAACAAATAGGAATTATGGAATTGATACAGTTTGTGTCAATTTGAACTAAGTGTTAAGAGAAATTGAAGTACTTTCTCAACAAATTTTCATAGACCTTATCACCCATATGATCGTTATGAGTAACATTTTAGAAGATCAATTCTTTTTAAACCTTTCTTGAAAAGTGACTCATGATGATCAAATGATTTCTTATAATTATCTTTGAATTAATTTGAATTATACCCTTAGAATGCTGAGTAATTTGCTAAAAATAGCTTTTTGTGTTGTCTGCTTTCCAAAACCTAGAATATCTGCTATATTTTGGTGAGGAAAGATACCCAGAGTAGCAAACACTGGCTAGCTCACAGGCCAGCCGCCAATTTACTTGGCAGCTGGCCTGGATCTGACCTGTTTGCATAAGCGTGAACTTGGTTCCGGCGCTATAAGGGTTAGCATATACACCATTGTTGCAACTACAGCTACAACATGACACTTGACAACTTTTCAGTTGATCGGTTCACACCTTGACCAAAAACAAACCACTCAAAACACCCCCAAAGTTAGATATTGCAACTATTCCTCCACATTGAATTTGAATCTGGTCCTAACCCATAGAATGCTGGGTAATTTTCTAAAAATACATTTTTGTGTGCATTCTGCTTTCCAAAACCTTAAATATCTGCTTTAATGTGTTGAAGAAGTATACCCAGAGTAGCAAACATGTTAGATCTATAACAGGCCAGCTGCCAATTTACCTAGCGGCTGGCCTGGCCTGGCCTGGATCTAACCTGTTTGCATATGTATGAAGTCGGTTGGAGCACTTTAAGGGATAATACTATATGACAGCAGTAGGAGAAAACTGCAGAACTTATACGATTATGAAGAACGTTTCTTTTGTAGCATTTGTAAGGAACTATTTTGACAAGTGGATAAATTATGTATTACATGTACATTATTTCTCCTTTCAACTAAGTTTGGATTCCTACCCCTGCAAAAGATACAATTAGAACTTGTTTGTGAATTTCATGAATGTTCATGATTGGTAAATGGCGGTTCATGAACAAAGAACATTTTCATGAAACTCAAGAATAGATTCATGACCATCATGTAGAGGTATTAACTTGTTCTTGATGTTCAGGAACATGTTCCTTAAAGTTATGAATAAGTTTTTTAATCTTTCACAGGGGAAACCTTTAAAAATTCAAAAGGCTAAATTACCCATACTGAGAAATTCATGCTTTTGTCCCAATGGTTCATTTAAAAAAATATTTTTGTCAATTCTAGCTTTGCCGTCTGCTCTAATTACTTTCAACATTGACTGTCCCATTATCCAAAGTTAAAGGGAATGGGTTATTTGGACTATAACTTCACAGTCTACCGATCTTTTGAAATAAAACCTGATTGACAAATATCCTCATGTCGTAATCAACTAATGAAGGAAAGATATGGCCGTGGCCCCGTCTACCGGATAATCATTGCCAATCTGATTATCTGAGTGGCGTAATTGTGCCGATCTCCACATGATTGAGAGGTAGAACAATGGCTGATTAATGGTGGCTCGATCAACCGACAAGGCCACCTCCGCGGTTTCTCCCAGGTAAACATCGGGCGGTATTGTTCGAAAAAAAATCATAAATTGTCGTGTCAGTTACTTATCCCTTAACCAATAATTGCTAACCTCATCAACTCATAGTCAAATTTGATTTAGCATTTAAGGAAACAAGTGTGATAAAAGAAGGAATTGCTCATGATCAGCAATTTCTTCTTTTGTCACACTTGTTTCTTTTAAATACAACACAGACGTAGCATATACACCAAGTTTAACAATTATTGAATTGACAAAATGTCCAAAGAAATCTATTGAACTGGTTACTTACCATTAAAATGAGTCTGATGAAATTGGAATTTGTTTTCATAAGATTCTTGTTATCCATTTTTAAGAGACCCAAAATACCTTATGGTGGAATTAGCAAAACACAAGATTGTGGACTCAGTTTGTTTTGGACTTGAAGCCTTTAATTGTTGCAGACATGTTTCAATTTCAATGTGCAAATATTGAGATACATTTGACAGCATTTTGAAGAAAGATCAACCCTTACTCAAATATACCATAATTTGGTGAAGCTGCTGTATAAAAATTAAGAAACAAAAGGATATGTTACTCATCATGACCAATTTATTCTTGTGTCACAGTGGTTTCTACTTAGATCTTTAGAGGAAATATATTGTCTTCTTGTTAATTTTTCATCATTTGTTGCTGGTTTTCTTAAAGACCACTCACAAATTCCTACAATACAAAATACACATTCAGAAGATGACTTCAGAAACAATTGTGACAAAAGAAGAAAATTGCTCATAGATTTACCTTATGTTTCTCAAGGTAAAGGACATGTATTTTCTTCGTGTTATCTTTTCATCATTAAGTTTGCTGTTGGTTATCTTAATTAAAGACCATTCACAAATTCCCACCAGACAAATACACATTAAGTAGATGAATAAAAAAACAATTGTGACAAAAAGAGAAGTGCCAATATTTTTACCTTGCTTCTCTAGGTAAAGGTTTAACCCTTTACCAAATGCTATATTTTCGAATGCCAAAAAATTGAAAGAGTGAAAACAATGTTTCAAAATGTGCTAAGATTGAAAAATAATCTCATGAAAGAGGAGAAAACATTGTGGGATAAGGAGAAATTGCTCATTAAGAGCAAAAGGAGATTTTGCTCACTAAGAGCAACTTCTCCTTTTCACACAATGGTTTCTAGAGTCGTCTGCAACAAACTGGTCAAATGTCGTTATTGTTTGGTAATGGGTTAGCTGATTCTCAGCATGAAAAAAGGTTACACAAGCCTGACAACGTTTTTTTGTTCCTTAATGGAAAACTTCGCTATTAAATACCCAAAAGTGACACATGTTTTAAGTACATTTCCAAGATGTATTCTTAAGATAGCATAGTATTTTAAATGGACCCAAAAACTGTTAAATGAAAACAGCGAGTTACAAGGTTTTTATCAAAGATAGCCTGTTCCCCCTTATATATTTGTTATAAAGACTGTGCAAAAGAAGATATGGACAGAACAATTTTTCCGTTTGTCACAGTGGCTTCTATCCAATATAATACAGTTTTTATTTTCATACTGGTTGAAATTTAAAGGAAAATCATTCCAACAACAATATAGTACAATTGTAACCAAGATGAGAGAAAAATGCAGCCAGAGCTGGACTTGAACCCGAGACCTCTGCAAACTGTGTGAATGCTCTTCCCACTGATCTATCGGGCAGGTTTTACTCTACCCTGTAAATCAACATTTCTAAATAAACAATCTCCTTGCACCATAATTTGTCCACAGCAGTCCGAGGGTTCAGCGCAATACTATATGTTTGTGAAGCACTTGCTATAGTCTTGCGTTGAACTCTTGACCTTTGATCACATTGCTTTAAATTTGTCCTGCAGGCAGTCTACTTGCTTCTGACATTGTTTAATACATTTGATTTGGTTTAGAAACAGTGATTTTTTGTCTTTTTATTCAGAAATGTACCTAGAAAGATACCATTTCGTGATGCATATATAAAAATAAACTGACAGGGGAAAAACATATCACTGTTATGTGAACATCCCTCCTCAAGCGTCAAGCACCCCAGTGCCTCAAAAAAATTAACAAGTCAAACAAGACATCGAGTCAATTTGAGTATGTCACATATTGCGATATATTTAATTGGTTTAACTATGATTTTGTGAGGACTGATGAAGCTTTCAAAATTTGGATGTGTCACAAAATCCAGCGGGAGGGAGATAGTGTAACGTCATCCATCATAACAGTAGTAAGCAGGGGAAAACAACAATGGAGACCATTATTAAACGTAAGATTGCGTGACACATGGCAATGAAAAAATAATTTTACGCTTCTTTTTCTATCCGTTCCTTCTTATGGTTTAACCCTCCTAGTGCTGAAACTGACTTCATGCTTATGCAAACAGGTTGGGGGTCAAGACCAGCCGCCAAGTAAATTGGCGGCTGGCCTGTGATCTAAACTGTTTGCTACTCTGAATATCTTTCCTAAACAAAAATTTGCAGTTATTTAGATTTTGGAATGCAGACGACTCAAAAAATCTATTTTTAGAAAATAACCCTGTATTAGTTGACTCTCAATAAACACGAGCTCATACTGAGCAATATATCCTTTTGTCACTTTAATTTCTACCCAGCACCACCGAGGAATGTTAGTTCTTTTATGTGAGCTGCTACTTGTAATTTGGACTTATCACAAATCTAATATTGGGAAAGGGTAAAGGCAAAGCAGGGTTGTCATGAGGTAATTATGGACTTTCAGTTAATTTGAAATGTCACAATTTGGTTTATGGGCATAACTGTTATAGGGCTACTGACCGTTTTTTGCCCCATATGGGATTTTGTAACTGGTCTAAATTCAAAGCAATAGGTTATGACCAATAAATCAATGAGAAATGGTATGATTATTCTTTGATTTGTTAAAAATTATGACAAAAGGAGTTATATAATTGCTTGTTTACAAAAGCTTTTTACACCCTCTTTGTCAAGTGCCCTTAAAGGATTACGTAATTGGTTGTAGATAGATAGATAGATACTTTATTTATACATAAGGCTACAAGCCCACCAGTAGATAGTATAAATTCATATTATGCTTAGCTTTATTTATAAAGATGTTAATAAACGACATGTACTCATGATGTTTAACAATGTATTTCAATTAGACAAAGCTCAAAAGCTGCGCTAGATACAGTGTTGCAACGCCTTGTGGCCTATATTTGATAGCACAGACATGGTAATTACTTCTGCGCAAGTATATAGTTGGACAAGGAATATGGGGTTTTCTTGTCTTATTGTCACCTTTCAGAGCATTCAGTTGTGGTTAATGAAGTCATTTTGAAACATATATCTGGCCTTTAACAATCAAACAACCGATTTGGGAAGGCAGTCAGTGGACTGAAACAAGTATCATGATCAGTGCTGAAGAAGAAAACATGGGGGATATAATGGATTTGCCTTGACCCATTGATTTATGCTTATTTGGGGGACTTTAAATGATCCCTTATACTGTCAAACTTGTATTAAGCAACCACCCATTGAAAGCAGCCACCCTGCCTTAAACAACCACCAAAGAAAGTCCCATTGTTGGATTTATAGTGAACATTAATTTGGGTTAAGCAGCCAACCTGTCTTAAACAGCCAATTAGCTTAGTTCCATAGCCTGCCCTCTTAACACAAGTTTGACTGTATATTGAGTGAATTCCACCCATGCTTTTTAGCTGCATTATGTCTACCACTCGACAGAGAAATCGCAATCTGCCGGCAATAGTTTTAGGTTATTATATGCCAGTTGACTGCAATTTTTTTACCAAGTGTTAGAGGTAAGCACTGAGTTATCATATACCACCAGAACTAGAAAGTTGATGGTCAACTCATGTTGGGTACACAAAGTGGCTATCATTGGCAAAAGTAGGGTAAAAAAGCAAAAAGAACTGTGGCGCAGCCATCTTCATTGGACAAAAGATTGTAAACATTGGTCACATTATTCCCCCTCTTGACGATATACTTCATTGTACTGCATCTGTTACAGAGGGAATAAGAAACAACTGTGACAAATAAATTGCTCCTTGTGAGCAATTTATTCTTATTGTTACATTGGTTTCTACCATATTATTTGAATAAATGCAAATCTTTCATAATTATTTTCATCAGCTGCTGTTGCTTCTGATTAGGATTGTTTACAATATACACTTTCGGAAAAAAGGTTGATCCCAATTCAAATCCTAAATAGAAAAAATATCAATAAGAAGAAATTTGATCTACTCAGTTTTACAAAATTCCTGTCATATTTCTACCAAATGCAATTTTTTGTCCTATTTCTCTAGTAATTGTTCAGCCTTTCACATTATATCCATGTATGGGGTATGGCTGATTAAAACTAGATAAAAGCTATACAGTTATGGTGAAGAAAATGAAAATAAACATAATAAAATTATATGTGCATTTTTCGAGGGTTTAGTGCAAGACTATAGTAAGTGCTTCACAAACATGAAGCACTTACTATAGTCTTGCATTGAATCATCAATTTGAGGAAGCTCAATTAATCCGCACACTGAAGATAGCAGTATCTGCAGCATTAATCTGGACATGCGTATAATAATTGAGGAGGGGATATTAATTCATCTGATTGCGATCAACAACGCAGGTGTTTCATTACGCATTACTTCAAATTGACTCTCATTGTAACAACTGCGGCAGAAGATTTCACCATTTCCCATAATCCATAATACCAAACGTTGATGTATATTTGAGATATTTTTCTGCATTGTTTTAGTTTGAAATATTTCCCCTCCCCCATTATGGATTGTTGACTTAATTGGGGTGTGGCCAGCCATCAATATCAGATACTTACCCTTATAGTGCTGAAACAGACTTCATGCACATGCAAACAGGCTAGATCCAGGCCAACCGCCAGGTACATTGGCCTGTGGTCTAACCTGCTTGTTACTCTGAGTATCCTTTATTATCAAAATCAAGCAGATGTTTAAGGTTTTGGAAAGCAGATGTCAAAAAATCTATTTTTTAGAAAATTACCAAGCATTTATAGGATTTAAGTTTCCATGATGAAAGTTCTTGGAACATCTGAAGTCCTTTTGAATTTTTGGTTTGTTTTAATTGAATGTTCATCACAATTCTGTTTTTTAACTTGTTTATAACCTCAAGATTTTGTTCATTTACTTCAAGAACATAATCATGAACAACAAGAACACAAAGAATAGGTTCATGAATGTAATAATGAACATAATCTTGGTGTCCATGAACATATTCTTGAAATGCATCAATGGTTTCTTAAGACTATGAACAAGTTGAAGAACAGCTTTGTGTTCATGAACAGCCATTTGTCTTTTTTTTTCTGTTCATGAAGTTCATGAGCACAGTTCAAGAACCCTTCGTAGGGGATGCTCTACAAGTAATAAAACTGAACATAAAGCAGCGTGAAAGCAAATGTCATTAGATGTAATAAGATTGTAACCTTTGCTAAGTTGATTAGTATTCCACATGTTTTACATGGGCATTATATGTTATGTAACATGAATTCTTTTGTAAACCCCTGACATATAAATGCATTTGAACAGCATTTGAACATGTTTGCCTCGACATGTTGTGGTTTCTCTGGAGGAGAATTGAAATTACATCTTAAACCTTATAGTTCTTGAACCCGCTTCATGCTTTTGCAAACAGGTTAGATCACAGGCCAGCCGCTAAGAATATTGGTGGCTGGCCTGTGATTTAACCTTTTTCCTACTCTGAGTATCTTTCCTCATCAAAATTAAGCATGCTTCATGCTTATACAAACAGATAAGATCACAGGCCAGTCGCCAAGTAAATTGGCGGCAGGCCTGTGATCGAAACTGTTTTCTACACTGAATAATTTTCCTCATCAAAATCAAGCAGATATGTATGGTTTTGAAAAGCAGACAACTCAAACTTCTATTTTAGAATTTACCTAGCATTCTATGGGTTAAATTGTCAATAAAAAAATCCATTTCTCACTCCATCTTAATGTCTGTTTTACTTTCATTTCAGTATTACAAGAACTTGGTACAACACCCGGCCGCCCTTGTAAAGATCTTGCCAAAACACGATCTTGTCGCGAAGCCTGCGAAACTGTAAGTATTGAATAATTATTTCATTATCAAAAATACTCAAGCAGTGTCAAGTCTGACCTCAAATACAGGGGTTCAGGGTACAGAACCTTGGCTTGCACTTATTCTTTCTTTGGACATTTGATGAAGAGGATAACCTTTAATTTGTTGAGTCCTCCCACAGGATTAAGGTCCTAATAAAGAGATACAACCCTTGAATTGACTTTGTTGAGGGTTCAATGCATTTAACCCTTTACCAAACGCCAAATCATTTACTGTCCCAAATTGAAAGAGTTTGCAGACGACATTTCAAAATGTGACGAAATTCAAAAATAGTGTTCTGATAGGGCAGAAAACATTGTTCGAAAAGCAGAAATTGTTTTCCAGAGTCGCCTGCAACAAACTGGTCAAATGTCTTTATTGTTTGGTAAAGGGTTAAAGCAAGTTCTTCCCTAACTAAAAGGTCTTGTTGTAAATTGCTCATATTGAACCTTATGTCATATTATATGAGGTTGTTCTGAATTGAACAATTATTTCAGATGGCATTTGAAGCAGGCTTATGAAAAACTTGGTGTTGAATAGTGGAAGATCATATTTTTGAGTCTCTTTCCCTGCTTTAAGAAATACCACAGCACAAAACAGAAAAATGTAAATGTAAAATGCCATACAAACAATGATAGAACATCTTTGTCCAAATACAGAGTTCTTAAAATGGAAAAGAATCAACATATCAATTTGAATTGAACCAACGCTGAACTTTTTCATAAAGAGCAGTTGTGCGTTTTGATGTTAAGCTAAGAACCCCTGTGAAGGACTGTGTTCATGAACTGCATAAACAGACATGAAAGGAAAATGGCCATTCATGAACTTATTCATGAATGCTGAAATGTGTCTATAAATGTCAACATGTTTTAATGTCAATTACATGTCAATAAATAACAACAACATGCTCATGAATGAACATATGGATAATTTTTATGTCCATGAAATTCAATATGTCCATGAACATGTTATTAATGTCCATAAACATGTTATTAATGTACATGAACATGTTATTAATGTCTATGAACATGTTATTAATGTCTATGAACATGTTATTAATGTCCATAAACATGTTATTAATGTCCATGAACATGTTATTAATGTCCATAAACATGTTATTAATGTCCATAAACATGTTATTAATGTCCATAAACATGTTATTAATGTCTATGAACATGTTATTAATGTCCATAAACATGTTATTAATGTCTATGAACATGTTATTAATGTCTATGAACATGTTATTAATGTTTATGAACATGTTATTAATGTCCATAAACATGTTATTAATGTCCATGAACATGTTATTAATGTCCATAAACATGTTATTAATGTCCATAAACATGTTATTAATGTCCATGAACATGTTATTAATGTCCATGAACATGTTATTAATGTCTATGAACATGTTATTAATGTCTATGAACATGTTATTAATGTCCATAAACATGTTATTAATGTCTATGAACATGTTATTAATGTCTATGAACATGTTATTAATGTCTATGAACATGTTCAAAAGCAACTTGTTGTTCATGAACAGCTATTTTTTGTTCACACAGTTCATGAACACAGTTTTTGAGTCCTTTGCGGTCAAAGCCTTAGCCTAGTACTGGTGGTTCTAGGAAAACCGCAACATAACTGAAAAATTGTTGACACGGCGTTTACCACCATACAACTTAATTCAAGAGGAAGTCAATCTGTGACAGAAGTCTTAAAAGGGTGTTTTGGCGCAAAGGAAGGGATTAAATCCAAGGCACTAGAAATACTCGGGAAAAAAAAGAAATTGTTTCCCGCAACGCAGAAAATGTTTACAGGCACTTGCAGAGGCCTGCTGCTGTTATTCAATTTAATGTTTCAATCATAAAGTATCCCCAGAATTGATAAATATAATGGAAGACTATTAAGTTTGGATTGTGTATGACTTTCCCAGGGTTGTTCACGAGAATTACTTGTCTCCGATATGATCATTCTCTCTACTGGATTCCACCATTATCAACCATGGTCTAGATAATTATAAGACATATTACGGTAATTCCACATGCAACTTTTAAAAATATATTATACAAACCCTATGTTGTAAATACTCATTGGGATTGGCACCTTGCGACGATTTTAACCCTTTCCCAAACAACAAATTTTCGACTGTCCCAAATTGAAAGAGTTTGCAGACGACGTTTCAAAATGTGATGAAATTGTAAAATATTTTTCTGATAGGACAGAAAACATTGTAGGAAAAGGAAAAATTGCTTGTTATGAGCAATTTCTCCTTTTCCCACAATGTTTTCTTACGTAGTCTGCAACAAAGGGGTCAAATGTTGTTATTGTTGGGGAAAGGGTTAATGAATACTCACAGTAAAGGGTTCAGTGCAAGACTGTTATAGCAATTCCTTCATTTTTGTGACTGATTTGCTATGGTCTTGCTTGTCCAGATTTCTGGTCTCGAAGGCTATTGCTATATTGACTGACGCCTTTTAACTGATTGATTTCAAACATGAGATGATTGTCAGTATACTATTGTCTTCATTTTGAAGCATTGCTAAGAGCGACAGTCTGGTAAACTCTCAGTGTTTCACATCCTTAAATTAACTCATCTTGATGAACCCACAGCAGATAACTCAAACATCGGTTTTGAGAAAAGAAGAAATTGAGATGAGCAAATCCACATTTGATCACAATGGTTTTAGTCCAATATCACTAAGAATTGGTTTGATCCAGACGAGGTTAGAATTGCTGGGACTAGCCCTCAAATCGCCAGGAGTACTGGTGTGGTATCCAGAAAGCAGTCCTCGACGATGAATTCAATAAGCTTTAAGCTTCCATTACAATCAATGTAAAGATTTTTTTTTATACTAAATGTGATGATACTATTCATACAGTCAAACTTGTGTTAAGAGGCCAGGCTATGGAACTGAGCAAATTGGCTATTTAAGACAGGTTGGCTGCTTAACACAAATTTATGTTCACTATAAATTCAACATTGGGACTTCCTGAAAAGGTTGTTTAAGGAAGGTTGGCTGCTTCAAAGGATGGTTGCTTAACACAAGTTGGACTGTACACACTAATTTGTCTTCTGCCAATACTACCAGTTTGGAAAAAATCACAAAACCAACATAAATGAAAGGTTTTAAAACTTGGTTAATAACTGAAGTTATAAAAGATTGATTTCAGAAGTGGGGATTTCCTGCCGACTTGTAGATATGAAATTTTAAAATCTATTTTATTTCCAAGAAACTGCTTCGAAGATTAAGTGGGAACCTTCCTCAACTCTTTTTTCGTTTTGAGTAATTTGCGGTAGATAATATAAACCTTTTCATCATGATAAACCGCTAATGACTTTAGAAACCACTGTGATTAAAGAAAGAAATTTCTCAAACAAGCAAACATGCATTTATCATTTTCATCACAATGAATTATAGTTCAGTATCATGATAAAAATAGTGTTTATTTGGTACTTTGTAATCGTCATCTACTGTTGCCTTCGATTTAGACTCAGTACAAGATTTCATATTTAAGAGAATGGGTTAAAACCAATATCAAAAGCAAACAGGGGGGGGGTAACATAAGTGTCGGCCTCTTGTACAGAGGGTCCCGGGTTCGAATCCATGTTAGGCGAGGTGAAAGTTGCAGGGACTTTAAACCCACATATCAGCACGAGTACAGGTGTAGTATCCAGGAAGCAGTCATTGAGAGTGAATTTAATAAGCTTCAAGCTTACGTCACAATTGATGAAAATCAAATAAGTTTAAACTAATACAGGGTATTCATTTCAGTCTGTCCCCTGCAAAAGAATCATGAACTTATTCATTAACTTCTGGTTTATGAACTTTAAATGGCTGTTTATGAATACAAAATTTCTCCATAAAATTCAAGGACAGGCTCATAAACATCAGGTAAAATTTCATGAATACATTCATGAACCTGATAGTGATGTTCATGAACTTGTTCTTAAAATTCATGAACAATTTAAGAACAGCTTTGTGTTCATGAATAGCTATTTGATGTTTATATAACATGTTCTTGAAGTTTATGAATGAGTTCTTGATTCTTTTGCAGGGGTGATTAAAAAGCATTAAAACCAAAAGGAGCATTTTGTTCATTTTGAGAGATTTTTTTATCATAATACTGATAAGTGTTGTCTGCAACAAAGCTGCCTACAGGTGTTTCTCAAGTACCCTCTCAAAGTATCTTAGTAGTGCTTAAATGGTCATGTGCAATAGCCACATATTTATTACACAATTTTTAGCTTTTAATGTTCATGACTATTATGAACATTGTGAAGGAGCTCCATATATTTTTCAGTTGTTTATTTGTTCTCATATCCTTTCATGTGCCTAAACCAATTACCAAACAATAAAAACATTTGACCAGTTTGTTGCAGACAACTCTGGAAAGCTTTTTTGGAAAAGGAGAAATTGCTCTTAAAGAGCAGTTTCTTCTTTTCCCATAATTCTTTTTTCAGCCCTTTCATGAGATAATTTTCAATTTCATCACATTTTGAAATGCAGTCTGCAAACTCTTTCAATTTGGGACAGTCAAAAATTTGCCGTTTGGTAAAGGGTTAAAGGATAAATTGTTATTTATGAGCAATTTATACTTTAAGTCAAAATGTTTGTACTTATGTCTTCTGCAGTTTATGTGTTTAAGTAAGGAATAAAAGAGTAAGGGTTTAAACAATAAATTTTATTGCACAGATCGTTAATTACCCCTGCAGAAAAAAGTCTGCCAGTAGAACTCTGGTGCCAGTCTGAATCCTCCAGAAGCATGATTTGGCATGTCAGGTCTGGTCCAGGTCATACCAGAAGCTTTATTCCGTGCATTCTGACATGCTATCATCATTTATCTAGATAAACAGATGGCCGAATGCATTTTTTTTAATTTGGAAAATTGCTAATGAGGACTGTTTTCGATCTAACCCTTTACTCTGAGACACCTGCTTGGATAGGGTTACAGATGACAAATTATTATTTTGTTTTGTATTTTTACATATATCAGAGTGTTTCATGAAAGTGCATGTTAATAGAGCTGTTGTGTTCCCTTACAAGTATGATAAGAATACATCATTGTATGTTGACCCTTATATATAGTGCTGGAACCGACTGCATGCTTATGCAAACAGGTAGGATCCAGGCAAGCCGCTAAGTGATTGACGGCTGGCCTATGATCTAACCTGTTTGCCACTCTGAGTATCTTTCCTCATTAAAATTAAAGCAGATATTTGAGGTTTTGGAAAGCAGACCACACAAAAAATACATTTAAAGAAAATTACCCAGCATTCTAAAGGTAAAGACTAAACTACCGTAACATATATATTATTTGTGCCAGTCCATATAACGAGGGTTCAATGCAATACTATAAGGAGTGTTTCAAATATGTGAAGCACTTACACAGACTTGCATTGAACCCCGGATATGTGCCAAAATTTGAATGATTTTTAACAATTTCATTTTTACATGCACTTACAGTTGCAACTTACCATAGTTTATGCTTGTTTTTTTAAAAGACATACCTTTATTCTGTCATACAGGAAAACATATGTGATATACTAATTGATGCTGAATTGTCTGATCGTGTATTATCCAGATATTTAAGATTTGACCAAATAAATCATGTGCAGGGGCACTAACTGCAGTAAGATGACTAACTCAGACATTGGGAATGTTACAGTGCTGAGATAATAACTTTCTCTATACTTAATTGTTTGTTTCATCAACAAATAAACATGAAGCACTTACTTTAGTATTGCATTGAACCCTCAATAAGTGATTTTCTTGTTAAAGAATGACATACCTGCTGGTCAAACTCTGTAAAAGCAGTGCATGGTATTTTGAAGTAGTGGATCAATGGTGCATGGCGCACCATCATTCTGAAGCCGTAATATTACAGCATTGACTGTCAAATAGATTCATAAAATCATGTGTAGGTCACTGACTGCTACACATTAACTGACTTTTTTTGACAAAGTTAGCATCCTACATGGCCCAGTGGTCAAGGTGGTGGATTTAGAACTCAGGGCCCTGGGTTTGAGTCCCACAGACACCTTTGGTTTCACTGGAGTGACTATTGGCAAGTCATTTCGGAGCCCAAAGCTAGTACTGATGAATCCTGGAAAGCTGTTACATATATGAAATTTGTTTATACGGCATTATACACCATAAAAAATCAACAAAGTTATCAGGATTGTTGCATTTGGTGAGATGGTAAATCTGCTCCATCCTTGTGTCTGTTTATCAATATTTATTGGTGTGAGTGATGGAAAAATGTGATAGCTGGCATTCATAGAGGGAAAAAAATCATCTTCCAAATATCTAGGGTCTACTCTGTAATGAGCAAAACAGATGTGTTGACTTGTAAAATTACGTGATTCTTTTCACATGTGATCCCAATGCTAACCATTGAGCTGTTGTGAGACCTTCTCAATTGAAAGCAATTGAACAAGGGTGATTATGCTGTTACATTAATTTTGATAGCTTCTTTGTATGGGAATAATTAAGTGCCTGGTCAATATTGATGATAAGATCTGACAATGAACCAGAGGAAAAGAAAATATATTAACTGTACGAAAATGGGTTGAAACCATCATGACAAAAGAATAATTGCTTCTAAGGAGTAACTTATTCTTTGGAAACTGTAGAGTCTTAACATTTCTTAAGGAGACATAGCAAGAGGATTCAACTGCAAAGGATTCAGGAACGGTGTTCATGAACTACATGAACACACTTGAATGAAACATGACTGTTCATGAAACACAGAATTGTTTTGGTCTTGTTCTTGAAGATTTTGAACATGTTCTAGAACAACTTTATGTTCATGAATGACCATGTTTCATAGGGGCAAATCTGATTTTAATGAACTTGTCCATAATTGCCAAATGTTTTGCTCACTTATCCATATAATGGTTAGATTGTCAAGGATTTGCTTGAACATACAGATAATTAATTTTGCAATCTCCATTTCTATAGTTCATGAACACAGTTCTTGAATTCTTGGCAAGGTTAGAGAGTTGGGGGTTAAACCTTACACAAAATGCATGAAATCTGAATTTAAGCTGAAACAATATGTTATCACTTGTTTTCCCACAATCACCATAATTAAGTTGTACAATTATTCACACATCCCTACATTGTACGCATTCCTTTTGTCACATGCTTCTTATTAAGACGGATCCTTAAAATGACAAAAACTGCGCACATGCTGCATGCCTTTTCATTCTTTCAGACATCTTATGACATCATCAGGTTTGACAAAAATTTGAAACATTTAAAGAAAACGTCGAAAGATTTCCCATACTGATGGGAGTGGCTAGTTGGTTGACCCTTAAAATACTGGGAAGTTTTCTAAAAAAAGATTTGTGTGTTTTCTGCTTTCCAGAACCTTAAATATCTGCTTAATTTTGTTTTGGAAAGATATTCAGAGAAGCAAACAGGTAAGATCACAGGCCAGCCGCCAATTTACTTTGAGGCTCTTCTGGATCTAACCTGTTTGCATAAAAATAAAGTCGGTTTCAGCTCTTTCAGGGTTAAAACATCACAAATATGAGCATAATCCCTTACTCCATAATTATGCTTTCATAATGAGGAATTAATTTCTTACCCACAATGCTTTAAATCAATTTTCTTAATGTAGGATTTCATGTAATTTGTTGTAGTTTTACTATTGAAAGACTAACATTTTAGAACTGTGAACATGAACAGATTTGAACAATTATTTGTTCACGTCTGTTCATGTAGTACACGAACACAGTTCCTAAATCATTTACAGGGATTGCTTTTCCTTTCATTTTGAAACTGTCACATATTCCTATATGGGGTTAATTAGAATAAGTTTACCTTTATCAAACAAGGGAATAGCACAGATAGAGGCAAATTGAAATTTCAGGCCTAAAGTAACAAAAAAGCAAGAAATAGCTTAGATAGAGGCAAATTGCGATAGTGTAGGCCTTCATATCAGGCCTTAGGTGACAAAAAAGCAAGAAATAGCACAGATAGAGCCAAATTACAATAGTTTAGGCCTCAATTTCAGGCCTTAGTAACAATTAAACAAGAAATAGCACATATAGAGCCAAAAAAAGAGTTTAGGCATCAATTTCAGGCCTTAGTTACAATAAACCAAGAAATAACTCAGAGCCAAATTGCAATAGTTAAGGCCTTAATTTCGGCCTAAAGTAACAATAAAACAAGAAAACTTCCAAGTTAAAACCCAATTTGCAGTACATCTTGCCTGGATTTCAGGCCTTGTGTAATGAGGTAATGGGTAACATAATGTTACACAGATAAACCAAATTGCACTTGTTAAGGATTCCCCTTTAGGCCCTAATTTCAGGCCTAGATTAACAACAGAATAAAGAAACAGCATAGAATATTGCCATTTTGCAGTCTATCCTGCCTTGATTTCAGGCCTTGCGTTATGAGGTAATGAATAACATTACGTTTTGGTTTATCAGGTCTGCTGCTGTCGGTTTGATCAGGGGGAATGTAAGCAGGCCTGACAGACGGAATGTTACGCCGTGCCTCGCCATGGCTCCTAACTGCAGCTGTACTCTATCCACGTCAACATGATTTTTGTTAAACCCTTTCAGTGCTGGAACCGACTTCATGATTATGCAAACAGGTTAGATCAAGGCCAGCCGCCAAATAAATTTGGCGGCTGGCCTGTGATCTAGCCTGTTAGCTATTGTGATTGTTATTTCTCATCAAAAGCAAGCAGATATTTAAGGTTTTGGAAAGCAGACGACACAAAAATCTATTTCTAGAAATTACCCAGCATTCTAAGGGTTAAACCCTGTCCCTCGTAGAAGAAACTGTGTCTGATTCAAATTCAAAACAATACTAGGGTTCATTGCAAGACTAAAGCAATTCCTTCACCTTTGCAAAGGAGTAATTGTAGTCTTTCAGCGAACCCGCAAACTTATGATTTTAATCATTATAAAAATAGTATATTCTTCATTATGAATGGTATGAAACAACATAATTTTAACAAAAGGAGTAATTTTTATCATGAGTAATTTCTGCTTTTGTTAGGATTGTTACATCAATATTCTATGGCAGATGTTTTTCTAACAAGAATGCAATAGTCATGAAGAAAACTATTAACTCATGTCCCAATAAGAAAGACAAATTATTTTTGTTGCAGAATGGTCTCGGCATTGTAAAGATGAAAGTTAAATTTCTCTATTATGTCATTTTAATTTCATCAGAAACATTTCCATCTTTGTTAATCAATTATACTGTTTCTTCCAGAAATGTCTTGTTGCTATATATTTTGGTCCTGCCAAACTCTTCCTGCAATTTTCAAGGAACAGGCGAAAAAAAGTTAACCCTTAGAATGCTGATTAATTTTCTAAAAAAATAGATTTTTGTGTCGTCTGCTATCCAAAACCTCAAATATCTACTGAATTTTGTTGAGGAAAAATGTTCTGAGTAGCAAACAGGCTAGATCACAGGTCAGCCGCCAATTTACTTGGCGGCTGGCCTGGATCTAACCTGTTTGCATAAGCAGGAAGTCGGTTCCAGCACTGTAAGGGTTAATGTTTAGATGTCATGATGTAATCTCGTAGGGATGAAGTTAAACACAATTGTAAATGATAGCTGCCATTGGTTCCTCCTGTTAATCTTCCTTTCCCACAAAGACTAATAAATGGAACTTAGAAAAGACAATTTTTACCTTGGTTCTTCATCTGTCATGTTTGTTATATTGGCTATTTGTATTACATCAACAATACTTTAGTTATGTTACAATACAGGGGTCTCTGTTCCAAAGTGGTTAGAGTATACAGGGGCGGAGCTCTACCATTTAGTGTGTGCAATTTTTTTTTTTTCGGTTGTGGAGTCAACCAGCCACGAAGGCGCGAGTTTCCCAGGGGATTCTGGGGACATGCCCACCGGAAAAACTTGTGTGCCATCAGTGGGGTATTTTGACCAGATTTGTGGTGTTGAAAAGAATCATGTTTAACCTCACAGTTTTTACTTTGACTGGCGATTCATGATCATAGTACATTGTATTCAAATAATTGCATTTGTTTGACTTTTCATTATTTCATTTTCCTGGACAATGTGTACACATGTGCGTTTTTTGCTGCAGATAGCTACGGGCCTGGTAGAATTTGAACAAACAAATTAAAAACCTATTGACAAATGGAGAACACATGAAGATGCTTATCTCAGATTTTGTTTTTGTTTAACATATGTGAGCATATGTTGTTTGCCGTCGGTTTCCCATTGAGCCATTCACAAACGTCCACAAATGATTGTGACAATTGATGAATAAAGATTTTCATCATTACTATGCCAAATGTTTTATACATGTATATAATTAAAGAACTGTTGGCATAACATAGAAAAGGCAGTTGAATGATGCTGAGACCTGCTTTAAAATGTTTTGATCTTTTTCCGTTGTTTAATAGTATATTGGTAGCTTTTTAAATATCACATTGATGTTTTTAATGAATATGTTTTCCCCATATATTTTCCAGGCCAAGTCAGAACAAGAAATCGAAGAACAATGCAGCAGAAGTACAGAGGATGCGGAGTTATTTCAATGCATCTCTCGTCAGAAAGGTAGGTAGATGCAGAAAGATGGCATTTGATTTCATATTCATGGTGTTGCTAAAAATAGATCTGTCATTTAGTCACATAGACTTTTTACAATGCTGTAGATCAGAACAGAGTCATTGTGTGTTACTTCTACTAACCATATCTGATGCGCTATTAATCATGTTTCAATTATTTCTTTCCACATCACACCAACATCATAATATAAGAGTGTTTAATTTCTTTTTCATTTACTGTTGCTTCCATTGTTTGACATGTTTAAATTACTGTATGGAGGAATTGGTTATAGTCATTAATTTCATCTGTTTGAAATGGTAATTTATATCTAATTTTAGATGGTGAAAAGTGCTGTGGGAAGTCCATAACTTTGGAAAATTTTGTGTGCGTTGCGACCTGTTGGAATCTGTACTTAACGAACACTGTTGCACAATCTGACAGCCGACGAGATCTTCGTCTACAGTGTGGAGGAAGAAACAAGAACGTAGTTCAGTGTGTACAGAGACAAACACGATCAATCAGACCAAGTAATCATGTCAAAAGTAAGTAGTGTGCTTGATCCTCTGATGGGTATTTTTGGAATTAAACCCACTTCCTGTTTTACACGATATGACTTGGCAATCTGAACACATTGGGTTTATTTAATTAATGATATAATAGGGATGCCGCCATATTGTTTCATGCAAGACTTACGTCACTTTAGTTTCGTTTTCAAATATAGATCCTAAATGTGAAATCTTTAAAGACATTTAATTTGATTAAGGAAACAGTTAGATAAGTCACAGCTTATAATTTTGCCATTTCATATGAGTTACAGATAAAAAGTAATTTAAAAGGATGTACAACATTCCCATATACATTGAACTACTTAACAAGGATACATAGAGAAATTGTGTTATTTGCCTGGGACAATTTACCCATAATATCGTAACCCTACACTTATATCCGAGGTGAATTTCTAAGCTCACAGAGATACCCGATTAGTTCTGATTGATGACTTAGATGATTGGTGTAGTTTGTCCTTGTTTAATTTATTTTATTGTACTTTGATAATTGACCAGTATGCATTTGGAGGTTTATTTGTTTTGTGTTATAAAGATGATTACGCACACATGTGGTGGTCGTATAAAAGATAGATATTTATCTACCTAAGATTTTTTAAAACAACAGCAGACAACAAAAATTAAATAATACATCTTTTTTTATGATATTTGGAGGAAACATGACTCTGTTTGTTGGTTTCAATCCAAATACAAGTTGTTCCATGGTTCTACAAGATGCCATATCTTACTCCTTAATATGGATTTTTTTTACTCAACTAAATTTTGATCTGAGATACTTTAGAGTTGTCCTTTTCCTTCTGGCAAAAATAACTGAAATTCGTCACCGTGGCCTATTGGTTAAGGTGCGTCTCGGGACGGAGAGGTCAAAGTTTCGAGCCCCAACGGAGGCGTTTGTCCGGAGAAAGTTTCTCGTGGAACTTGTTCCAAAATGGCCGGTTGGTGAGCCAAGTTAGATAATAATGGTTATTGACTTATATCCGCTTGGCAACTGGCATAGTGATAGAAATTGGGAGATACTTGGTATAATCTATCAAAAGTAAGCCAAAACTAGCTGGCCCTTTTAATAGGGGTGACACTCTAATGAATAAGACCTCTACCTTTAACAATTGGCATGATAGTAAAGAAATGGTCCATGTCTATTTTCAGTCATCCATTGTTGCCAACAGACTACAAACGCCACCTGTAGGTCCGTGTGTGAAGAGGCATTACAGAGCGAGGGAAAAGCCGAGGAGAAATTTGAATTGGTCTCAAAAGGATGTGGAAAACCAGGGCTCATGGTAAGGATTTAATCCATTTAAACAAATTTTGTTCCGGAACAACATTCCGAACTTGTTCAACTTGAAAGGGGCTTCCGTGGCCTAGTGGTTAGAGTACAGAACTTGAAGTTACATGGCTGCTCTCTGTGTCGGTTCAAATCATCTGTCAATATGAGATACTTTGAAACACACAGGTTAACTCATTACCAAACAATAACAACATTTGACCACTTTGTTGCAGATTACTCTAGAAAACATTGCGGTGAAAGGAGAAATTACTCGTAATGAGCAATTTCTCCTTTCACACAATGTTTTTCTGCCCAATTAGAAGATTATGTTTCAATTTCATCACATTTTGAAATGTCGTCTGCAAACTCTTTCAATTTTGGTCAGTCGAAAATAAGGTGTTTGGTAAAGGGTTAATGTAGCTTGATGTAAGTAACCAAGGAGGATTGTTGAGTCCTGCCCCAGAAACATTTGGACTTGATTTCATGCTAATGTCTGCTGAAAGAACATTATTCTGTCTGCCTTCTGTTGTGCCCAACAAAGCAAGCCAATCTGGCAGTAAAAAACTGACAAGATGAATTGTTTAATGGCTTTTAGAGGGAAAAGGACTCCTAACCGTTTGGAGGATTAAAGAACTGTGTTCATGAACAGACATGATCGACAAGTGTCTGAGTTTGTACACGAATTTCAAGAACATGTTCATGAAGTTTAAGAATGTGTTTATGAATATCAAGAAAAGGTTCATGAATGCATTAAAGAAAATTTTCTTGATGTTCATGATGTTTAATCTCTCTTGATTCTGCTTCTTCCACACATACTTAGTACTCACGACCAATGCAGGTTATTGAAAGGTGGCAAGAGGAATCTTGCTACTGATGAATCAAGTCCACCCCAAGTCCCGAGACAGACACTCTACTCCTCCACATTTTTCATGTCTGGTTTAGAAAAGGGGGGAAAATAATTTTTTAAATTGTCAGTTTTATTTGAGCATCACTATAATAATGTTGAAAACAATGTAAAACACTATTCTTACGGACAATAATACAGGACTGTCTGTATCGGAGCAGCTCATTGCTATAGAGAATTACAAGGGCAAGGGAATGCTTTTCACATAGACAAGTTGCTGTTGCTGTCTTTAAAAATAAATTTTATAGGAATATCAGTATTAAATGATGCAATACGATACAATACAAAAATCTTTATTTCACTCAATTCCTTTTACAGAAGACATGAGGTTAAAATAACATGAAACATAATGTAAACAAGGTGTCTGCTTTGTAATTCTCACTGGTCTCTACCTCTCTATCTCTACATCTCTATTTCTACCTCTCTATCTCTTCCTCTATATCATCTTTCATATATCACTATTTCCCTATATCACTATCTCTCTATTTTTCATTCCATTGAGAAAATACATATGATAATGGTTTTAAAGAAAAGTTTAAGGATAAACTTGAATCAAATGCGTGTTAAACAAATCACAAAACAATACTTTGAACTATGAGGTCGCTTAACACAATGTTTACAAAGATACATATCACTTGCATAAATATATCTATATATACATATATAGGAATTCCTTCTCATGCACCTTGCTGTAGTCACTTGACAAGTGCAATTTGATGTTTTTCCAAAGACCCACTGTGAAAAAGGTATCTAAATATAGCACCTTTTATTCTAAGTTTATCTTAGCGTTTATGAAATAAAACCACATAAACATTTGCATTAACTTCAATACAAATGATCTATTTCTTTTTTTGTATGGTAATAAACAGGGTTTGGAAAGCTGTCAATAGTCTAGTCTTACGTTACCTTTAAAAATCCATTTAATAGGTAGAAGAATTTATTTTAAAAGTTAAATCGAAATCTGTTAAATAGTCCCTTTAAACTATCATTTTCTCGTGGACAAGCCACATAATGTATTGTAGTCTTTTGCCTGGAGCTTCCATTGTTTTAGAGAAATATCACCAGCTGATGGGCCCAGACAGGTTTTTGGACGCTTCAGCTCATTAATTCTTTGCCCTTAACTCTTTACCAAACAATAACGATATTTGACTTGTTTTGCAGAAGATTCTGGAAAACATTATGGGAAAAGGAGGAATTGCTCTTACCGAGCAATTTCTCCTTTTATCATAATGTTTTCTTCTGCCCTACCAGAAGATTATTATTCAATTTCATCACATTTTGAAATGTCCTCTGCAAACTCTTTCAATTTTGGGCAGTCGAAAATTAGATGTTTGGTAAAGGGTGTAACACATACCTATAGCAGAAGACCTAAAAAACAAAAAGTTGGATAGATGGAGAAATCATTTGCTTAGGATATAAGCAAAGGCTGCTCCAAATGAGAAATTTCTCCATTTTTGCTTACATATTGTACCCAATTATAAAAAGTCAATAAAAACTAAATATTCTTTTTGTATCTTTAAAACATTGTCTGCTGTAGACTTTCATTAGGACGTGTTACAAAACTTCACATTAGAAAGTGTAGACAGCCAATGAGGTTTCATTGCAGTACTATTGTAAATGCTTCATGTTTGTGAAGCACTTGCTATACTCTGGCATTGAACCCCTAAGCTTCTAACAACTTTTTTGCAGACGAGATTTGAGAGGCTTCCATAAAGTTTGAAAAAAATCATTTGTTGATGTTTTGGTGATGTTTTATAACCCCATTTTCCATAGTCCACCACTTTGCGGCATCATGAAGACAACTTAAGAAATGAATGTGACAAAAGGATTGATTGCGCCTAAAATGAGCATTTTTCTATATTTTGTTATAATGCATTCTACTCTATATCATCGCCCAATATGAGCAATTTATAATTTTATTAAAATGCATTCCACTCTAAATCATTATCATTTGCTGCTTTTTGTTGTCTGCTGTTGTTGTCTATTTAGATTAGTGACACATTTTAGAACGGGGGTTTGGATTACTGTAACTCTTTATTCAAAAGGAAGTCTTTATCACTAGATATGGGGATAATAAATAAAGTATCAATGATAACTTTGTTATTCAATTCCCAAATTAAAATCATCAGCTGACAAAAGTGATTAATAATGCCTAATGACATACTTGTATTTGAATTGAATCCATTGTGGCAAACTGAGATATTGCTTGAAAGATTTATTTCTCCGTTTTTAACTTTGATGTCATTTAATTTGATAAGGCTGTTGGTGAAATGAGTATTTTGAGGGTTAAGTACAATACGTGTAATACCGGGTAATACCAGGTATCGGGTATAATAATAAGAGCTTCAAAATTGTGAAGGACTTGCTGTAGTCTTGCATTGAAACCCTTATAGTCCTGTAACTGACTTCATGATTATGCAAATAGGTTAGATCCAGGCCAGCCGCCAAGTAAATTGGCGACTGGTCTGCGATATAACTTGTATGCTATTCTTAGAATCTTTCCTCAACAAAATTAAACAGATATTTAAGGTTTTGGAAATCTAATTTTAGAAAATTACCCAGCATTCTAAGGGTTAATGTATGAAGTAATGTGTTAACTGTTAAATGTTTTTTTGCTGTTCAGTTAACCCCACAGCTCATAAACAGTCACTTAAACAAAACACAGGTGCAATTGAAATCCGTTTTTGTTAATCCTTTTCTTCAAGGTATCCCCTGTGAAGGATTCAAGAACTGTGTTCATGATTTGCATGAAAAGACATGGACAATAAATGGCTGTTCATGAACGCAAAGTTCTTCTTGAAGATGTTCATTACCATGTAGAACATGTTCATAAACATTTATTGTCATTTCAAGAAGATTTTCATGAACATGATATTGACATTTATGATCATGCTCAAGAACAACGTTGTGTTCATGAACAGCCATGTGTCATTCATTTCTGTTCATGAACAATTTTTGGTAGCGGACTTCCCCAAAGAGACTTCTTATGATATATATTCCATTAGAAACAAACATCACAAAAATGATTTAAGGGAATCCTGCTTACTTATAAAATTACTATTTCAATGTCTTTATCTCAAATTGTACTTTGAATTTTGATTTATTATAATATAAATATATTTTGTTATTGATAATAAATATTAGATGAAACCTGTAATAAGGTTATCATTTGCTAATGCTTTGAATAATTATCTGTTATAATATTTATCATAGGTTTGTGTTTTGAAGGCATATTGAAAGCTTGAAAGGGATGCTAAGGTTTGGATTTTTTCTCCCCATTTTTTGTGTGTTATTTAGGGGCCGGATGATTTTTGGCATTTCAACAACATTGTTAGTGTAATGAACGCAGGTTCACTGAAAAATTTGGCGCTTGCTTAGGGAACAATGTGCAAAAACACAAGGCAGCAGAACTGATGCCAGAAATAACATTTCCTCTCCATCCAAAAAGCCTCTCAAAGTTGGCTTGAGACACATAGCATCATATCCCTTATAACACTGGAACCGACTTCATGCTTATGCAAACAGGTTAGATCTAGACGAGCTGCCAATTTACTTGGCGGCTGGCCTGGGATCTAACCACTTTGCTACTCAGAGTATCCTCCTCATCAACATTAAACTAATACTTAAGGTTTTGGAATTCAGACGACACAAAAATCTATTTTTAAAAAATTACCCAGCATTCAAAGGGTTAAAGATAGATACTTGTCAACCCATTCCCAAGTATTGTAAATAGTGACCAATCAAAATTGAAAGCAGCAGCAAATGACAAATAAAGTATGAACAAATGTTATTTCGCTATTAGTATTTGCTATTAGGTAAAAATCATTGTGACAAAAGAGTATGCAGCTTTTTCGAAGGACTCTTGCAATAGATGGGTCACAGTGAGATTTTATGGAGTGAGTGACCTTAGAAATCATGACTTTCCTAGCACCGGTAAAAGGCCATCATCTGCCCCCTCAACCATACCATTATATTAAAAAGATTCTTGAAAAACTTGTAATACATTTAATGAAGACCATCCATTTATATAAAAAAAAAACATACAAAAAAACACATTATTATGACTATAATACAATCTGACAATGTCGGATATTTGTGTTTTATTGATATGTACTACATGTATATGTACGGATGTTGTTTACATGTTTTATATGCTATTCAAGAATAATTGGAAGGGAATAGCAGAAAATTAAGGATGAGGCGGGTGCAGACGGACTTGGGACCACCATTGCCCTTTAGCTGTGCTTCCTAAGCTGAACACATAAACGGCATTCCTCCATAATAACTTATTTTGGTGCATCACAGCAAAATTCAGAAACTATGGTGACAAAAGCAATTAGTTCTTTTATCACAATGATTTTAACTTAATATCATCAGGAAAATGTCAATCTGTTTGGGTTGTCTTCTGTAGGTTTCAATTTTGGATCAGTCACAGATTTCAGTATGAGGGAATGGTCAGTGACTTGTTCTTATTCAAAATACCTACATGATTACAACTACATGTATGTGTCAATCCAGTATGGTGAATTCAATGAGCATAAATTCTAAATATAAAAAAAATATACTAATTGTAAAGAATGTATAATTGTTTTCTCCTCAGCATCATCATCATCTTAATCCGCATCCATCCTGTACTGTAGTTGATGCTGCAGAATCTTTTTAGTTTTTTAGTCGTTAGTTTGTAAGATTGTATGATAAACATCTCAAAGATTGTGTAAATCATTACTCAAGAGGAAAACACATAAAAAGTTTCAAGTTTAAAACATTTAGGTTTTATTCACATCATGAAATCTTGACTGTAGATTTATGGTTATCTATGCTCAATGATCTACTAGATTAAGAGTACTTAGACAACATTTTCATTTTGAAAACCGATGATTGTTTCTTGAAATAGCTATGATGTTGGGAAGAAGTAGAGTGTCTGCCTCCTATATGGTAAGATGTTGGTTCATTGGTTGGCAGGACATACCAATTGTAGTCATGGCCTCCTGCAACGGGAATGTGGGTAATTCTGATAGTATTGGGACTGTAATTTAAGCCAGTGCCAGATCTGAAAAAAAGTCACTGGTACATTTTTTGATCAGGAAATCTTTATCACATATATCTATTATAATTGCTCCTGTTGAATCCATGTAATTCTAGACTATAACTGGAAGAAAGTAAGATGCAGTGTTAAACCTTAGAAAAGTTTTTGTTCAGAAGTTTTGAATGCCAAAGATTCAAAAGCACTAAGCGATGACTAGAAAAGATAATTTAATAGAAAATTCCAGAATATAACTGGAAGTAACTTAAATTCAGTGTTAAACCAAAGGGACGAATAGTGTTCTGATGCACATGTATTGAATGGCAAATTTTAAAAGGCAGTTAGTGATAAGTAGGAAAGATAATTTACAAGAAAATGCTAGAATATAACAGGATAAAAGTTAGATGCAGTATTAAACCTAAGAAAAGTTTTTGTTCTGAAGTATTCAAAATGGCAAAGATTCAAAAGCACTTAGTGATGAGTAGGAAAGATAATGTACTATCTTCTTCTGCAGGTCAACCCTTTACTGCACACTTTTCTTCATTAAAACACATTTGGGCCCACCTTATGTCAAGAAAACTCAAGAAACCATTGTGATAAATAAGAAATTGTTGGATAAAAGCGAAAACCATTGTTACAAAAGAAGAAATTGCTTGATGCAAGTAATTTCTTCCTTGATAATAGTTGTTTCAAACCATTGTTACAGAGAAAATGGTATTTTCAAACTATTTTGCAAATGATTGTTGTCTACTGTTGCTTTTAATGGTTGTTGTCAACAGTTACTGTTGCTTTCAATAATGGTTGTCTGCTGTTACTTTCAATGATTGTGTTCTGCTGTTACTTTCAATTTTGCCTAATTAAAAAACACAATTTCAAGGGAAAGTTTTAACAAAGATAAGTGTGTCGGTGCAGGATAAACAAACTTCTTTATTTGTCCCAATGACCTTTCATTGAGTATTCATTGAGGAAGCAGCACTTTTAGAATATTTGATTGTCTCCAGAATGAATCTGCTTCTTGCCCAGGAAATTAGATAGGGAAGGGAAAGGGTTAATTAGTTTTCGATGAAGAGGGGGTTAAAAACAATTCCAGCAGTTTTTTGACAGCAGTGTATTTCACCATTAAGACAAGCACCTGTAGGTATAAGTACCACTTTAGGTTAACCCATTTCCCCCATATTCGTTTTTGAATTGAAGACTGCTTCAGAAAGAGTTAAAAAAGCAGACAAAGATGCATGATTGTTCCCTTCAAGATTTAGTAGAAACCATTGTTACAAATGTATGAATTTCTCATTAGGCTTGATTTTATCCTTTTTTTCACAGTGCATTGCAAAAGATTATGTAGGCGACAGTGGTGCATTGGTAGAGCGCCAGCCTTTTTTACCGAGGGTCCAGGGTTCAAATCCCTGTTAAGCGAGGAGAAAATTGCCGGGACTATCCCACGAATCGGGACTAACCCACGAATTGGGGCGAGTACTGGTGTAGTATCCAGGAAGCAGTCATCAAGAGAATTGAATAAGCTTCAAGCTTCTGTCACAATTGATGTAAAATCAATACTTTTAAACTAAAAGATTCTTTTGACATTGCTTTGAAATGAATGTTTATATGAAGTAAATGCTGAACACATCTCAAAAAACTAATGATTGGTTTTAACCCCTTCCTTCATGTATAGATGTACAAAAATTAACATGATTCTTGCATAATATCTTTTTTGTCATCTCATACTGATTTCATGTTGCCTCAGGTTCTGGATTTGAGTAGATTTTTCTTTTAAACCAATCTGCATATGATACGATACAATAACAATTATTTTATTTGCAATATAATACAAAGTCATTTGCATAAAACAAAATAAAACAAAATAAAAAGATTGAATTCAAAATAGTTGTGATGTTATCCACATCACAATCAAACAGACAGAGATAGATGATTCATTCCGTAACAACATTTTTACAAAATTTCTTGTTAGATAATAAGATGCACATATTTACATTAAACAATATTTGCATTATCAAAAGTAATGTATATATAAGCAGCTTCAGTGACTAATACCATAGCCTTGAGGGGGTAGATCATTGCTGAAAATCCTAGCCAACTTTCTCCAAAATCCCTCAAACAAAAATAACACAGCAAAAAAAAAAAAAAAAGGACTACACAAAAAAGACATAAAACTCCAAGTTTTCGAGATAATTTCCAGGGCATGATCCAAGAAATGTTAACAAGGAAGGGAGATGTCAGAGTTGTATATTTTGATTTCTTATCTGGTATTCTCCAGCTGTGTATAAATACTGCATTCGACAAAGAACACATATCTCAGAGGTCGACAGACGAAAAGTTTTCACCAAACTTCTTTTCTAATTGTGATATTGTTGGTACTCATTGTAATTGTCTCTGGGAGACGAATCTGAAGAATGCTTGCAATAAAAGAAATATTGTAAATTTTCCCAATCATTTCGTGCTTAAGCCATATAATGCTGGAACCAACCTCATGCTTACGGAAACAAGTTGGACCCAGGCCAGGTGCCAAATAACTGTGATCTAACCTGTTTGCTACTTTGAATTTCTTTCCTCATCAGAAAGCAAAAGGCACAAAAATCTATATTTTATAAAATTACGCAAAATTCCAAGGGTTAAGGTATTTTTTACACTCCCTTATTGTATTTTACCCGATGACAAACATCAACTTTGACTTATGAGCCTGCTTGGCTGTAGTCTTCTCATTTCTCCCTTGTTATCTAGAAATTAATCATTCCACAAGAGGCTGCCATGGTTAATTAATACAGACATCTATAGGTCCTACCTACTGACAGTAAGAGGGATGATGGGGATAAATGCACAGTTTGATATTCTGGAAGGGTTTTACACTACCTAACCATAGTTTTTAAATGATTCCTAAATTGATAGACTTTTTGGTTTACTGTTTTATGATGGTTTTTTTCGACATTTCTCTACATTTTTGAGGGCGATATCTGAATTTGAAGAAATTTGACCTGTTTTTGACCATGGACCTGGCTTTTCAGTGGTCATGATTTTTCTATTACCCAGAGTTCCAAGAGTTTCAATGGAATGAAAGGTTCCCAAACTCAAAGTTTGCAGACACAATTCAGACAAAATAGAATAAGAAGACAATTTTTGAAAGATAGAAATAAGGTCGCCTGAAAGGAAATTTCTCAAATTTTTTCTTTACTTAGTATAGCATGCTATATGTACAATTTTGTAAAAAAAAAAGTTTATGAATCTTCTGCAACAGTTGAGTCAAAGTAACTCTCAAGTCCAAGTTGAAAGTATCCTAATCTCGTAAGTAATAATAACTTGCCCAAATTCAAAACAGGTATAGGAACGCATGAAATCTAGATATAGGCAGAGTCTGTGAAATGGTCCAGTAGCATTTAGATGTTCATTGTTTCGCAAAGTTTGAAAAGGCGGCCATGAAGTTTGCTGGGGGTTTTTGGAATGCATTCGGCACTAACTTAGCATTTTCTTTTATATAATTTACTTACCTCCATTTGAAAAGGCATTCTACAGAAGATTATGTAAAATGACATAAGTTTCTTTAAGTAAATCTCTTAATAATGGCTTAAGTGGAAACCTGTACGCCAGACAGCATTTCATGAAAACATTTGCATGAATTCAAATATAGTGAGCCAATAAATAAAATTAAAATGAAAATAAACATAGAGGCACATTTTATTTGTTGGAAAGAGATAAGCAATTTTCTTAGAATAGATGTTTGTGTCTTCTTCCTTCCAAAACCTTAAATATCTGCTTAATTTTTAAGAGGAAAAATACCCAGAGAGTAGCAAACAGGATAGTTCACAGGCCATCCACCAATTTACTTTGCGGCTGGCCTGGATTTAACCTGTTTGCACAAGCATGAAGTCCGTTCCAGCACTATAAGGGTTGAGGCCCCTTCTATGGTGTATCTTCCCAGAATGCATGCAGTGTGAAACCAGAATAACTGTCAGTGCTGAAATGAAGCTAATTGGCTGCAAATCTTTATTTTTACGTTCTCCATACCAAACAGTTCCTGGTATGTCTGTACAAGTTTTTTATGAAATCAAACAAAACCCACTTTGTTTCAAAATAAGCTTAATTTTTTATTTCACTCATATATTTATTATATAATTCATACTTTCGCACTAATGTAAGTTATTCTGACTGTTGTATATAGCTGTTTTTGCAGCAACTTTATTATGATTTTAGTTGAAGCTGCATTGAGAGAAAAGAAACCCAGTTTTAATGATTGCTGTTTCTCGTAATAGACGCCTTTTTACAGATTGGAATAGAAAGCATGTTGTTTTGCATTGAACCCTTTCTACTATCTAAATAAACCTAAACTTATCTGTTCTGGTAATTGAATTAGTCTAAATTGAAAGCAACAAACAGCAGATAACAATGAAAGTGCCTTAATGACATTGGATAAGTTCATTCCTTACGAACTATTCAAGAACTTAATCATGAACCTAATGAAGAAATTGCTTAAAGGGTTTCAAATTTGTTAATGTTTTAAAGTTTGATGTTGCTGATATATAAAATATTTGCTTTTTGAGTAATTACTTTAAACAAACCCTAATGATGTTGTATTAAAAAGACATTTGGTACCCAGTAACTATTGGGCAACTTACGGGTATGCGTTTCTCCTTTTTTGTTCAAAGTTTTGAAATACATGAATCAGTATCTCAAGGATGAGTAAAAGCAAAACTAATCATCAATTTGTATGTGGGAATTGGTGAACAAAAAATATTTACAGAGTGATATAAATGCCAACTTTGTTTTTATTGATTTCCCATGCACAGTTAATTAGGAGAAAAGTTAAATCAGTAAGTTTATTGCATTGGGTATGGTTGTCATTACAAATAAGAGGGGTTATTCTTTCTGCTTATGCATTCAATTCATTACCAGAGAGCAATCAAATTTAACCCTTAGAATGCTGGGTAATTTTTCCTTCAAAAAGATTTTTGTGCCGTCTGCAATCCAAAACCTTGGAATATCTGCTGATTCTAAATTTTTGATGAGGAAAGATACTCAGGGTAGCGAACAGGTTAATCACAGGCCTACCGCCAATGACTGCAAGCCGGAATCTAACCTGTACATGTAACAATATGTCTGTTCTAGCACTGTAAGGGTTTAAGATAGGTGCAGAATTTGCAGTGTGGCACACAGTTTTCTGAGTTTTCTGCAAAGCTGTCCACTGCTCAAATGGTAACTGATTTCATTGACAATTAAATAGTTGTCGCTTTACCTACTCTCTCAATTTTTAATCAATTTGAACCATCTGCTTCTATTGACTGAATTAAGATTCTTTTGTACATGTACAATATTTTTTACCTGATGTCACAAGGAATATGTATTTTTTCATCATTTACTAATGCAGTCAATTTTGACCATTGTTAACCCTTATAGTGCTGGAGCCGGCATCAATGCATATGCAAACAGGTTAGATCCAGGCCAGCTGCCAGGCTGGCATATGATCTAATCTGTTTGCTTCTCTGAGTATTTTTCTTAACCAAAATTAAGCAGATTAAGATATTGGAAAGCAGATGACACACAAATCTATCTTTAGAAAATTACCCATCATTCTAAGGGTTTATGGTTGTCACTTTTATAAGAGGAACTTTACACATGTTTGCTATATATTACAGTATTTATTGTGTATTTCCAGGACCCATTATGGCAGTGTTTACTCAAAGAAGATGATCGGCCGCAGGACACCATTCCAGGTATCGACTCAGCCAAGCTTCACTGCTGTGATAAAGCCCAGAGCCCAATTTGTGGTTCACTCTGTGTGAAGGTGAGACTGTGTATTGCATTACTGCACCCAATACAGTAAATCTTTGAATTTTCTTCTTATAACAAATTGTATTTTTATGAAAGCTGAAGTTATATCATGGGTATTTCAGGGTTTAAACAGGTGCCATTACCAATTCTGACCTAAATGTTGAGATAGAAGAAATTAACCATGTCTTATTGAGGTCAAAAACATAAGGTAGAAATATTGTCTTGAACTCAGGACCCCTGTTTTCCATGTTGTACATGCTGCTGACTGAGCTACTATGGCTAGGCCAAGGGTAAAGAGCAAGACTAAGGTTTTGCAATTTATGCACTGAACCCTTGTTACATAGTAAGAAGGTATTAAACTAACTAGGAAAAGGTTAGTATAAAGTTATTCATTTTACATCGATTGTGAAACAAGTTCTTACAACTTAGATTAATCACTCTCGATTCTGCTTCCTGAATACATAACCAGTAATCGCGCAGACTGTGGATTAATGAAAGTTTGCAAGGTAGATCATGCTACTCAAAGGATTCAAACTCCTGCCCTTGTGTCCTGAAGCCGACGCTATACCCCTGGACCATCACCTCCACAACTAGGAATGGAGGAGGTAAGTCAACAAACCTGTATAATAATGATTGCTATGTTTTATTTCAGACCCATGGCTGGAAATGGGCGAGTATACGTAAATTTGAAAAGAACTGTGTCTACATCTCGTCCTCAATATCCCCGTCACATGAGTCAGAAATGCACGTCTGTTTGAAAGAAGGTATGAGTTACTGTGTGTTTGTTTGCTTATTTATATACATACATATGGTTTAATTGCATTATAAATATGCATGTAACATGTTATATAACAGAACATATCAGATCTCCCGACTGACTTACGGAATGCCGATGGTTCTACCCGCCTTGACTGGCCCTTGTGGGCAGTTGAGTATGGGCTCTTCCTCCATCATTAAGAGTCGGGCATCGCTACATAACTGAAATAATGTTGATGTGATGTAAAACCCATATGAAAAAAAAAAGAACATATCAGAATAAGATTTATTGCATAATAAATATAACATGTTATAAAGCAATTTTAACAAACATTGTAACAAAGACATGGATTTCTGAAGAGCTTTTCATTTTAGGTGTTATTCAATTTCTATTTTGTTGAGCATGATATATATATACTTTGGCAGATTAGAAATGTTTTCTTTGAAGGATTTGATAATAGACTTTTAGGTTTATGCATATTTGTCTATATAGGGTTTAATGTTGTGCCAACAGTGTTTCAGTTATTCTACAGCTGTCCTGGATTTCACCAGTACTAGACAGGGCTCTAAAATGGCTTTCCCAGGGACTCCCCATTAGAAAACCCCTTTGTAGCTGGTGAGGATTGAACCCAGGACCTTAGTCATGAGACCGAAATGAGAATGGAAGGATTATAATTGAGATAATTGAAAATTTGTGTCATGTATATGTACATTGGCCACAGTGGTGCTGAGGTAGAGTGTCAGCCTCTTGTACCTAGGAACCTGGGTTTGAATCTCTATCCCAATAGTTGAGGTGAAAAGTTGCGGGACTAACCCACAAAGAGGCCTGAGTACTGGTTAAGTATCCAGGAAGCAGTCATCGAGAATGACTTTGAACAAGCTTCAAGCTTCCTTCATAATCAATGTAAAACAACAGGTGAATTATGTAGAATTTTCTATCAATGCCATATGACTGTACATTTATTAAAGAGTGTTAATACTTCATGATGTCACTTTTCAGTTGAGGAGCCTTGCCAAATGGGTTGCAACGGTTTGTCATTTTGTACGAACATGAACAATCGGCCAACAGAGCTGTTCCGTAGCTGCAACAAAAATGCTGATGAGGCTGCGAGGAATGAGATATTAATGTGGCAGCAAGGAACGGTTACACTGCCAGGGGCAGAGATTCCCATTAAAGGTGAGACAATTATGGTTCCCTTTGTTACATTTATTTATTTTTGTTTACTTCATTGCATAAATGTAACAGGATAGATCAAATAGATGGATGAATCCTTTGAAATGGAAAGTTATCATGCATTTTTTTTTGTTTTTGGTTCAATTCAAGGTTATACATGTAGTTAGTCCTTCACAAATGTAAGACATTTTCTATAGCAGTGCAATGAATCTTTGAAAAGTCGTAGCAATTGGGAGTGTATTTTATGCTTATAATTCTATCAAATACATTGTAGATGAACATGGGCTTTTTGCATTAAATACATCAAAATGAGTTAAAGTTTTAATTATTTCAGATATACGTAAATGTGAACCAGAGATGTGGAAAGCCATTGCGTGTGCATATCAGATCAAACCCTGCTACAAAAATCCTGCCCCTCCCCAGATTTGCCAGTAAGTTCTCACCAGTTTGACTTTCTATTAATCTTTATTTGTCATTCTGACTTTAATACATTATATATTTCTGACCTTGCTACAAGAGCTGTTATGCCTTAGAGTGCTGGAACCGACTTCATACTTATGCAAACAGGTTAGATCCAGGCCAGCAGCCTGTGATCTAACCTGTTTGCTACTCTGAGTATCTTTCCTCATCAATATTAAGCAAATATTTAAGGTTTAGGAAAGCAGACAAAGTAATAATTTGAGCCCTGGATATATCCAACTTTGGTAAACCAGTTTTCATTCATCAGATAATGACAAACATAAATGATTTCTACTTGACAGGGAAGACTGTGTGCACATTATGCAGAAGTGTGTTGACAAGGCCCAATTACAGGATAGCATGAAGAAGGGGATGTGTAATCGTCTGCCCCCAGCTGCCAGTGGAAATTGTACCTCTATTGAACAGTATCTCTGTAAGTCAGGCTTGTAAATTATGAATATTCATGTTGAATATTTGTACAAGTAATACATACTTTTGTATGTTATTTGTGTATATGATGGATATTCATGTTTAATATTTGCATAAGTAATACATATCTTGTCTACCCCCAGTAGCCAGCGGAAATTGTACCTCAATTGAACAGTATCTCTGTAAGTCTGGCTTGTAAATGAAGAATATTTATGTTATATATTTGTACAAGTTATACATCTATCTGTAAGGCAAGATTATAAATTATGAATATTCATGTTAAATATTTGCATAAGTTATACTCTGCAAGTTATTTGTGTATATGATATCCGCTGGGATCTAGATTAAATCATAGCTCTATTCATTAATTGGTTTGCAAGTAAGTTCCTCTTGAAACTGCTATGGTTACTTTTTAAACAGAGAGTATTTACATATTGTTGCTATTGACATCTTTGGGATATGAAGCATAATATCTGTTTAACCCTTTCCCAAACAACAAATTTCGACTGCCCCAAATTGAAAAAGTTTCCAGATAACATTTCAAAATGTGATGAGATCTGAAAATGATCTGCTGATAGGGCAGAAAACATTGTGGGAAAAGGAAAAATTGCTTGTTACGAGCAGTTTCTCCTTTTCCCACAATGTTTTTTAAAGTCGTCTGCAACAAAGCCTTCAAATGTTGTTATTGTTTGGGAAAGGGTTAAGGTCAAGGAAGCATGTACATGTAGTTACCAAGACATGGTTATACGCACATTTTTTTAAAGAGAGTTTTGTCATTATTTAGTCACAAATCATTTTTGATATCGGTAAACATTCATACAATGGCATTTTTATTTACTTGAAATTTGACTTGCTTTGAACAAGTTGACATACTGTTTATCTCAATATCTTTGTATGCTTTATGCACTTTACAATAATACATTTAATGTTTGGTTATCAAGTGACTGTTTTATAAAACTCGATATTTCTTTGAGAGATGACTCTGATAGCTCACCTGATTAATCCACACATATCTATCTATAACCTGTTATATGTTTTTCAGATTCTAAGCCAGCTGTCACATCTGTCTCTCTCTCCACACCCTGTAAACCTAACCCATGTGATAAAGACACAGAGGTCTGTTTGGTTCGGCGAAGAAAGTGCCACAGTTGGAATGATTGTAAACCGTATGTGTGCAGAAAAGGTAGGTTTGAAAATGTGTCATTTCACTCTTTATACTCACATTGGGTTTACTTTGGGTTCATTCCAAGCACAGGTCCTATTGGGTCCTTTTTGCCAGGTTCGTTATTTTCATTATCTATTATGATTATTAAATTCTTGATTGCGTTAAGTTTTAATTCTTAATGAACTTTTGATTACTATTTTACATTAAAACTATAAGTAGATGATTCTCTTAGAAAGATCCTCATGTAATATGAGACAAAATCATTTGGATATAAAAATGATTTTTACTCTGAGTTTTTTTGGGCTAAAGTCATAGATGAAAACCTATCAAATATTAATTCAACATGAAGATCTTATTTGTTTGTTTGATTGATTTGTGAAGGAGCTTAGTTAAGCCTATCAAGTCACTCTCGATGACTGCTAATGGTGCTGAAACCAACTTCATGCTTATGGTTTGATCCAGGCCGGCTGCCAAGTAAATTGCCAGCTGGCCTGTGATCTAATCCGTTTGCTACTATGAGTATCTTTCCTCAACAAAATTAAGCAGTTGTTTAGGTCTTGGAAAGCAGACAACACTAAAATCCATTTTTCGAAAATTACCCAGCATTCTAAGAGATAAAGTGTTCTATCTATTTTTAGGGTGTAAACTGGGTCACGTTTCCAAAGTGGTGGTTCCCCACAACACAAATGTACTGGTACCCACCTTCCAGGATTCAGAAATCAGCAACTCCTGTCAACATTACAAAGTCTGCCATTGTTCCCATAGAAACAATGACCTTAGCAACTGTAAGAGCATGCGATGCCTCTCCAAAACAAAATGTTTCATCAGTTCTGAAAACCGAAAAGGTAAGGATTTCTTTATTTGTGTGTTATGCTGCTTTAAAACATTTTAGTTGAATCATTGTGACCAGAGGTTTAATTTATACTTGCTTCTTTACAGTGATGTCTCGTTAATCTGAACACCTCCGTTCCCAACAAAATGTCCGGTTTACCGAATAATCCGGACTAATGAAGCAGAGCCTGTTCTAATACACATTAAGACATAAACGGTCTGTATGCACGTGTATACTTATAACCCTTTAGCAAACGCCAAATTGTCGACCGTCCCAAATTGAAAGAGTTTGCAGACGACATATCAAAACGTGATGAAATTCAAAGATAACCTTCTGATATGGCAGAAAACATTGTGGGAAAAGGAGAAATTGCTCGTCACGAGTCGTTTGCAACAAACTGGTCAAATAATTCCGTTTCCTTACAATTTCGTTCGGATTGCGAGACATCCGGATAATCGGGGTCCGGATAAACGAGGCTTCACTGTATATTTACAAAGATGTTCACCAAAACTTGACTGACTACTTTTCCACTTGAACAAAATTGATTGATTTGGAGACCAAAAAAATCATGTCAAGTGTACTTCATTCAATTAATTTAGAATTTAACACCTAAATTACAAGTTGCCTACCACATCATCTGAACTTATTCCTAAAGAAACCTCTGAATATTACATGTCTGCTTTTGATAATTTGTAATTCATTACTGAAATTCCATTTCTTTTCTAGTTGTTGTTTTCATTATCAAATGTGTGAATTATTGTTCTTTTGAAAATGATTCCTAAGGAGGTAATGTAATGTAATGGTCCTGAGAAGTTTTGCGGTACAATTGCTCAATGTTTCCAGAAATGTCCAACATATATGGTTCAAAACTGATGGATGAGTGATAGTTTGTCTAATTTAATGAGTAAATATTACACCTTTGGTATCTTAAGGAAGTATTGAATGAACTCCATTGTGAAAAAAGAATATTATATATTTTTCTGTTAATTTTTTTTTAAATGTTAAATACAAATAGTGTAAATGTTAACACATTTGTTTTTTGTTCGTTAATGAATCAATAAGATGAAAAATTAATTATATTTCTATTTTCAGCCCATGCAGAACACTACAAGTCTGACTGTAATGATTGCGTGTGTTTTGGGGGAGAACAGATCTGTACCAAACGACTCTGTCGAGCATCACCGGGGGCAACCAATGTCAGACACATAGGTATGTAACCTTTCTCTACATCAAAACATGCATACAAAATAATGGTTTACTTCCATGGCGTTCTTGTTAATGGGAATGGTAGCATCACATGATGAAAGCCCAAACTAGCTCAGTGTCCTGCCTGGCCCAGTGATTAAGGTGGTTGACTTGGAAATTGGAGGTTGTAGGTTTGTTGCCCGCCAATACCTCTGGTTACGTGGGAGTGTCTTCTGGCAAGATAATTCAGAACCATAGCCAGGGAATTTTTATTGGCTTTGAGCTAGTCCCCTGTGTTCCAGTGACTAATGTGTTTGGCTTGTAGCCAGGGGACCCCTAGGTGCAATCCCAATTGGTCGCATTGGCTTTGTGGATGGGGCCTCTAGCAAGATATTTCAGTTCTCTATTCTAGTACTTGTGAACCCCAGGAGTGAAGCTATGTGACTCAATAATTGTTGGCAAAGCATTGCACCCCATTGAAATAAACAATTGATATCCATGAAAATAGAATTTGACTAACTATTCTTTCATGCAGGAATTTTAGTATTTGTGGTATAATTATAAATACTGTGGGTTATGTCTGTAGAATATTCCATTCTTTATTGCAGGTATATTAGACTGTGATTGTAGCCGTGAATACAGACCAGTCTGTGGAGAAAACGGGAAGACATATCCGAGTGCATGTGTGGCTCGTTGTTATGGACAGATAGATTTAAAACAGGGACCATGCTCCGCCAGGGATCCATGCCAAAATGACACTTGTGCTGAAGGATACAGGTATGAATCTCCCTTCAGTATTCTGTTCCAAATTGAAAGAGTTTGCAGACAACGAAATGTGATGAATTTGACAAATAATCTTCTGATAGGGAAGAAAACATTATGGGAAAAAGAGAAATTGCTCATTAACAGCAATTTCTCCTTTTCCCACAATGTTTTCCAGACTCATATGTAACAAACTGGTCAAATGGCGTTATTGTTTGGTAAATGGTTAACACAGTATGCAGTGAGTCAAACTTAGGTTACAGGGTCCATGAGTTTAAGACCTAAGCTACGAGTTATTATATAATTTTTCATAAACCAAATACATTTTAGCCTGTAAATGATTCAATATACATTTGTTCATATCATCATAATATGTGTGCAAGGACCCCTCTTCTCCCTGTTGGTTCAAATCATACAGACAACAGATTTTAATGTTCGTAAGAGTTAGTCTTTCTGCTGAATTACGAAATGCTTATGGCTTAATCCATCTTGGCCACCCCTTAATAACTCATAAGTTTGAGGTCTTCCCCCATCCAAGATAAGCCAAGCATCCCAATATAACTGGAATAATGTTGATGTAATGTATTGACCCAATAAAACAAGTAATTTAAACAATGATGTTTTCCAAGTTTCCAACTATGTTATAATGTGTTAACCCATATAGTGCTGGAGCAAACTTCAAGCTAATGCAAACATGTTGGATCACAGGCCAGCCACCAAGTAAATTGGCAGCTGGCCTGTGATTTATGCGCTTTGCTACTCTGAGTATCTTTCGTTAACAAAATTATTATTTTGTTTGAAAAAATTCAACAGCAACACGTTTTTTTTTGTCAAATCATTGATTTTTATCTCAACAAAATAAAGCAGATATTTATGGTTTTGGACAGTAGATGACACAAAAATCTATTTTTAGAGAATTACCCTGCATTCTAAGAGTTAATGAGTGATGATGATTATTACAGGTGTGTAAGACAGCCGTCTGTGTGTATAGGACAGAGACACGATCAGTGTATACAGTATCTATGTGGTAAGTAGTGTGGACTTAACCCTTTCCCAAACAACAAATTTTCAACTGTCCGAAATTGAAAGAGTTTGCAGGCGACATTTCAAAATGTGATGAAATTGAACGATATTCTTCAGTAAGAGCAGAAAACCTTGTGGGAAAAGGAAAAATTATCGTTACGAGGAATTTCTCCTTTTCCCACATTGTTTTCTAAAGTCGTCTGCAACAAAGGCGTCAAATGTCGTTATTGTTTGGGAAAGGGTTAATCAATTCAAACCTTTCTGTTTATGATAACATTTTATAATGCACCACTATCAGCATTGTGTTTCACAGGTGCCCTTTGTAAACCTGAGGGCAACAGTGGTGCAGAGGTAGAGCATCTGTCTCTTGTACCAAGGGTTCCATGTTCAATCCTCATAAGGGGAAGTTAAAATTGCCAGGACTAGCCCTCAAATCGGTGCGAGTATTGGGACCGGAGAACATTACAATATGAAGATTCCATTGTGAAGGCATTTTAAAAAATAACATGCATGTTAGTAAATAATACATGTAACTTGTCCAAACCTTCTAATGTGCATTGTAAATCGCATAATGTATTTCATATATCAGATATTGTAATTTAGATGAATAAAGTACCGAATCATATTGAATCAAATCAGACAGGTAAGACAGCTGCCCGAATTTTGAAAATCGTACATCGCAGATGGCAAATTGTTAGAATTGCTTTTGTGTATTGTGCGTAAGCAGTGGGATCTTATAGGATAGCACTACTGTATTCTGTTTTTTATCCCTGAAAAATTCTAACCCTGAATGGGTGTGAACGCTTTGTTATTTTTCTACATTACAGTTAAGTTGGATGACTGCAATGAGCATTTACATCAGCCAGTGTGTGACACCGACGGCGTAGAACATACAAATGAATGTATTTTGCTTGCTCAGAGACAAGTATTAGCTTACAGGGGGCATTGTATGGTATGTATTGTATCTATTTTATATGTTATCTAAACCTCTTTCTCTAATAAAGATTACTTCAAAGACAGTTAACAACATTGGGTTTCATTTACATTTGTAGTAGAAGGGTGATGTGCAAAAATAGGAGGGGAATATGGGGACCTCATCAGTATATTATCATAAAATTGAGCCAGGAAGGCCGGGTTTCTGGTCAAAGTAGCTGGAGAAAATCCCCAATCTGAACACATCGGGTTTATCTAATGAAAACACCTCTGAAATAATAGGGATGACGCCATATTGTTTCCCGCGAGAATGACGTCACTTTACTTTCGTTTTTAAAAATAGATCTTAAATGTGAAATCTTGAAAGTCGTTAAATTTGATTGAGGAAACAACTACATGTATACATCTCACAACAACAGTTTCTCCATTTGGTATGAGTTACTGATAAAAAATGATTTAACAGTATGTCCAACACTTCCATACACATTGAACTACTTAACGTGCATGCTTAGAAAATGTGTTAATTGTCGGATGCCGATTTACCCGAAAAATTGTGACCCTACACTTATATCCAAGGTGTATTTCACAGCTCACGGAAATACCCGAGTAGTTCCGATTGGAAAATCCCCGGACTCTGGCTCTTAATGAAACCTCTAAACAAAAGCATTTTGTCAAAACAGAACTGGCTCATCATGAACAAAATTTTCTTTGGCTGGTCGATTTCAATATTTTGTACATTGGTTTCAATATTTTTTCAATATACTGTTTTGATTTTTGGAAACTCTTTGCCAAAAGCAGAATTTGCTTACCATTAATAAATTTTCCATTTATCACAATGATATTGATAGTTTATTGCTCTATGTACTTTTTCATTGATCATTTATCATTTAGATATTCCCTTTTAATGAAATATGTGGCAAACTACTTTAATATTTAAATGGTTGAACTATTAAAAGGATAAATTATTTAAGGAATGTAACTGTAAGAGTCTACTTAACTTTATTGAATGCACAATAACATAAAAAAAAATGCTTTTTGTTTTGTTTTAAATTCAAGTAAGAAAAGGTGTATAGATAGGTTATTTGATTGGCATTATGAGCTGCAAATGCAGCTGGAAAATAGATTTCTGATAATTTCAATAAAAAGAGATTACGTTTATGTTTTACATTTTTTGCAAGGATTTATACTGCTTTCATGATAATACACTTGTTTGTAATTTGCGAGTTATGTTTCACATGGGGAATTATTACCCAATTAACAAAGCAAAAGCAAACTGTTGATTAAACTCTACATGTATATCTCCCCTTCTAACTTTAGACCACAGACTGTCAGATGGTTGGCCAGGTATGTGGTCACGATGGTGAGACGTACAGCAGTGAATGTGCTGCCCTCGCAGCTCGTACCACAGTAGATTATATTGGTGAATGTCAAACAGTCGGGACTGTCCCGTGTAAGTAGCTCTCATTTGCATTTTGTACAACTGCTAGGGTAAAAGTGGTAGTTTAAGGGTCTAATGCTGTTTTTAGTAATTCTCTGGTTATACTGCAACCATATTATAGATGACAGAAAACCTTGTATTCTCCTTTTATAATTGCTAAATCAAAATCAGAGGAAACACCATCAACTTTTGAATATATATGCACTTTATTGTTAAAAAATAAAATTCATGAAGCAAGTTGTTTTGTAATAAAACAAGCTAAGAGAAAAATCATGCTTTAGATACCAGTGACCTAATCATTGGTGTTTGGGATATGCATGAAAATAGAGTCATTCCTGTTTTAACTCATTACCAAACAATAAGGACATTTGACCACTTTGTTTCAGACGACTCTAGAATAAATTGTGGGAAAAGGAGAATGAGCAAGTTCTCCTTTTCCCACAATGTTTTCTGCCCTATCAGAAGATTACTTTTCAATTTCATCACATTTTGAAATGTTGTTTGCAAACTCTTTCAATTTGGGACAGTCGAAAATTTAGCTTAGTAAAGGGTTTAGCAGTCAACGTAAAAAAGGACATACGTGTTGTGTACAAGATATCTGATGGCTTAACAATGCAATGAATGATTGGTTTAATTAATTTTTTTTTTTTTTTTTATCAAATTCAGTCCTTAACGCTCTTGTCTTAATTAATTCTTTGGCGATCTGTTCTAGATCTATCAAATTTGACAATGAACGTATGTGTTTAATTTGAATGTTTTGGTTTGTTTCAGTGTTTGGTGTTACAGAGAAAGGACAGCCCCAGTGTGAGGGTGTAGAGTGTAAGCCCGTACGCCCAGCTGGCTGTCGGGGTATAGTACCTCCCTGGGGCTGCTGCCCAGTCTGTGGTATGTAGATCTATTTGTGCCTTTAAACAAAAATTTCCATTTAAAAAATCTGCTTAGGTTAGCAAAGATTTCGTATGGTACAAACTGCAGCAAGAATGATGAATTTAGATTTTGTCTTTATATTTTTCTATTATATTGGTTTACATCATTGCATCATTATGCAATGCCCGGCTCATATTTACATGTTAAATAACCACAGAAAATCTTTTGGTCAAGTTAATGAACATTTTGTGTCTAAGATCAAGGTCTTCTTATTTAAAAAATGTAAAATAGCTTGATCTCTGATTATTACTGATTATTTTGTACAACATTTATCGAATAAAAACAAAACATCATAAAACAGACCTGCATAATCTACCAATTTAGATTAATATTATTTGGACAACATAATATTTTGTAACTTTCAAAGCCATTTGCATTCATAAATATTTATGTCTGAAGAAAAACATAACATTATTCCAGAATCCAGCAAATAGTTCGAATATTTTGCCTAACATTGCAATTCCTACTAAAGTATTACAACCATATGGGGAAGACAATATAGATATATTTTGAAATAGAACAGCAAAAAGCCACATTGTTTTCTAAGAAAATTCTTTGAAAAACAGCTAAAACATCTTATTGTTATCAAATTAATGTTGAATGTTGCCTTTAGAAATTAATGAGTAAATTAAAGGATTATACAGAGATCTACATTCTCTAATTTTCTCCCTTTTAGCAACCGAGTTACGTGTGCTATTCAGCGAGTCAATGGCATATGACCTTGTGGCGGCTGTCAAGAAAGGACCAATCAGAATTGGTGAGATCCTGGAGACGCTCTCAATGAGTATGTCGGTTAGAGACTGCGATGTGTACGGTTACCTCAGTGTGGACGGAGAGATTGTAGTATTAGTAGCACCAGTCAGTGACTCACCATCCATGCTACAGGTAAGGTTAATGTTGATGTGATGTAAAACCCATACAAATGAATATGAATAGATACAGGTGTTTATGTCATCATCATTCTGACCCAGAAATTGTTACAAATTATTAAGTTTAAGCACTCTCGCTCGCACTCTGTAAAGGGGTTCTGATGCATTTCCAACATGTGCTGCCTAAAAACTGATACAGAAATTATTTTGAATAAATCTATACAGACTGTGACAAAATATGCTTATATTTTGCCAGATTTATTCCTTGATTTCTGTTTGTAATTGTTATTTTGATATAATGTATTTATTAATCAGAAAATTTCTTGAAAATTTCTCCATAAAGCTTGTGAATTTCAATGAAAATATAGCATGCATGACAGAGTTAACTGTTGTTTTATTTTTCTTTCAAGATGGATGCATGTATGACGGAGGCGGACCGTTTAGAATACGTCATCAACTCGAGAAGCCCCCTCTTCTCATCGAACATGTTACTAACTCCTTTAATACATGCCGTGGTTAGTCGGCCTGAGATTTCACGGACATCTGGCGGAGCTAGTGTTTATACTCAATCGTACATAGTGATTTTGACGCTCGGTGTACTACACTTAACTCACAAAATACTCAGAAACGTATGAAGGAAGGATAAGGAGGATTATAATGAAAGCTGATGACAGAATCTCATTCTGATGGCTTGGTATGGAAAAATTGCTGAAAGGAGATTATACCATACCATAGAACAGTTCCTTGAGCATAATAATGAGAAAAAAAGGAGATTTTTGTTCCCTGGCAACTGTTTCCATGGTGATAGTACTACAAAAGAAAAAAATCACTGAATGTTCATTCAGATCTGTTCAGTTGTCATGGAAATGGTGTATGATTGGGAGGTTGCTATGGTAACGTAGTATTCATTTATGACTGTGATATCAAGTTGCCAAGAGACATGATGCTATGACAACAGGTTTTTGTCATGAAGAGTAACTCATGGTCAAATAGTAGTGCACTAAATAATGTGATCATATGTATCATGTATTTCGCCAAAGATAGATAGGTTTTTGGGAATCTCAAGTAACTCTTCAATTACACCAAAAGTCTTAAATTAAAGAAGTGTGCAGATGAAAATTTACCGGTAATTGAGAATAAGTTTGAGCTTATTGCTTTAAAAGATGATAGCCAGACAAATTCTCCTTTTACCAAAATATTTTGAGTCATCTTCAGCGAAAATGTTGAGTTAAATGAAACTTTTTTTTGTCTGCAAACTTTTTCACTTAGGGCTAATTCAACATTTTATTGTGTGGTAAAGCTTTTGCATGGCTCAATTGTTGTGTTGTAATTAATCTACCGATGCCTCTCATTGAATTTTAATGTGATTGTTCACAGATGAGAAAATTTGAAAGTTAGAATCAAATGTTGTTGAAACAAAACATTTTGAATCTTTTTTGCCTCATTGCAAATTTAAAAGACTTTTATTATTCTTTCCATCTGCAAACATTTTAGATTTTGACTTGTTGTGACAAAACTGGGGGTATCTTTCGGAAGTACTCTACCATTTTCAAAATGTATTATCTGATTTATTAAGGACTCACTTTCCTTGTTTGTACTTAACCCTTTCCCAAACAACAAATTTTCGACTGTCCCAAATTGAAAGAGTTTGCAGACTACATTTCAAAATGTGATGAAATTGGAAAATAATCTTCCGATAGGGCAGAAAACATTATGTGAAAAGGAAAAATTGCTCATTACGAGCAATTTCTCCTTTTCCCACAATGTTTTCTAAAGTCGTCTGCAACAAAGTGGTTAAATGTCGTTATTGTTTAGGAAAGGGTCTAACAATTATCAAGTATTCACTAATTTGTTTGGCAATAATTGAATGCATAAGCAAACAACAGTTCTTTATGATAAGATGAAACTATTTCGTTTTACCTAGACAAAAGGTAAACAGGTTGGACCCAGGCCAGCTGCCAAGTGAATTGGTTGCTGGCCTGTGATCTACCCTCTTTGCTACTTGTATTGTTCGTCATCAAAATTAAGCAGATATGTAAGGTTTTGGAAAGCAGATGACACAAATATCTATTTTTAGAATATTCCCAAGCATTCTAAGGGTTAAAAAATCATTTACATTACAATGGATTTTTGTTGGCTTACGTTTTCAATTGGGTCGAAAATTAATGTGTTAATGGATTATCACTCTATTTGTGTTTGAAGAAATTCATCAGCATTATATATGTTTAAAGCAGTGTGTGGAATGGTTTGAGTGTATGTGTAATGCAATGATTTCATTTCCCTCTTATGGACCCCATTAGTTATTGGGGCTTTTTCACAGTAGAGAAAATCAAAGTCAAAATGAATTGCCAATTGAACAATACAGTCTTTGTATTGGTGTTTGATATACAATTTATAGTAGCTATTGAAAATATAATTAATTAAGGAACGGTTATTTTATCTGAGTATGTACAGTTTTCATGGGGAAGATCTCAAAACAGATGTCATGCTTTTGGATTAAAATATCAATTTCGCTGTGTTTCTCTTTAAAGAAGTAAAAGATATCTAATTTTGCTTCAAATGACTATTCTTCAGTGCATATCATATAACAGTACAGCTGTTGTGCAGTTTTAGAGAAATTAATTCATAACTTCCAAATTTCCTAACAACTGTGAACAAGCACCTTTAACCCATATAGTGCTGGAGCCAACTTCATGCCTTTGCAAACAGGTCAGATCCACAGCCGCCAAGTAAATTGGCAGCTATCCTGTGATCTAACCTGTTTGCTAATCCGAGTATCTTTGCTCTTCAAAATAAAGCAGATATTCAAGGTTTTACAAAGCAGACGTCACAAAAATTTATATTTAGAAAATTTCCCAGCATTAGAAGGGTTAATGTTGACTTAATATGGCACACCTAGAGAAGAAGAGAAAGCACTGTGATAAAAAGGAGAACTTGCTAGGATAGAGTAATTTCTCTCGCAAGTCACAATTTTTCCAATTAAATACCAATTGTAAAATGCAGTCCTTTAGTTTATCAATTGATGTCAGTCATAGCCTTTGATTGGACCAATCACATTAATCTGTGTTAGGGAATTGATTTAAACCTTTACCAAACGCCAAATTTTCGACTGTCCCAAATTGAAAGAGTTTGCAAATGACATTTCAAAATGTGATGAAATTCAAAAACAATTTTCTGATAGGGTAGAAAACATTGTAGGAAAAGGAGAAATTGCTCGTTGAGAGCAATTTCTCATTTTCCCACAATGTTTTCTTAAGTTGTCTGCAGCAAACTGGTCAAAGCTTGTCATTGTTTGGTAATGGGTTAACATTGTTTGAAAACTGAGAGATCGCTTGGGAACTCATTACCGTCTGTTGCTATATATTTCAACAAACAATTTTTTTATTTTAATTGTAAATTATTAGTAAACCTTGAAGTATTGCTGTTCGATTCACAAAAAGCCAAAACTTAAGTTCTCTTTTGATCAGTTTGATAAAAAGAAATAGTATCCGTTTTAACATATTATCAGATTTTGGAAATATCTTAATCAAATATATAGCTGAAAATTTCAGAATCCACTGTGATGAAAAGAGAAAGAACTTGTGGAAAGTAATATTTCCTCTTCTAACAATGGTGTTACATTATTATGATTACTAATAAACAGAAATTATGTTTTTGCTTTCAATTTAAGCTTTCAATTTTTATCATTTGAGGGAATTGATTAAGAAGATCACATTTGCAAAAAGTTAAACAAGAAAGTGATTAGCATAAGCAATTTCTTGTTATTTTTTCACAATATGTTTTACGTTAATCTTCATCTATAACAGTTTCGAGGGTTCAGTGCAAGACTATAGTAAGTGCTTCATAAACATGAAGCACTTACTATAGTATTGCACTGAACCCTTGAACTGTTCATTTATGAAGGAATGTTTAGTAGCATTTTATATGCAAGTGTGCTAACGAGATATTATTGATGTTATGTCATTGTTAAACACCTGAGATTGTAAGTTTTTGTCTTTGATTTTATGGTGTTTTTTAGTTTGTGTGTTTTTGATTACAGTGAGCTGTTTTGTTATTAATGAATTCATTAAGGAATCAATTCTTCTGATGTAAAATCTCAGGTCAAATCTAGTCAGTTAAGCTTTAATGTACATAGTTTTGTTTGCCCTTACATCAGAGAATTGTGTTAAATACGGCATATGCCCTACTAGCTAGCTAGCATTTAATGTGAGTCTAGTCCATATATAATGTGGGTTGGATTTGTGTATTATATGGATGAATGTCATTTTACTTATTTTAAGGCAATAGATGATTAGAGGTTCAAAAAACGGTTGTGACAAACAGAGAAACAACTCAACTACTCATATGGAACTGTTTCTGCTTTTGCCACAATGGTTTCAATACAATAGATTATTCACTATTCACACCCTATCTATAGATTGTTATTCTTGTATGTTCAATTTGGACTACTCTCAAAATCTTAGATGATAAAAAAATTGAACTTTTCCCTAAATATATTGACTTTGAAAGGCTGTACAACCGAGTATTTTAAAGTATTTTGAAGAAAAGGAGAATCTACTCACTTGGAACAAATGAATATTTTGTTGTTTGTTTGTATGATTTGTTTTACATCAATTGTGAAGGAAGCTTGATTAAGCCTAATCAAAGTCACTCTCAATGACTGCTTTTTGGATACTACAACAGTACTTGTTGTAATTGTTTCATTTTCGATATGCCATTTATGACTTTTTCTTTTTTGGTAATCTCTTGTTTCGTTGATAATTCTGTTGTAAAGCTGTCTGCTGCTGATTACATACTCATACTATGGAAGGTTGTGAGTATACGTAAAATTACTAGTATTAAAAATCAAATTTTCACTCGTATTAATGATTTTCTATTTCAAATATTCATTAATGGGTCAACCTTTGACTATCATGTGATGTTTCTTGTGACTGGACTTGAGGAGAATTTGCATGTAAGGGGAAATTCAAATTCTTTTCATAAATGAAATTTGTATATTAGATGTGTTTTGGTGTGTTTGTGACATTTTTTGGTATGCCATAATGGCAGTATTTTGATCTGATACCCAAGTTTGTTTAGTGTACATGTATTATAAAAGTCAGTTAACGGCATTATATATAGCTTTCAGCATTATAGAAACTCATTTGTATTTATGTAACTTTCATTGGTGCTTCTATGTCATGTGACATGTAAGCTCCAACTTGCTTCTTCGTGTATACTCTTCAATGTTTAATGCTAAGATGTAATAAAGGCATTGCCCTTTATTGAAAAACCTGGCTCGTGGTCAATAAAGAGAACATTGGCAAAAGAATCTTAAAAAATGCAATCAATATTGAAAATGATCATCAGGTGTGTGCGCATTTTCAAAAAAGTAGTAATAACTAAAGCATCTTTTGGGTTTTTTATTAACCCTTACCGTGCTGGACCCTACTTCATGCTTATGCAAATGGGTTAAATCCTCGCCAGCCGCAAATTTACTTGGCGGCTGGCCAGCAATCTTACCTGTTTGCTACTCTAAGTATCTTTCCTCAGCAAAATTAGGCAGGTATTTAAGATTTTAGAGAACATACAACATAAAAATCTATTTTAAGAAAATAACCCAGCATTCTAAGGGTTACAAGAAAAAATGTGAATATTCTTTCATTTCGGATCAATCTGAAAATTCTGTTATGAAAAAGGATTTAGAATTATAAGAACAGACCACTGAAGCCCAAGAATTGTTTAGGGTTTAACCCTTATGGTGCCGGAACCAAATTCATGCTTAATCAAACAGGTTAGATCCAAGCCATCATCAAAATTCATCAGATTTTTAAGGTTTGGGAAAGCAGACGATACAAAAATCTATATGAAGTCAGTTCCAGCAGTGTGAAGGTTAATGTTTCTTTTTTCCTAACATCTTTACAAAATTCTATTTAGATGGTTCAGTGTGTGACTATAAGGGAGGATCTATAGTCTTGCACTGAATCCTCAATATGAGGGAATATGTTAACCCTTGCACTGCTGGATGCTTCTTGCTTATGCAAACTGCTTAGATCACAGGCCAGACGCCAAGTAAATTGGTGGCTTGCCTGTGATCTAATCTGTTTGGTCCTCTGGGTATCTTCCCTAAACAAAATTAAGCAGATGTTTGGAAAGCAGATGACACAAAAAACTATTTTAAGAAAATTAACCAGCATTCTTAGGGTTAAAGTTTTTGCGACGTGTAAGGGGTTTGGGGGTCCATATCGGCTAGGAAGATAAGATGTAAACCACCCTGGCTTTTGTATTGGACAATTTTATGTCAAAATGCTTACAAATGTAATATTGCTATGTATTAGTATTCTTTTCTATTTCTTTTAATGGCGAGTATTGTTGTGAAAGTGTGTTTTATTTATATGTAAAAGATTTACGTTTTTGTCTGACCCATTATCCCACTCAACAAGGTTTCAGCACTTAACTAAATGTATAGTAGGGCCCTCACAAATTAGGGGATTGTAATTGTAGATGCTTTAAACAGAGCAGTTTCCCATCTTCTAACTTTATTATTTCTTATTGAAGTCCTATGTTGTGGGTGTTCAATAGATCTGTCTTAACAAGACATTTTTAATGGTTACCAACAACATGGGGTTATTATACAGTTATGTTAACACTTACAGTGCTACACCGACTTCATGCTTATGTAAACAGATTACAACCAGGTCAGCCGCCACGTAAATGGGCCTGTGATCAAACCTGTTTGCTACTCTGAGGTGCTTCCCTCAACAATATTAAGCAGATATTTCAGGTTTTGGAAAGCAGACGGCACAAAAATCTATTTTTAGAAACTTACCCAGCATTCTAAGGGTTGACCCTTATTAAATTCATTTCAATGTAGTACGAGTCTTATACCAGGTCATTCACAGTTACCAGAGATGAAATTACACCTGGCAAAAAATATAGTGTTGTGTTACTGTGAGTTCGTAATAATTTTACAAAAGAGGATGGCACTTTTGATCAATTGACAGATTCTATCAATTTGGACAAGTCACAAAATTCCAAGTGGGATAATGGGTAAAACCCTATTTACCTTTGAAGTGTTTGCTGCAGTCAACATTGAACGAACCATGTTAGAATCATGAAGATAAAATTACATCCAATTTGGGATCCATAATACTTCATGTTGACACATCTTCTGCCAAAGACTTTAGAAACCACTGTCAAAAAAGAATAAATTCCAGATCTATTTTTTAGAAAATTACCAAAGGGTTAAGTTCTTATAAAAAGATTAAATGTCTCTTATTCAGCTTTTCAAATGTTGTCTGTAGCAAACACTTCCTCAAAGGTCTTTTGAGGTAAAGGGTTATATGTTCATGTGAGTATTTCTGTATCTGTTATATATTTGAAGAAAAAAGGATAAATAAATTGTTATTCATTGAATATATAACATGTGTTTGTGTTTATATTGTGTTCATTAAGTCAATATTCATTACAACTTTTTAAAAAGCATAAAAAAAAATTATGCAACGTGATTTGTTCCTCCCTAACTGCTGATCAATGCTGATTAAAGATGTGGGAAAGCTGTCAGAGGTTTAGAACGAATATTATGCAGTACTACAGGAGCATTGACAGGTTCAAAGGTGCCCTAAAAGCACTTAAATAACGTTAGAAAGTTGTGTTGAACCCTATTCCAACCATTAAACCACCAGTGTTCATGCTACATGTATTTGATTTATTTCATGATACCTAGCTTTTCATAAGTTCAAGACAATGCCAGTCAGAGCACAAGATGAAAAACATATTTGTTGTGCAAACTTTCTTTAAACTTTCGTCTCCTAATAGGACTATCTCAAAAAAGTAGAGTTTATCCTTTTTAGAATTTAGCATCTTTAAACATCTTTCCTCCTTATGTGTTCCAAGGTAGAGTCATACTTATAATATTCAACAAAAAGAAAAAACTGTTTAGAGACATCCATGCCCAACTTTTTAAGAGTTTTCATAAACTATATTACAGGCAAAAAGGGGCATACCAAATGGAATAACATCTCATTCAAAGTGAAAACAATGTATAATTTACAAAAAGAAAAAGATATTTCAGAAATGAACAACATGATTTATCTGTTGAAAAAGGACTATTATTTTCAAACTTTGCCAAAGTTGTTTGGCCCTGCAGCTTTGATGCCTTGGAAAGACATTCGATTTAGTAATAAGACAAATACGGTACAAGATAAACATTCAATATAACTTTATTTAAGTGAGCCAAGGACCATAGTTCTGAAAATCAATCAGTCCGAGTTGCTTCCACAGAAATCAAGTGTATGAGCCCATTCAGTCCCTGCAGTTGTTAAAAAGTTACTAGGGGCTTGGATCAATGTATGAATTCCAAATCCATGCATATACAGTCTAACTTGTGTTAAGCAGCCACCCTTTTAAGCAGCCAACCTGCCTTAAACAGCCACTACAGAAAGTCCCATTGTTAGATTTATAGTGTACATCAATTTGTGTTAAGCAGCCAACCTGTCTTAAACAGCCAATATACTCTGTCCCATAGGCTGGCCTCTTAACACAAGTTTGACTGTACACTATATAAGATATATAGTGTATATATATACAGTGTACATGGTTTTGGGAGTTATGCATCGATTCAAGCCACTCTGGATTACACAGCAACACTTGAAATGAATGTTAAACATGGGGCATCACTCTGGATAAAGGCCATTCAAGGATATTGGGATGTGTGCCAATCATCTTTAATTATTGTTAGCAATGCATATAATGTTTCCATCCATTCATCGAGCCATAGTTCTGGAAATAGTCCCATCGGAATTATGAAACTATTCCTCATGGGCTTGGAATAAATGAAAGTGTGTGAAGGTTCAGCATTAATTACAATTTGCAACATGAAAATCCCAAATAAAGTGTTTGAATGTAAACTGGGATCTTTGCCTTAAGACAAAAACAATGTCACATGGTTATTTAGATATGTTAAAACAAGTTTAAATATAAATAAAGGTATAGAAAAAGAAAAGAATATATATTATCTAAAAAGGGGGGGGGGGCTTCCTTCGATGGTACTAGATCTATGTGTAGAAAAAAAAACCCACAGAAAGTTGGAATTCATGGAATGCAATATAACTGAAAGATTGTTGAAAACAGCATTTAACAATCAAACCTGTGCAGGAACACAACACAATAAAACCAAATACAGAGACAACTCTTTATTCATGGGTAAATAGTCAACTTGTATTATTACATAACATTATTAAAGCACTAATTATAGAGGAATACATTTGCCTCACAACTTAACTGATTGATTTCATTTGATTAAAAATTTGCTTCAAAAGCATTTCAGTATTTTTCCATGCACTACTTGTGAGCAATAAAGACAATTATCAGTCTGATGGCTGAGACTGTACCAGAGGTTCCAGTGTTGCTCCAGCTCAATACTCCTTGAGTTCTAATACCATCACCACTTGGCCAGACAGGACCCAAGTTGGGGTCTGCTAAACATCAAATAAATCACCTTCAACTAGGCACAAAATCCAATATAACAAAATAAATCAACATACAATTGAACAATCCGTAAATCAATAATTACATGTTTTACACTATTATTAGCAATTCAACACAGCTTGTATCAATACGTCCTGGGTGAATGTATACAGTTCAAGATGAAAGGCTTATCAGAATCCTTTGCATTTATTATCTCAAACCCGTTCATGAAAATCCCCTCATCATTAGAATTTTTGGAGCCAATCGCATTTTTAAAAAAACAAAAACTTAAGATGTATTTTGAGCAAAAATCATTAAGTTTACATTGGAATCAAATCAAACCACAGGTTCAGACTTGAGTAATACTTGTTTCGAGTGAAACTTCAGTTTACATTTGAAACCAAAGCCAACTGCAGGTTCTGATATCAAAACTTGTTTTAAGTTAAATATTGTAATGAAAATTGAAATCAAACTTGATGACAGATCAGTTCTGACTTCAATGCTGGTTGAATCCCTGAAGTCAACACTGAATCATCTATTCCATCATACTTCAGGGTTCTGCTCCAGAAGCTTTTTGAAACCACTGTAACAAAAGGACAGATTGTTCATGATAAGACATTTAACATTCTGTAATAATAGTTTCTTTCCAATACCATAAGGTTTTCTTTATGCTAATTTTTGTTGCCAGCTGTTTATTTCAATTCAGACAAGTCTAAAATTCCCATATGGAGGAAAACATTAGAGAAGTCAACCTATTCTGACACCTAAACTGTTAATTGAACTTTTAGTTAACAGTGAAATCAAAATAGTCAACCACCGGCTCCGACTTTAGAGCTTGTTTGCTCTGAGAACTGAGTGACGCGTAATCCACCGTCCCTGTGGCGCATATTTCGGTTAGATCCTCCTCAAAACGATCAATGGTGGCAATGGCAGACTTGGAGCCAGATGCGGGTTTCTTTGTTTTCTTCCCAATAACATGCCAGCCGTCCGTGCCAGACGCAGAATCTCTGAGAAGCGATGTGGATTGCTTCGCAGGCTGGCTGGTTGGTCTAAAAGGAATATAATAATAACGTGTCAGTCTTTTGACATTTCCATAGATATTGTCATTAGTCTTAATTCAAAGCAGAAGAAGGTTCTGTTGTAAGTCATGAGATGTCTTCATGAAATCATGCTTCATAAACTCAATTTTATCAGATTTTCTTGTTATTGATGTTACGTAGCCACCTCACTCTCTACAGCATAGCAACAATCAATCAGGACAAGATGTAACCTCTGCGTTACTGAGCAGACTCTTTAGCTCAGTGGTTATGTCTTGGATTGTTACCCGGGAGAATCGGGATCGAATCCCAACAGGGGACATAAAATCCAAAGTGGATTTTTCTAGCTATGCTTCGTTGCGGACACTGTTCGTAAAATGGGGGCTCGTCTGGGATTGGCCATTGAGCCATTAATTCGTCCGAAATGGACTAACAAGCCGAAATGGCTTACATGTCATCATAAATGATGACTTCTATAAGAGGGGGTGTGTTACGTAGCCACCACACTCTCCACAGCATAGCAACAATCAATCAGGACAAGATGTAACCTCTGCGTTACTGAGCCGACTCTTAAGCTCAGTGGTTATGTCTTGGATTGTCACCCGGGAGAACTGGGATCGAATCCCCACAGGGGACATAAAATCCAAAGTGGATTTTTCTAGCTATGCTTTGTTGCGGACACTGTTCGTAAGATTAATGAATGGTGTTTTAAGGCGCATCGACATCTCAGGTCATTTAGCGCGCATATTTAAAATTTACAAAATGATGAATATGGTATATATATAAAATCACACAGTGATTGTCAAAAATATAATTTATGAAAAACCAAAACAAACAAAAAATACAATTAATAATCCAAAAAATGATGTATGATTTCACACAAGTATTTTGTGTATATTTAATCATTTCATGCAACAAGTATTTTGTGTGTTAAAACAATCCCAAACGACACATTTTCGACTGTCTCAAATTGAAAGAGTTTTTTTTTTAATATGGGTTTTACATCACATCAACATTATTTCAGTGATGTAGCGATGCCAGACTATTTATGATGGAGGAAGAACCCATACTCAAATGCCCACAAGGGCTGGTCAAGGCGGGTAGAACCATCGGAATTCCATAAGTCTGTCGGGAGACTGCCTCTCATGGAAATCCATATCCCTCTCTGGATTTGAACCCACGCGGAAAATTGAAAGAGTTTGCAGACGACATTTCAAAATGTGATGAAATTGAAAAATATTCGTCAGATAGAGTAGAAAACCTTGTGGGAAAAGGAAAATAGTCTTTATTGTTTGGGAAAGGGTTAAATCAATCCCCCTACCTTGAGGGTTCTTCCTTATGTGTATGAGGTATTGGGGGCGGGGCTCTAGGGTGGAATTCTCTCTGTATGAGGGTCGTCAAGGTCACTGATGGTAACCAACATTTATCCCTGAAACAAAACAGTAAATTGTAGTCATGGTTACAGATAGTAAGAAGCATTACAATGTTAGGATGTCAATGTTAATGTTACCGATGGCAACCAACATTTATTCCTTCAACAGAACACAACAGAAAGGCACCAGAATTACTATAGTAAAATGTCACGTTCACATATAGTGATTGGTGATAGAGGCATATCCTTGCAACACAATAAGCAGATGAGTTATTTGATTAATTGGGGATTTAAATCGATAGTTTTTCAGTTGTGAGGCAATTTTTAGCTTGAGACTAATGCAAGGAAACCCTAAACTTAATATTCCAAGAATGGGAAGAATCATCAGCATTCTAGAAGTCAGCAAAAGGACTAGCTCTAATACAGATTCAAACACAACATGGCTTAAATCCAAGCTAAGGAGGGCTTTGTGACTTTATGTTCAGTTTTCTAGCAATTAGGCCAGTCACAGAATGAACACTTGGGGGAGTTTCAAATTTTTACAGGAAGAGTTTGGTAAAAAAGGAGATTGGTAAGTGACATGACACTGTTTTCTAGGAGGTTTCTTAGCAAAAGTTCCTGAAATCTTCTTGTAATATTCTGTTTACTTATCAGAACTTCTTTTTAAGCTGTTTCTAATGACACTTGAAATCTGATGTTTTTCCGTTTATTAGGCTGCTGCCAAAATATTGAAGAAGATATGCTGTTTCCTTTATAGAAATATCTATTCAATACTACCTCGAAAATAAATCAAAACAAAGCTTGAATCCAACTATCATACAATGAGGTTTAAAAGAAAAGTTACTTACTTTTTGGCAGTAGCAACAACATTTTTATTAGGTTCGTAGTCATAGCTCTGTGTTTCACATCCATAAAACTCAGCAAGTTCATGAACCACTCTCCTCTGGTTGTTATTCATGCTGGGAAACGCATTACTTCTTGAGGCCTGCTTAGACTAAAAGATAACCATAGTAAAGTTAAGTGTGTGGTCAATAATAGTGTGGTGAAACATGTTTATCAGAGATATTCCTGAAAAATATTGATCTTGGCCCCCTATATGTTTGTGTGACTGGAACAAATTAGGAGGAATGGCAGACAACAAAAAGTAATAGAAAAAAAAATGAATTTTTACAAGCTAAAACCCTTTATGACAAAAGAAGAAATTGCTAATTGCAATCAATTTATTTTATTGTCACAATGACGTCTTTAGACTAAGATGTAGGTGTGGTAAAGAGGATATTATTGAGTAAACTTTAACCCTTAGAATGCGGTGTAATTTTCCCAAAATAAATTTTTGTGTTGTCTGCTTTTCAAAATATATGCATAATTTTGATAAGGAGAGATACTTGGAGTAGCAAACAGGTTAGATCACAGGCCAGCCTCCAATTTACTTGCGGCTGGCCTGGATCTAGCCTGTTTGCATAAGCATGGAGTCAGTTCCAGCACTGTAAGGGTCAATGGAAGAATCAAACAAATTCAAGAATAAGAAAGTGTTTTGATATGAGCTTTCTGTTTGGAAGAATGCGGCATTCTGCACTTTATCTAACAATTCAATTCATTAGAACCACCAGAAACTAACTTTTACACAAGATAATGGGACAGCTTCAATTTCCAGTTCATATCTAAGAGAAGGGGAAAACCCCATTAACTTTAACCTGTATGAAAAATAGCAAACCATATCAGTTAGCATTAGGATGCAGCATTTGTGTCTGAAGAAGTTTACTTTTTATGAAAGTTTCGCTATAGTGAATATTCAACTGCTCTTGATCAAATTACAATTCTTTTATTTTTAACTAAATAAGCATTCTGTCCATCAATAAACATGTTATCTTCATACATTTTGCAAATCCTTTTTTATCAAAGTTCTCTCTTGCACAATAACAGGAGTGGTGTAATTCAGTATCACTTTTTAGATAAGCACTAAAAACGTTGAGATATTTACCTGTTTGGCAGACTGCACCAGATCACTAAATGCTTTTTCCAGGCCAGCAACAAACTGCTCATTCTGTCTGTAATGTTGATAAATGATAAAATACTATAATAAAAAGTTTGATTTATCAAGATTCATCATTATAAAACTTTCTAGACAACATAATTAACCACTCATAAATTACAAGATCACTATTTAACAAGGTTTAAAGTTTATTCATTCAATAAGGACCAATTTCTCCAATTCTTGAAATGGTTTCTTATAGTATTTATTCAATACATATGGATCAAGAATATAAATATTTTGAGAAGATACAATAAAAACAAAAGGAAAAATTACCATTTTATCACAATGATTTCTCATAATATAATGAAAAAGCTTAAAATATTTTGATGACCATGAAGTCATCAGTAGAGTCTATATTTAAGGCAATGAGTAGATTTTGACGCAAAAACAATCTCAGTGGAACCAATTTATCTTTTTGTCTGAATGGTTTATCATTTCATTTGCCAAAAGGGTATAAAAGAATGAATAAATTGTAAGGCCCAGTGATAGCTTATATCATTTAGCGTGTATTATGATGATGTAGATAGAAGTATATTGAATTGTTTACAGGCTAAAAAAAGGGTATCGAAAAACAGTAGTATGATAAAAAATTGAAAGAACATGACCTGTTTTGTGATATAAAAGTATAAAACAGTGAAAAAAGAAAACCAATTGGACTAACTTACTTTGCAAAGTCCTTAAGGAAGTCAGTATACTGGGGGTTACCCAGTTTGCCTGTGAGATCTGGATTCTGGATATCCAATGCGAGAGCAACTCGTCTGTTTCTCTCTAAAAGAGCACATTCCTCGTTACATTCCAATCTGTAAATATAGAGATCTATAAAATAAGGAGTTTTCAACAATTTGTTAGTTCTATAAGGCTTCGTTGGAAATCTACCTGGATTTCTACCAGTACAAGTCAAGGGAAATCTGTTATGTCCCATGGCAATCTATAGTGAATTTATTTGCTGCTATCGAGAATCAAACTCAGGTCTTCGCTGATGCTTACCATGGATCCTAAATCAAGCTTTCATCACATTACCACCATTTCTATTCAAAAGATTTCTTTCAAGTAAAATAATGTCAGGATGTTGTATTTTATCTGATAAAGTAGTTATATTTCATAATATATTTCTTTTGATGAATGAAGTTTTTTCATCAATTCAATACAAGCATTGTTAAACACTGTCAATGAAAAAAGGTGTCATTTCTAGCATCTTTTTGGCATTTATATCGTTCTAAATTTTTTTATATTTAAATTGTAAGAGAAACATTTCGATTGTTAACTTCCTTATTCCAACAAAAAATTGAGGTTCTCTTAAGAATTGTTTTAAGTAATATGGTTAAAACTGGTAATTAGAAAAGGAGTTGACATAGATGTTTTTAAATTTTGCAGGCAAAAGACTCACATTTCCTTAGCTATAACTCGGATAAATAAAAAAAATAATAGCTTTGAAACTGTGCATTTTGTTCAACAACATTTTCAAGTACTTAAACTTCTGATGGTCACACATGGTCCCTCTGATTTACACACTGATAAAGTAACAGGTTTTGCACCTGTTACTTTATCAGTGTGTAAATTAGAGGGACCATCTGTGTTAAGCAGTAATATAAGTATAAACCTATCATAACTTACACTCTATTTGAGCGTCCTTTTCCCTGACTAAATTTACTGATGCTAACTGAAGATCCTCCCATCAACGACTCCTTCAGACTCTGCATGGTAATTCTGAAAAACAAACTTGTTTGTAAGATGGTCGAACACCATTCCAACAATATTGTAATCATACTGTATCTACAGTTAATGTTTTCATTGGTGTATTTACATTACATTGGTGCATTTGCTGTTGATGTTGTTAGAAACCACTGAGAGAAAAGGACAAGCTCTAAGATAAGCAATCTATTTTTTTCATACCTTATATCATTAGAGAAAAATAATTTCATGTAATCTGCTTTTGTGTTTTCAATCTGGACCATTTGACAATTTCATTTTCGAAGGAACGAGTTTGATAGCATACCTTTGATACTCTGATGACTCCGAAGCATCAAACGAACACTGAGCACGGCTTTCTCTAAGTCCACAGGCACACTTGATAGTTATCTACAATAAAAACCAATTTAGAATATCAAATTCCTGTTATTACCTGAACAATACTCAAGTTTAACCATCATCACAAGATAACAGACCCCGTGAACTTTGCAAATCAGATCTTAATATGTTTCAGCAACATCAATTTCTCTATTAACCTAACTTTTGTGTTATTTTTAAATCAAATTTACAAAAAGATGGAAAAAAACAACAACATAAGATAATTGTCTGAGAAAGTAAGTAACAATTTCGTTTGTAACATGGTCACCAATAGATTCTGATAACTTCTTTGTTGCCTTTCTAGACTTTTCAAAGCAGGAACAGTATGTGTATAACATGTAAAAAGCCCTATCTATAACTGTAGAAGTATTAATGGTATATACCTGAGCTTTACAGATAGATGGAGGACATGGCCCTTCTCCATGGCAAGCCAGTCCACATGCATGCTCACAGGACTCTCTCTTACGTGGACAGGGCTGGGTACATTGTTGGCCCTCCTCAACACATTCTCCCTGTAATGATAAATTAGATATAGTCATGCAAATGAAGTATGAGAATAGTCATTTGTATGCAAATGTTGGGTATGTGTGAATGTTCATGCCAATTTCAACAAACCCCGAGTTCTAAGTCCATGGCGGACCATGCAGAACCCTACCCACCTTTTATAAATACAAACACTGGTACTGGGATATTACATTACATAGAAAGGGGTCATGTGATTCATAGTTCTGTACTCTGACCTGTAAGCCCATTAAACCCCTAAGGTTTTCAATAGTTAAAAGGGAAGTAATGAGTGAAAGAAGGTAGAAAAATAAAGAAAAGTCAAATAAATAATAATAACACTTACCCTGTGACAGGTTTTCAGGCAATAATGAACTCCACATGGTAACGGTCTGCTACATTTCATTCCACAGGAAATGTCTTGTAAATGACAGGGAATATTAGCACGCTCCTAGAAGACACAACAAAAATCAATTAACTAACAACCCTTATAATGCTGGAACCAAATTTATGCTTATGCAAACAGGTTTGATCCAGGCCAGCCGCCAAGTCAATTGAATCTATTTTTAGAAAAATTACTCAGCATTCTAAGGGTTAAGATGTGGGAGTTTACGTTTTGATTATGTTTGAATGTTAACAGAGAGGTTTGGATAATTATACAATACAAAAAAAGATATTTTTAGTGATTAAGGGACTAATAAAAAGTTATCACAATGGTTTTAAAGTTAATGACATCTTTTCATTCAATGAGTACATCATAAAATAATGAATTATTCAAGATTGATATTTTGAAATATAACCCTCTCCTCCAACAATAGAAAGCATACCAACAGCAATCCAAGCCAATTGTCTCGGGCAATATTTTTCTTTTGTTCCAAATGTTTCTACCTAACACTATAATGATCATGGCCATTTTACACAGTACAGGCAATTTCTTCAGCAGATGCTGGAGATGTGTATAACATAAGGCTTCAAAGGAAGACTATCCCAAGTACTTCAAAAATTGCTATTCTTTTGCAATGGACCTTCAAACTGTCAAAATTCCATTCAGAGTAAAAGTATCAAATGTAAAAGGTAAAGGTTTTGTTTATTATAGTGTCACTCCTAGTGAAAGGGCCAGCCAGTTTGGTTTATGAGACACTTTTCACTGATTATACCAAGTACCTACCAACTTTTATCACTTAACCAGACACCAAGCAAATATAAGTCGGTAACTATTAATCTATCTAGCTTCCAGCCGACGAACCCGCCATTTCCAAACAGGTCCGAGAAATATTTTCTGGACAAACACCTCTCATGGTGCTCAAACCTTTGACCTCCCTGTCCCGAAACAATCACTTTACCACTAGGCCAGGGTGAAGTAAATGCCTTCAAGGGGTAATTATTAAGAGAATATCTCAGACAACCGTTATACCTACCACATGTTTCCCCATACACCATTTCTTAGTGAGCTCTGTACACACTGGGCACTTGTCATCACTATGGCAATTATGGCGCACTGAAATAATAGGGAAATAATACTCTGAAGATCCTACACCCTGACTGTACCCAAACCGACTTCATGCTTATGCAAACAGGTTGGATCAAGGCCAGCTGGCAAGTAAATAGAAAAGATAATGGATTGCAGTTATAATACAACATTTTCGTATCAAAATCATTTAACCAACATACTTATACTATATGATTAATCTGTTACCAAACAATAACGACATTAAACCAGTTTGTTGCAGATAACTCTGGAAAACATTGTGGGAAAAGGAGAAATTGCTCTTAATGGGTTTTCTATCCTATCAGAAGACTATTTTTTAATTACATCACATTTAGAAATGTCGTCTGCAAACTCTTTCCTTTTTGGACAGTTGAAAATGTGGTGTTTGGTAATGGGTTAAGCAAAGAGATAAATAACAGCCTAAAACTAGATTGTAATTCATGATACCTGTTTCTTTATCAGTATAAAGATAATGGGTTTCAGTGATAAAACAGCAATGTCTATGTGTTACCTGGGTGATCACATGCATGCTGTCTGGTACAGGGTCGGTGACACTCAGGGGGCGGAGTTCCACAGGGAATGGGCGGGTACAAAACCTCTGCGCCACAGTGACATGTCATCTCATCAAAATCTGTGGAAATAATGTCATATATCGCAAGGTAAAAATATAAAGAGAATGTACATATACTAATTCTCCATACCACAACAGCTTATCATCTCATCAAAATAACGGAATGACAATGATGCTATAAATAATAAAGAAGAAATTGACTCTTATCAGACATACAAGTGCCAAAATATAATTAAAGACCTGATTTTTAAGGGGAAAAGGTGAAACAAAATACAAAGCTCAACCAAAAGTGCAATAGTAGGGGTCATAAATCTGTCTCAATGCAAACAAGAGATAAATACATATCTAATAGTTAATATTAATCTAATTGTGGATTAAGTTTGAAAGCAAAATCCTTGATACTCTTTCTTGATAAATGCAAACTTATCCAGCAGCCCTTGTTGCTCAGGTGATAACATGGCATATTTGTCTTCTAAAAACGAAAGATAAGCTAAATAACCCTTAGAATGCTGCGTTATTTTCTAAATATACATTTTTGCGTCATCTGCTTTCCAAAACATAAAAAATGAGGAAAGATACTGAGAGTAGAAAACGTGTTAAATCACAGGTCAGCCGCCAATTTACTTTGCGACTGGCCTGTGATTCAACATGTTTGCAAAAGCATGAAGTTGGTTCCAGCATTTTGAGGGGCACATATTTAATAGTTAGTACGTAGATTAAGTTTGGAAGCAAACTCCTTCATACTATGGTTGATAAGTGGACCCAAACACAAAACGGACACAGCAGTTGTCACTCAAGCGATTTTTTTCCCTTTTTAAAAAATTAGATGAGCTAAATAAAGTTAATATCTCACTTGTCATGTTTAGATTTGTTTTATTTGTTAATGATTAAGAGGTAAATATACTTACTAGCCATTAGACAAGGAGGGCAGTTATTTCTGTGACACGGTTCATCACATTTATGCAATCCGCAGGGGAGTTTCCTTCCACATACAAAATCACATGGATGCTCCTCTTTCTGTAAAAAGAAATTTACTCAGAGATCAAGGTAAGAGCGTACTTCATTTGTTTGTTTCTCAATTTTCCCTCCAATTACTATAATGTAGTTACTCTTATGGATAGTTCTGTATAAGGTTTCTTTCCTATCTTTGGAAATAGAGCATGTACAAGGCTCTGATATGAATGCTTTTCTGAACCTCTGATATGCCTTAGTTTTTTTTTTCTTTTTCTGTTTAAGTTTCATTGCATTGTTCAGCTCATAATGATCTGGTTGTGAACTTCTATCTCTTGTAAAAACTTAAACTATTACCTCCATGATTAAAGCCCACGTGGAAAGGTACCCATCTATCAGAAAATCTATCTCTCACAAAAAGTTCAAATCTACTACTTACATGATTCAAGCCCGCATGGAGAGAGGCCTTGTAATTTCAAGTTCAGTGCTCCTACCAATAGAACATTGACCCAATAAATCAAAACTATTATGACAAGAGTAAATCCAAACTTTTACTTACAATACAACAAGGGAGTGTACATTTATGTTTACCGCAGGCCTTCTTTCTATTACATCGTCTTTCACAAACAAAACGACCATTTTCATCTGAAAAGTTAAATAAGTAATCAAACTTAATTCAAACTTTCAATATTTATCACAATGATTAGGTTTGGTTATGGCAAAACAGATGCACTATGTTATTTACATTACATAGCTTTGGTTTCCATATAGCCGATGCAATATTACATTTACATTAAATATAGTTTGTATCCACATAGCAGATGCAATATTTTATTCACATATAACAGACTTAGAACCTGCACATGAGATGCAATTTAAATGATAAAAGATTTGGTTTCTACATTAAAAACTTGGATCCTGCCCAATTAGATCCATAGCATCAGTTTCCACATAGCAGGTGCAATTAGCTATTTAAATGATGGACTGTACAGCAGATGCCCTATGCTTTTTACATTATAACATTTTGCTATTTAAATGATAAAAATTTGGTTTCTACATAACGGATGCAATATTTTATTCACATCAGACAGATTAAGATCCTGTACATGAGGTGCAATTTGCTATTCAAGTTATAAAAACTTTGTTTCCACATAGCCGATGTTATACTTTCATCATAGCTTTAGTTCCTGCACATATGATGCAATTTCCTATCTAAATTATCTTGGGGTTTACACATAACAGTTGTAGTAAGACTTGATCATACCTGTTGATTGAGTAATCTCGGAACACATGAATTTTTTATCCATGGACAAACAACGACAAGTAAGTATGGTCTCCCCATCACATGGTCCACACGGCCCCTCGTGACATTTCTCTTTACAACGATGTTTAGACTCTGTAAATATAACATGCCAGGTTACTAATGTATAAAGTGAATGGTCGAAAAAAGCTAAAGGTTTCAGCGGACAACAGATGAATTAATGGAGGGGTTCAATTTCAGGTTAACCCTTAGAAAAGATTTTTGTGTTGTCTGCTTTCCAAAACCTTAAATATCTGCTTGATTTTGATGGTACATTCAACCAATTCTTGTAGAAACTGCTTTATACTAAATATGAAAATCCTAAGCATGCAGTTTATAACAATGTTTTTTTTAAATTTGCATTTGCATTTTAAACCCCCTTTTATTATGCCTTAAGACATCAATTATCATCTTAAATATACCATTAGAACAAATTTTGTAGAGGACTTACCAAGGATCATTCCAGAAATGTTTGGATAAAATTCAGAAAGCAATTTAGGTGGAGAAGTCGTTTGAAGAAAAAGATGAAGGCTTTAACCTTTTCACTACCTATAGCACTGGATATAAACGGTGCACTTTAAGCACCGAATAAACCCTATCTTCTAAATGGTGTATAATGGTATGTATGTATCGAAGCCCTAGGTACACATTAGAGTAAAGAACGTTTGTATATAGTGTACTGCGAAACTTGATATCGATTTTTAATGTATCGGTAACATCGTTTGAGAGTCTGTTACAGGCGGTGCAGGGGTAAATTCCGTCTTTTTCCCATTTTCCCTTATTTATACGAGACAGTAACAAGGTTTGGTAGTGAAAAGGTTAAGAAAGATTTAACATGTACCTGCAGGACCGCATTGCAGAGGTTTATCACAAACACTATCACATGTAGGTATAGGATCCGAGCAGCTTGACCGCGGAGGTCCATCCAACTCGGTCAGACTTTTAGCGCCACATGGACAGTGAGTCACGTTAGCCGGTAGTCCCGAACAGCTCACACAGTCCCCACGGTGACAAGCTGACTCGCAGGTATGATTCCCACAATCCAATATTCTGAAAAAGGAATAACATTTTGGCAAACCTTAGATTGCTGGGTAATTTTCTAAATATAGATTTTTATGTCATCTGCTTTTCAAAACCTTAAATGTATGTTTAATTTTGTTGAGGAAAGATACCAAGAGTAGCAAACAGGTTAGATCACAGGCCAGCCACCAAATTACCTGGTGGCTGGCCTGTGATCGAACCTGTTTGCATAAGCATAAAGACGGTTCCAGCCCTATAAAGGTTAATGGCTATGGGCACAAGAAGAGTAAAACATATCTAGATCTAACCTGTTTACATAAGCATAAAGACGGTTCCAGCCGTATAAAGGTTAATGGCTATGGGCACTAGAAGAGTAAAACATATCAATATCTAACCTGTTTGCATAAGCATAAAGACGGTTCCAGCCGTATAAAGGTTAATGGCTATGGGCACTAGAAGAGTAAAACATATCTAGATCTAACCTGTTTACATAAGCATAAAGACGGTTCAAGCCCTTTAAAGGTTAATGGCTATGGGCACTAGAAGAGTAAAACATATCAATATCTAACCTGTTTACATAAGCATAAAGACGGTTCCAGCCGTATAAAGGTTAATGGCTATGGGCACTAGAAGAGTAAAACATATCTAGATCTAACCTGTTTACATAAGCATAAAGACGGTTCCAGCCCTATAAAGGTTAATGGCACTATAAGAGTAAAACATATCTAGATCTAACCTGTTTACATAAGCATAAAGACGGTTCCAGCCCTATAAAGGTTAATGGCACTAGAAGAGTAAAACATATCTAGATCTAACCTGTTTGCATAAGCATAAAGACGGTTCCAGCCGTATAAAGGTTAATGGCTATGGGCACTAGAAGAGTAAAACATATCTAGATCTAACCTGTTTACATAAGCATGAAGTCTGTTACAGCACTATAAGGTTTTATCTCTGAGAAAATCAAGAATATGTACATCTACAGGTAATGTTTCAAATGAAAGTATCTATTTTTTTGCCAGCAATTAAAACTCCTTCTGAAAAACCCTTTTACTATTTTTAACCTACACAAAAATCAGAATATGAACACTCAATAGTTTATACAATTTGCCCATGCACCTAATTCTTTTATTTCATTATGTCAAATTCCTGACAGTTGTTAACTTGACATTCCCTGAGAGTGAATGGCTGTTATTACATTCTACAAAACTATCATTCGAATTTGAACAGACCTAAAAAAAGAGCAGGCCTGAATAAAACAAAACTACAAGATAGTCAATGGATGGGCATGAACAGAGGACCCTTCCTTTTAAATAAATTTACCAACCTGGCACATATGACTTTACAGCTATAGGACTCCGTAAAGGCCTCTTCACTCCCACAAAGCACCTCTCTAGATTCATGCTCTCCATAACATTCTGGGAATAGATAAAAAAAGATATTTCTTCACGTCTTATTCAATCATTTGGAAACTTGTGACCGGTCAAAACTCAAAGCGACATCAAATGTCAAAAAATAACATCTATATTAGTTAACTTATGTAAAAAGATAACATCTATATAAGATGTTTTGTGACTTTTCGAAACAAGTAACAACAGAAGACAACAAATAAAAACTAGAAAAAAGAATCTTTGTGAGAATGGTAAAAACTACAATGGGACATTTAGAGCTTATTTTTGGTCATGTTTTTTAAAATTGTTCCGCACTAAATGTGTCAAAGAGGCATATTATAAATAAGATCTTTTATAATCAAATAATAGGTGAAAAATTGAGACATAGACAAACACACAGAACCAAACAAAAGAAAATTCCCCAACACTATGGTGAGAGATAAATGTAACTACTATGGATTAAGATCTTTTATAATTAGAGATTGAGTGAAATATTGAGATATAAAGAAATACGGTAATTCAGAATTACACAGAATCATACAAGATAGAAAAACTCCATCACAGTGGTGAGAGACAAATATTAACAGCAGGAATTAGAATGCTATTTATAAAGTTCCAGTAAATCTCTTTCATGTTCTTAAACATTGTGCACCGTGATGTATAAAATCACATTTCGTTGCAATGTTTTTGAGAGTTTTCAAGACCTTATATCTTAGAACGCTGGGTAGTTTTCTAAAAATAGATTTTGGTGTCGTCTGTTTTTCAAAACTTAATTTTGTTGAGGAAAGATACCCAGAGTAGCAAACAGGATAGATCGCAGGCCAGCTGCCAAGTAAATTGGCAGCTGGCCTGGCTCTAACCTGTTTGCATAAGCATGAAGTCGGTTCCAGCACTATAAGGAGTAAAAGCTATGGGCACTAGAAAAGTAAAACACATAGATCTACCTTGTTGAATCATTTTATCACATTTCTCGCAGGAGCCAGAATGACATGGGGATGAACAGAAATGTTTCCCACAGTTAAGTAGCCGTTCACAAATACTTTCACATTTTATTGTTGAAGACTGTCCACAGCGCACTGTTTGCCTGAAATTAAGAAATATTTTCAATAAAAGGCATCATCACGAAAACTGATCAGAGGTTGCAAAGTCAACTGTCACGGACAAGTGCAGAAAAAGAATTGGTAATTAGGGACAAGTAATTTAAGATTTCATCATCCATGCTGGTTAACAAACAAAGAGGTGCTGGAAATCAAGCACTTGACTGTTTTGTAAATGTCAGTCAAGTTATATAAAAGAAAGAATAGGCAAAAGTTTCATGAGATTTTTTGAATATGTCAAAATCAGAGGCAACTATTGATAAGACTTAGAAAAAATCTGAATAAAAACCCCTGAGAGAATATAAGAAAAAGCAATTGAGACAAAAGACAATTTGTTAACTCTAAGCAGTCTCTCTTTTTTCAGCCAGTGAGCTGAAACAAGTATGAATTTAGGAAAACAATAGTTCTAGACATTGAACTTTATTTCCTAAAAAATAGATAGCATGGTTTGATTAGTTATCATAAATAAATCTGCTTGTGCAAATGGCGGCTGGCCTGGATCTAACCTGTTTGCTAATCTGGGTATCTTTCCTCAATTTAATTAAGCAAGATATTTAAGGTTTTGGAAAGCAGATGACACAAAAATCTATTTTTAGAAAGTTACCCAGCATTCTGAGGGTAAACTTGAAATGTAAGTGCAATCATTTAAATCTGATTGTCATTACCAACGATAACAATAGATAACAAATCTTACTTGGTTTTCCCACAATCACATGACTTAGTCACCATCACATTGCACTCTGGACAGGGTCCTGGATGACATAAGCTGGAGAAAAATAAGTTGGTTGATGTGTTTGAATGCAAACAGAAGAAAATAAATCATCAACATACGGTGTAGGTTTTCATTAACCCTTTCCCAAACAACAAATTTTCGACTGTCACAAATTTAAAGAGTTTGCAGATGACATTTCAAAATGTGATGAAATTGGAAAATAATCTTCTGACAGGGCAGAAAACATTGTGGGAAAAGGAAAAATTGCTTGTTACGAGCAATTTCTCCTTTTACCTCAAAGTTTTCTTAAGTCGTTTGCAACAAAGTGGTCATATGTCGTTATTGTTTGGGAAAGGGTTAAGAACTGATTTCCAAAGTTAACCATCATTTAAAACCCCTAATGAAATATGGCAAAAAGTGCTTAAAATTATTAAACAAAACGGTTGAATTCTCCTCATGATATGTCTTATAAACCCTTTCGATTTTTTAAGTAAGCTCGGGCAAACAAACTTAAAAGAGCATGCTAATATAGAAAGATGTGTTACAAGAAACACTGATGCCTCTGAAAATCACTTAGAATTGGATAACCCATTATTCAAACCTTTTCATTTTACAAGTTAAATTCAAAACTTGGGACAATAACCAACCAACAGAAATAAATGTTTGCTGCTTTGATTAATATAGTTATGGGTATCATACACATAGATGGGCTACTATTTTCAAATCGATTTTATTTTTTAATTTCTTTGCACATCACTTCAACACTCAGATAAATTGCATGAAGTGTAGAGAAATGTTTTGTTTTCTTACTTACATATTACATGGGTGTTTACAGGACTCCCCACGGTTCTTTTTACAAACATCACCACAGCTGTGAGGTGTGTCCATACGAGTCATCTCAGGATCTCTCACTTTACCTACAAGGAAATTTACAAGACATTTAATAGTGATTACTTTCAATGCAGTTATCATTCCTATTATCCATATAAACAAAGAACATCATAAAATTCCTTTTGATCCATTTCCTCAATTTGAACATGCAGGACTTGACCATTGGTACAGGCTGTAAGCATCCAAAGACAACATCTACTATGTACAATAAAAAATATTAGCATTTTTATGATTTTGAAGAGAAAACAATAGCAACAAAGGAAATAAATGAATGAATGATGTTTGAAGGCACATCAACAACTAAGGTAATTTAGCGCACTATAATGATCTAGATAAAATGTATTATTTACAGGCTAAAATGTATTTGGTATATGAAAAATACATGATGAGGTCTACCGCATATGAAGTGTACATACTTAGATATATTAATACTGCCTTAAATAATTATGCTTTCAATAGCTATGTTGTATATCAAACAAGAACATTGGTGCAACATTGGTGCAGTGGTAGAGCGTCAGGCTTAGTATCTAGGAAGCAGTCATCGACAGTGGCTTTGAACAAGCTTTTAGCTTCCTTCACAATCAATGCAAAACAAATACAGTGAATAATAAAAAATAATACAAAAACTGTATTGTTTCAAAAGTAATTTGTTTTGACTTTCAAATTTTCTCTTCTGTGAACAAGCACCTTTAATCAGCACAACAAATGAAAACATAAAAAAATATCAATCATTCTTTAAACTTACCACAAAAGCACCTGTATTGGTTGGGAAACTTGAAAGACAAATTTTGACAAGCCGGACACCGCCAGCCATCCCTCTCCGCACCTGAAACCACAGAATTGGGCGATCTTGCCCATTGTTTGATGCACCGCAGATGAAAGATGTGGAAGCACCCGGAACAACTCCACACTGCATTCTGGGATCGAACAGACTCACAGCACACCATACACTCATAGGTACCTTTAGTCAACTGCTCAGTCAAAACACCTGGTATAATAAACAGGTAAATTGATCCTGATGTTCTAACTGCTCAGTCAAAACACCTGGTATAACAAGTAAATTGTCAGCCATGTTCTAATTCTTTGCAGTTCTCTGTTCAATTAGCACCAGACTAAAGACTAAAAATCAAATGTCTATCAAAATTATATGCAACTTTCTCTATTAACTCAATTAACAAAAACTTCCTTCATGAACTAGCCTACAACATCAATTTCAGAACCACTCCAGTGTCACAAAAGTGAACCCCTTTAAACAAATTTTTCTGAAGAATCAAAAGGGGTTACCAGACTCTAAAAAACATACACATGTGGACATTCCTTTAAATATCTCCTTCTCAGACTGCCTCTTCCCAAGACCTTTTAAGCGCTGTGGTACCACAGCACCTGAATTTCAAAATAAGCACTACCCTTGTGCCAAAATTTATCCCAATATGCTAAAAATTTGACAAAAACCCTTTAACTTAGTATCACAGGCAGTCATCTTGCTTGTAATTTTTTTTGTTCCATTTGATTGGGTTTAAAAACAGTTTTTATTTGTCTTTTTAATTCAAAAAATGTTCCTAAATATTCACCATTTAAAAACGCAACTATAGAAAAAGATCAACATGGGAAGGGGATACCTCGCACCTCTTCCCCCCATCAAACACCCCAGCGCTTGTAAAAAAACTTGGGAAGACCCTCCAAAGATTCCGTACTAGACTATAATTAGTCCTTCACAAAAAATAATTTACTGATGTCTTGCATTAAACTTCATATTTAGAAATAACCTATGTGAAACATTGGCGACGGGATTTTGTTAAATGGTCAATTTGGACAAGTCACCAACACCACATATATATGAGGGAATGGGTAAAATACTTACCTCTCTGGCTCTCATCAAAAGTCATCTGCCTCTTTAACCTTGTTCCTCGCATCACATTAGGGCCAGCTTGATTTTTTCTCTGAAAGTTTCCATCCTTCTTTTCATCTTTTTCTTCATCTTTTCCTTTCTCTTTTTCCTCGTTGTCTTTCTCTGACAACTTTGTACGTTCACCCCCTCTCTGTAGACCGGTAGCATCCTTGTGACGTTTGTTGTAGTCCATTCCTCTGTAGTTGAAGCGATTGTGCGAGCGCTGCTGATTGTATGTGTCTTGTTGGTTGGAACTTCGCCCATCTCGGTGCCCACTTGAGCTGTAGATGGACATCTCTTTCTTTTTCTTCCTTGCTCCATTCGAAGGGTCAAGCGTTATGGCATTACTGTCCGAATTGGGATCATACTTCATGCTATCATCGTAATTGTCATTGGAGTACTTTTCAACTTTTTTGGTTTTGTTTTCAGTACCAACAAAGTTCTCATTATGCTTTGTGCTTTTGTCTTTTACATCTGAACCGGGCATTGGTTTGTTACGCTGAAATTTGGAAGAATCTTTCCTAGATTTATCATTATCACCCCTGAGTCGTTGATTTGTGTAAGATTTACCTGGCCCATTGGAAAGCCTTGGTCTGGATTCCGAAACAGCATTCAATTCTGATTCCCCATTAGCATTATTGTTACGATCTTGACTGTCATATTTTGTGTTCTCTTTATTCCTTCGGTTATTTGAACTTCTCTGATTTTGGTTAGAATACTTATTCGAATATTTACTGTCCTGATACCTCCCAGAACCATTATACGATCTAGAGTTGGACTCCATTCCACTACTTTGGCCTTCTTTATCATTTTGTACTGAATTATTTGCTTCAACAGTGCCTGGATAATTGTCTTCTTCTACACCATTAACATCAGTACTATTTTCATTCTGTTGTGGAAACCTATAATCCGGGGTATTTCCGCTTCTTTGTGCACCATTATACTTTGAATCGGGCCGCTGCCTGTTTCTATTTCTATTCTGTGAATAGGAATATTTCCTTGTTTGCCCATTTCCGTTTTCACCTCCTTGCGATTGCCCATCTTCATATACTCCTTGTGTAGGAAAATTCCCATAGTTCACCCCCGCATCTGGATGATAAAATGGCGGGCGGTACCCCTGCGTTTGTGGGGGTGCAGCGTATGAATACTGGTTAGGCTGAACACCGGCTACTGGATTCCATGACATGTAATGCTGGTTTCCTGCGTAGGGATTCCCTGGGTATACAAACTGTGGTGGATATGCAGCAGGGGCACCATTCTGAGGGTAATACTGGGTATCATAGGTGTATGATGAGTAGTTGGCCTCATCTCCATAACCTCTTTGCATAGTAATCTCAGATATCTGTAATTAGAGTAACCCATGTTTTAATCTCATTGATCCTTGCTTCGATTTAAACTTGCTCAGACCTTTTTTTCTTCAAATTATATACTCTTTAATATCAAATGTATTGATCATTTGGTTACAAGAATGTGATTCCAGGTTTTGAGAATTTCAGACCATTCATAATCTCAATTTTCGCGACCTCAATTGAGTTAGTAAGACTCCATCCTTATTAATTCAAAAGGGCTGGAAAGCCTGGTAGATGCCTAACATTCTGCGAGTCAGTCCCAAGACAATCTCGCATGAAAATCCATACTTTTACTCCTCGTGATGGTCTTGAATCAACGACCACTAGAAAATGAAATGAGCAACACTTTGAAGTAATACACATATATTAAATAAAATTCTTACATGCCAAAAAATTCACTTCCAGTTGTTTACACATATAGGATCTGCAGTGGTGTAATGGTTACCGTTGTGAATACGAGACAGGTCAATTGGGTTCGATCCCACAATGGTGATCGACTATTTCACTGTGGGTGTCCCATACTTCCTAGCCTAGTACTGGTAGGTTATCCAGAGAACAAGTGAACCCTGTTCATAAATGGAAACAAACAAAATAAACATATCCAGAACTCGTGAAATTTTGAAAGGATTTCACTTTCAGTTAAAAAATAATCAATCAATCAATTTTCTGCTGGAACTGATTTGAATCGCCAGTGAGACGAGCTCAATAGGTCCTGTACATTCATGGCTTTAGATCTATGTTCGAAACAAATGTTGGCAAAACACTGAAGAATACTCTCAATCAAAATCTGAAAAAGTGTCTGAAAGTGTGTCAAGCCATTCACTTATTCAGTCATTGACGTGCATGTCTGCTGCTGCAATGGGGTCATTACTTACTCTTTGTGCTTCCAACATATTTATCAAAACACTAATTTACGCAAGATATTGTTAAAACGATAGTTGATCAAATGTAAATGCGGGATGACAACGTATGAAAGTGCTTATAAAGGACAAACCTTGTATAAAAATAGAAAAGTGGAAGTCAACGAAATTATTTCTTGTGTTGGGAAATGACAGATGCAATATAAAATCCACGAATCGTAGGAAACGGTATTTAATTTTTTTTTTTTTGCTTATCTTTTTGAGGATTTTCCTTTAAAAATTCTATAAATAGTAAAATAAATCATAAGTTCGTGTTTCATTTATAATAAGTCAGCAGCACTCATAACAATGATCTTAAAAATCTAATTTATATATTTAAATAACTTCGTAAAAATATATTTCACAACGACAACCAGTTTTCTGAAAGGCAAAATCAAGTTATTTTCTTTTTATTCAACCCATCTTTCTCAATTCCATAAAAAAAATAAAGGAATGACACACTTTTGTAAATTTTCGACTTTCTTTCATTTCTAGTTATTATATTCCGTGTAAAATAATGTGTTAATTGAATTTTTAATCTATTTTCGTGTAGTTCCTCTGAGTTTCAACATCGTTGTAAATATACGCGATACCGCATTGGACCGGAATTCATATAAATCTCAGACATTTAAGACATTTTTCTCCGCTACGTATTTTTTGGATGAAAAAAAATTGACATGATGAAAATGTCTTTTCAGAGAACCATAAAAGGGGTGAAAACCCATAGGCTAACTTTTCATTTGTATGTTAGACCAGTTCTAAAAGTCTCTTCAAATGACACATTTCAAATGAGTCTCCCAAAGATAGGATTACTCATTATTAAAAACATCACCTTCAAATAAAAACAATGAGGTAAAATAACTAAACCCGTATGAATCATGTAAGAGTAATAAAGCACTTACTCCATAAAACATTAGTACTGTAACGCATGTTGCAGAATAAGTCAGAAACCAGTGGCGGATTCAAGGTGGAGCACCCCCTACCACCACCCCCCACCACCCTAAAAAAAGAAAAAACCAAAGCAACAATTTTCATTATACTAATATTATTATCGATAATTATAATTTATTTTGCTTTTTTAAAATGTCAAAGTAGAAAAAACTCGAGCCCCTGGCTAGCATGGGAAAGGACCCCAGGCTGCTCCGGTGCCATATCGGCATTCAATTGTAATTCTGCATTTTCTGCCTGACTTTTAGTTCCATTTTCTGTAAACGAATCGTGAAATCCCATGATCCATGCTGTAACTGTGTGAACTTGTTCATTTTTTGTTCATTCAGACTATGGTATCCCATGATGAAACGACGGTCTCAAAATGAGCGAAAGTTTAAAAGATCAATATAAGAAGGTATTTTCTTATGCAAGAGGTGATCACGTGGACAGGCGACATGCATCTCCTTTTTTATTTCCTTTTTATTTATGTTACAATCGATTAGATCAATAGTGATAGTTTATAAAGATATTGTAGCAGTGTTGAAGCTTGTTGACAAGAAAAGCACTGCATGAATGGCCTATTCATTGACGTCATCCACTCCAAGCTAGGGTATTATGATCTATCTTCACAAGGCCGTGCTTTATTCAATAGAACGTTGAAATTCGAAAGGTTTCTGTTTGCTGTATAATTTGAAAACAACAGAGACATAAATAACATAGTATGTTATCTACGTCTCTGAAAATAATATAGATTCCAATTTTGGAACAGTATGCCAAGATTCATAGCGCCAACACGGCAATCTAAACTCATCGGGTTTATCCAATGAAAACGTATTTCTCCGCTCACGGAAATGCCCGAATAGTTCCGATTGACGGCACGAGTTACCGAAAGAATAGTTATAATGATACAAATAATTTCAACATTAAATTTATGTTGCCTTTATTTGGTAATTAAAATCCAGATTGAACTTTTTCAAAGCAAGAACTGTACAAGTACGGTCCGCGAAATTTGAGATTATTAATCTTTGAAAGAAGAAGACCTGGAAACATTTATTCATGAACACATTTGGAGCATATATATGTTACTTAGTGAATCAAATAACAGGAATAATAATTTGTTCGTTCGTATGTTACATGTCTTCTTTCCCCCAAAAAGTGCTCAATTTGTTCTCAAATTAAAACGCATACTTACCCACAGTTTACAAGGCCTTATGCTGGATGAAGGCTGACTGGGGCTCCAAGATGCAGTGATATTGTAACGTTCGTTGAGCGTTTATGCAAATTAGGAACCTAATGCATTGTTTGAGAGAACATGCTGGTATATATATAGACAACACAACCGCTCAGTGAAAGACAGTGTGTTTCACTGATCGGGTGTTTTTGTGTCTTTGAGAGGTTCATTTGCTCGGTTCATTACAATATCAAGAAGTGCTCCTTAACACATCACCACCTAACGCGGCATTTTGTGTGTTGCAGCAGACGATGTTCATAAAGCACTGTGGCAAAGGGAGAAATTGCTTGTCACAAGCAATTTCTCCTTTTGTCACAATGCTTTTCAATTTATTCACATATTACCATAGCAGAACTGAAAGGTTTATCACATGTTTACAAAGCTTTTCTAAAGTCGTCTGCTTCAAGTAAAAAAAATGTCGTCTGCTGCAGGTGGTAAAGAGTCAAGTACAATATGCATGTACGGAAATAGTATCCTCTGACTTTATATGTTGATCCATGGTAGAGCGTCGGCCTCGGGACACAAGGGTCACAAGTATGAATTCCGTGAGTAGCGGGATCTGCATTGCGACCTCTCATTAATCCACATTCGGCGCGAGTACTGGTTATGTATCCAGGTCTCTCTATCTATCTCTCCCTCTCTCTCTATCTACTCTCTCTCTCTCTCTCTCTCTCTCTCTCTCTCTCTCTCTCTCTCTCTCTCTCTCTCTCTCTCTCTCTCTCTCTCTCTCTCTCTCTCTCTCTCCCTCTCCCTCTCTCTCTCCCTCTCCCTCTCCCTCTCTCTCTCTCTCTCTCTCTCTCTCTCTCTCTCTCTCTCTCTCTCTCTCTCTCTCTCTCTCTCTCTCTCTCTCTCTCTCTCTCTCATCTCATCTCATCTCATCTCATCTCATCTTATCTTATCTCGCTTATCTTATTATCGCTTACCTTATCTTATCTCCCCTCTATAGACTTAATGGTACACTCAGGCGATGGTTCGCTTAGTCAATAACCCGATCCGGTCCGGTAAGAAAAATCTGATAATAGGTCGCCTGTATTTCGCTGCACCAACGAAAACAAATTGTCGATTTAATCAGTCCCAAAATTGAAAACTCCAAAACAAGATATATCGCATATATCGATAGATATACTCATAGCATTAGCATATTCCTTCTGTATGTTGTTTACAAAATAAGAGGTCTAAATGCAATCGTTCAACACTTTGGAGGAAGTGTATGCACTTATCAAGAAGCATGAACTTGAGACAAACACAAGATACTCGATTTATTCTAGTACGAAGTCGTTTGGATCAAGCAGTAAGTATTTCTCTTTTTTTCCATTCACTCAAGCAGTTTAAGGGCTAAATGAAAAACACGATTTTAAGCAAAGAACGTTAAGAGTACCGGAACGTTAATGCCGGCTATAATTATTGAGGAGGAATTATTGGCATTTCCTCTACACTATGAATTCTTGTTAACTCGTACCCTTGTCAATTCGCATTTTAGTCACTTCAGTTTTTGGTTAACCCATGGCATGCCCAAGCAGGCTTATCATAAATTTTGGAGTGAGGGGCCAACTGTCGATTAGAGGAGACAAACGAAGAAAAAACCCAACACAAATTAGGTGTTTTAGCTTCTTCTTATTCAATTTTTATTGGCAAGGGGGGGGGGGATTATTCGATGCCCAAAAAGTCATATAAAGCAATCAAATTGACCTGCGGCTGGCTCTTAGTGACGACCTTGCCCCAGGTTAGCTTGAATTCTGGTCAAATCATTTGATTTATTTTCACAAAGAAACGCCAGTCTGCGTCAGTTTAATTTGAACAATGCAATCATTTTCAGTTTGGAAATGCATGCCAATATCCATATTGAGATTGAAATGAAGTAGCAGATTTAATCACAGGGATTGGAAGTAAGGGTAATCTAACGGCTATGTACAAAATGGACTCTATGCTTTGTTGTTGTTTTTTCAATTGTCTCTATGAATTTCTTTATACTAGTGAGAGAATTTTCACAGAGACTGAACTGGTCAGAGGAGGGACTTCCATTTGTTCAGGTAGGATGTAAACTCATGAGCTGTCAGCATGGGAAAGATAAAAACCAGGTGAGTAAAGACAAATGCAGTATGCAGTAGGATTTGATATCTTACCATTCATCCTTGAATAAATTATTTTTTCAGGGGTGGCTAGGGTTGCCATTAAGAACCTTCTGTTGGATCAATTTGACTGTTTTAAATGAGTTTCTGGACAGCTCAAATAACAAAATATATATTATGTCCGTCATTTTTTTTATAAGACAGACCCATTCCCAATCAAATTTACTGATTATTGTCCCTATTTTCCAACAGTGTGAGGAAACAAGAATCTGCTCATCCGGGCCAAGTTTCTTTTTGTTGCTTTGAGTTATTAATTCAGTTTTCACAAATGTATATATACATCTTCATCCTTTTTTGAAAGCAAATTACAACTGTATTATTGTAAAGACAGAATGTCTGTATTGTGTGCAGAGAAGTTGTAGGTTGGGCATGTGGAATATCCAATGACAGATAGTTCTCTAATTATGTTTCTTACAATTTCTGTTCACTTTACACATAATGACTGTCCTTATTATCTCATTCCTTTCTTTAACAGAGTAAGAAACGAAAAGCCCGTGAAAACTTTGCTTACAGGGGACGAAATTCATCAACAATGAAGATGGGATGTCCTGCCCGCGTTGTTATAAGGGAAATGCTAGTGTTTCCTGACATACAGGTGTGATGATCTTTTTAACCCTTACAACAATTTCTTATTTTTCTTTCAACTTCAAAAGTTGTGAGAGTGCAGTAAGTTCCAAAGCTCATTTGAAAACATTGGCATATGAAAAATGATATCTTCTCTAAATCTTTAAAACATAAAACTATACATTATTCTTGACCACAATGTTAAACCTTATAGTGCTGGATCCAACTTCATGCTTATGCAAACAGGTTAGATCCAGGCCAGCCGCCAAGTAAATTGCAGGTTGGTCTGTGGCCTAACCTGTTTGTAACTCTGAGTATCTTTCCTCATTAGAATTATGCAGATATTTAAGGTCTAAGAAAGCAGACTACACAAAAATTTATTTTTAGAAAATTACCCAGCATTCTAAGGGTGAATCTGTATGATATTGCCTTCTTCATTTCCAGGCAGTAACTACCAGAAGGGAAAGAAGCAAAATAAATTCAATGATTAAAGATAAAAAAGCGAGGAGTGAGAAAAGATTTATGGTTGATATATCAGACATATCAGTCCATGCTTTCCATCCCGTAGGACCAGTAAGTTGTACTTTAGTAATTTCATAACCCTAAAAGTGCTGGAACTGACTTTTTGCTTATGCAAACAGGTTTGATCCAGGCAAGCTGCCAAGTAGATTGGCGACTGGCCTGTGATCTAAAATGTATGCTACTCTGAGAATCTTTTCTCATCAAAATTAAGCAGATATTTACTGTCTTGGAAAGCTGACAACACAAGAATTTACTTTTAGAAATTTACTACAGCATTTTAAGGGTTAGTACACATTAAAACATGTGGGCAACAGTGAAATTGTTTACTTATGCATAGATCTTAAAAATTACATTTAACCCATTTAAGAAACCAAGTTGCAATGGAACAGCATCGGCCTTTGATACTGAGGGTCCAGGATTTGATCCCTGTTAGTGGCAAGGTGATAGTGCATGGACTATCCCACAAATTTGCGGGTTTACAAGCTATGTATCAAGGAAGCTGTCATTGCAAGTGAATGAAATAAGTTTCAAGTTTCCTCAAAATCAATGACGTTTTTTTTAAACTCAAAACATATTTACCCAGGGGACTGCATAAAAAAATGTTAGAAAAAATGACATTGCTCATACAAGGCAAATTTTATTTTAATGACACTGTTTAAATTAATTGTTGTTTACTCCTCAAGAGCCATTTCTCAATGTTTTCTATCTTGGTATAGTAATTGCATTGGTTTACATTAATGAGAATGAGATTCTCCTGAAGTAATTTTCAATCAATGTTGGTATTAGCTGATAAGTTTTTTCACTTACTCAGCCCGCAGCTCAAGTGCAGCGTTTAGACAAGACCGTTACAAAGAAGATCCATGAGTTGACTGAGGCAGGTTTCAGTGATCCAGCAGAAATCCAGAAACACCTTGAGGTTTTTGTTAGAGCCACCATAGAGAATGTGGATGAGGAAAATCGCCGTTTTTTTCCCAGCCTGAAAAGTATAAAAAACCACATGAGACTCAGCCAGAAAAAGATGAGCATAGTCGATGATGAGGGACAACCAAGTATTGCAAACTGGGTAGGAAATATTATGTGTGGTATCATCCTATCCTTTATTAACAAAATGATGAGACACAATCAAGTATTGCCAACTTGTGAAGAGAGATGACATGTTCAGTGTCACAAGTGTTTCAGGTTTGAATCTGATGAATATCAAGATCTGCCTTGCGACCTTTCATTAATCCAGATTCCGCGCAAGTACTGATAATGTATCCAGGAAGCAGAATGTGAGAGTGATTAATCTAAGTTGTAAGAACTTGTTTTACTATTCATGTTACAAAAATAAGTTTAAACTAAACTTTGAAAACATGATGAAAAGGTGTTCCAAAGTTGTTACTCAACATGCATTAGGCACCACATTGAAAAGATCCACTTTGAATTCAGGCTTTATAGGCAGCATTGTTTCTATGGGGTGTCGTGGTATTTGTAGCTGGCAAATCATATACAGAACAAATACACAGAATTCTTAAATGTTTTGTAGCCTGCATGTCTTATGCGGCCTAGATCATAGGGGTCTGTAGTTATCTTGGGGTCAGTACTATGTAATATACTATGCAGGGGTGTTTTTAGTATTTGGAGTAAGAGGCCAACATTCAATTGGAGCAGGCCAATGAAGCAAACACCCAATAAAAATTAAGTTAACTTATGACCACCTATTATATTTTTTATTTATATTTATATTCTTAAGAATTAAGGCCGACCAAAAAGTCATTTGAAGCGGTCAAATTGGCCGACGGCTGGCTCTTAGTGACAGGCCTGACTATGTATAGTATATTACATAGTACCAACCCAAGGATAACTACAGACCCCTATGGCCTTGATAATACAAGTTCTCTCCTCTCTTTTGACAGCCCACGAGTCAGGTACAGTATCTAGATAAGCGGGTGATTCAGAAGATCTATGAGTTGACAGAGGCAGGTTTCAAAAGTGCGGCAGAAATCCAGAAACAAGTAGAGCATTTCGTTAGAGCCACTATAGAGGTTGCAGAGGAAGATAACCTTAAATTCTTTCCCACTCTGAAAAAAATCCAACACCACATGAGGGGCTTCCAGAAACTTCGTAAGCAACAAGTCAATGAAGAGGTTCAACAGAGTATTGCCAACTTGGTAAGGAAGATGATAAGTACATTTATATGCTTCATTATTAATTACAATGTTAACCCATATAGTGCTGGAACCGACTTCATGCTTATGCAAACGGGTTAGATCCAGGCCAGCCGCCAACTAAATTGGCGGCTGGCCTGTGATGTAACCTGATTGCTTCTCTGAGTATCTTTCCTCATCAATATTAAGAAGATATTTAAGGTTTTGAAAGCAGTCAACCCAAAATGTATTTTTAGAAAATTATCCTGCATTCTAAGGGTTAATCCAGAGCCCTGTTCCAAATATCCCATCGAAAGTTAGATATCATCTGCTGTTGGTTGTATTTTGACAGATTATTTAATCAGAAATGATTTTAAAAAAACATGAGTCCTTTCCTGAATTAAAAACTACTTTTCAACACCGTTCTGTAATACAGTATTTTTTTTTTATGGTGCATTACTATGACTATTTTAAAATGAGGAGGGTTAACGTTTTCCACTTTAAAAGCAAATGCATAAGATTACAAATGTAATTGGAAACAGTCTTTATTTTTATGCAGAACCTGTCTTTAGTAATTTTTGTTTATGTTTTCGAATCCTTATTTGAATAAGAAAAAAATAGCAAAGAAATCCTTAGTTTTAAGTTCAAAATTTTAAGATTATTACAAACCTATTACTGTTTCTTTTGGGTAGATTGCTAAAGAAGTAACTTGAATCTTTGAAATGGTGAAGATGAAGGTTTCAATGCAGAACTATAACAAAGTCATCACCAAATCCTTAAACAGATTAAGGACTTGTTTTTATTTTAGTCTTGCACTGAACCCATACTGTGCTATGTAGGGAAGTATTGATTAGACAACTCTAATGAAAAATCTTTATTTAACTTTTTCTAAACTGAATACATTATTTGGAGATGTTTCAAGTAAGTTAGCCAAGGTGATATGCATCTTATGATTACCTCTTTGTATGATATAACACATTACCACCTAACTCCACATTTTTACATCTTGCAGCAGATGACTTTTCTAAAGGCATTGCGGTAAAAGGAGAAATTGCTTGTCACAAGCAATTTCTCCTTTTGCCACAATGCTTTTTCAATCTATTCACATATCACAGCAGCAGAACTGAAAGATTTTTCACATGTTTACAAAGCCTTTCTAAAGTCATCTGCTTCAAGTAAAATAGATGTCGTCTGCAGGTTGTGAAGAGTTAATACAGATATCTGTTTTATTTTTCCAGGAAAACCAGGTGTTACATACAAGTAAGTACATTCTTACATATTTAATACATCAAAAACAAAAGCAAAGTTTTCATGAATGTTATATGACAAAATTGTTTTCTCTTGATATTCTTTAAAAAAAGAATATGTTGTGAATTTACAGAATATGTTAATATGGAAAAGTATTTTTTAATGTTATTGTTCAATGAAAGTGTACATAAAAGGGAAAGGTAATATTCTTTTTACATTGAGTAATAAAAGTATTTCTTTATATTCTTGTTCAATGAAGGTGTACATATAAGGTAAAGGTAAAATTCTGTTCAGATTGAGTAATGAAAGTTTGCTTTATGTTATTGTTCATTGAAAGTGTACTGATACAGGAAAAGTAATATTTTGTTCAAATTGCAAAATTCAGTTTTTCTTTATGTGATTGTTGAATGAAAGTGTACACAATGGGGAAAAGTATTATTCTGATCTCATTGAGTTATGTTATATTTCTTTATGTGTTTATTGAATGAAAGTGTACACAATAGGGTAAAGCAATATTTTATCCACATATAGAGTGTATTTTCTGTTAAACAATAGGAAGTATAATGTTGAAAGTGTTTACATTGCATTTCTTGGCTCTTAGCGTAAAAAGCTGTTTTACTTTTAATTTGGGTTTAATGAACCAATTACATAACAATGAACTTTTCCTTTTACAGTGGAAAGCGATGATACCTACGGCTTAGAACCTCAAAATTACTCTGAAAATGGAGACATACAGTATCGTGAACATGAAAGCCCCCATACAACACATCCAACTGCATTACCAAATACAACTAGCCGGTCCCCAGCTAAACGACGATGCCTCATAGACAATAGTCGGAATGATAGAGGAACAATGAGACCAAATCAGATCAAAACAAGGATTGACAAAAAGAGAGGAGTCAGCGTTGAAATTTCAGAAAAGGTTGTGACTAATCCATCCTTCAGAAGGATGCTTGTAGAATCTGTGTCCTATTTGTACAAAAATCATATTATTCTTACAATAAACGGTGTACCTCACACTATCAGTCCTGTTATTAGAGGTTCCAAAACTCCTAGTGAAGAGAAAGGTGATGCAACAAATAATATCGGAAGTGAGGAAGAGTCATTTTACCCTCGACCTACCAGAACTGGTCTGTCAATAATGAACTGCTTTACGAAAACATCAAACACTGGCATTGGGATGAACAATGATAATGCAGAATCATCGAAAAATGCAGTTGTGATTGAAGATGAGAATGAAGATGTTTCACATACTGATGCTGAAAATATGATCATGGAAACAGAATCACCGCATAGTGCAATTGGAAGTATGAACAAGGCCTCTGGTTCTGTTGAAGCAGAAGTTAATGAAATACAAGATAAGCCTGAGACAGTTCATGATAGAGGTGTTGATTTAGGACTTGATTTGGAACCATTAAATGGGAAACGGGTTGATGGGGAAACATTGACATGGGACAAAGGTAGTAGGAAAAGATCGTATAACGCTACCCCTAAACGAAGACTTGAGATTCAACATTTGATTAAACCTGCCAACCATTCCAGTCACGTTCATAAGCCAGTTGTAATAGAATCTAAAATGGAGGAGGAGGAGGTAATTAATGAGATGTTTTATACATTCACACCCGATAATGACTTGGTAAGAACATATGATCATGAATATGTGTCCAAACAGGCGAGCATGCCCCAACCTCACACAAACAGTTCAGGGAACCAGGATTTAGAAAACAACAGATTCCAGGGTAATGATATGGGAAACCAGCAAATAACAAGGCACCAATCACAGACAAGTCGATCACAGACAAGTCAATCTCCTAGAAAAAAATATGTCACGGTAGTCAAGTTAGTGAAAGGAAAATGAAGTGAATCTTGGGGACAAATCAAGGGTTCAGGCCAATGGTATAGTTAGTGCTTCATGTTTATGCAGTACTGACTATAGAATTGCCCTGAACCCTCAAATTGTTTTATTGTAGAAACATTTTCTTTTTGTCATATTGGTTTCCTAACCTCTTACCATATCAAGGATGTTTAACCTCTATTTTTTATTTGTTAGAAATCATGAAAGTAGAGACATTCCTTATTATATTATCAGGTATTTTTTTTATTTAATTCGGCAATTTTACTTAAAGTGGATTTTCATTGTTTAACAGACTAAGAAGTCTGTTACTGCATGATTTGATTTGGAGGGAGAGCCAATACATGTGTAAAACAATTTTTAAAAAAAGAAAACTTTGTGCACCTTTCCTTCATAAATTTTCTCCTACATCAAAATATTTTAATGTCTCAGTGACAAATTGAGATAAGAAGTTGAGGTATAAAACCCCTAATAAGCCGTTTTGAAACTCATTCTTTTCCTTAGATTAATCATGTCGTTCTTGGTATATACATGTACATGGTTTGGGGCCGGAACTAATCAAATTAAACCAAATAGTTCCATCCCAGATTAGTGTGTACCAAGAATGATAGAAGTAAACTCACAAATGAACAAGGTTCAAAATAGCAGATTATGGGTATTCTACCTTAAAACCTACTTTATTGTTTGAATCATTTTTTTTTACTTGATAAAGGAAAAGATATCAGTTCTTTGCTATTTTGGTATTGTTGGAAAGAGATATATGCATGTACATATACTTGAAATTATTGCAGTCATATTATGACTCGGATGCAAACCGTTTTCTATTATAGTGCTACAACATTAAGTATGTATTACAGTTCATGAAGTTTGCAAATGTAGATAAAGTGCATGTTTTATTTACAGTGAAGCCTCGTTTATCCGGACCCCGATTATCCAGATGTCTCGCAATCCGAACGAAATTGTAAGGGAACGGAATTAATAGACCAGTTTGTTGCAGACGACTTTTGAAAACAATGTGAGAAAAGGAGAAATAGCTCGTGACGAGCAATTTATCCTTTTCCCACAATATTTTCTGCCATATCAGAAGATTATTTTTTAATTTCATCACGCTTTGAAATGACGTCTGCAAACTCTTTCAGTTCAGGACGTCGAACATTTGGCGTTTGCCACAGGGTTATAGTAAACACGTGCATACAGACCATTTATGTCTAAATATGTATAAGAACATGCTCTGCTTCATTAGTCCGGATGATTCGGTAATCCGGACATTTTGTTGGGAATGGACGTGTTCAGATTAAGGAGACATCACTGTATATACATTTACAATGTTTGTGACCTATTGAATGTCTAAAACATTGTATCGCCATTACACATTATTTACAATGTTTGTGACCTATTGAACGTCTAAAACATTGTATCGTCATTACACATTATTTACAATGTTTGTGACCTATTGAATGTCTAAAACATTGTATTGCCATTACACATTATTTACAATGTTTGTGACCTATTGAATGTCTAAAACATTGTATCGCCATTACACATTTTTTACAATGTTTGTGACCTATTGAATGTCTAAAACATTGTATCACCATTACACATTATTTACAATGTTTGTGACCTATTGAATGTCTAAAACATTGTATCACCATTACACATTATTTACAATGTTTGTGACCTATTGAATGTCTAAAACATTGTATCGCCATTACTCATTATTTACAATGTTTGTGACCTATTGAATGTTTAAAACATTGTATTGCCATTACACATTATTTACAATGTTTGTGACCTATTGAATGTCTAAAACATTGTATCGCCATTACACATTATTTACAATGTTTGTGACCTATTGAATGTCTAAAACATTGTATCGCCATTACACATTATTTACAATGTTTGTGACCTATTGAATGTCTAAAACATTGTATCGCCATTACACATTATTTACAATGTTTGTGACCTATTGAATGTCTAAAACATTGTATCGCCATTACTCATTATTTACAATGTTTGTGACCTATTGAATGTTTAAAACATTGTATTGCCATTACACATTATTTACAATGTTTGTGACCTATTGAATGTCTAAAACATTGTATCGCCATTACACATTATTTACAATGTTTGTGACCTATTGAATGTTTAAAACATTGTATTGCCATTACACATTATTTACAATGTTTGTGACCTATTGAATGTCTAAAACATTGTATCGCCATTACACATTCCCAACATTTCTTGTCCCACCTGTTGCCGCCTTTAATGTCATTGACACTTTGGTCTTGTTGTACCTTGGATTGGATATTGAGAGGATTAAAACTGTTTTTCCATTAATGCACAGGGTTAAGTCTTAGCGATTTATGACTATATTACATGTAGTAGCTGGGTTTTATACTAGTACTAAATAAATGAATAAAATATCCCTGTGTTCAAAATCCTGGCTTCGTCACTATTTCTTCTGACATTTTACTGAAGTTTATTTCACATGATTTGTACACGTTTCACCACTTTGATTTCTATGGTTATCCAATTTCAGTTGGGTAACGAAGGGTTAACTTTAGGTTTGATAATAAGTTTAACTTTAATTTCAAACATTTTCTGGAAGGTAAGCAATGCTTCATGTGTATAGCATGACTCCCAATTAAAACTCAAATTAGTTTATGGGGTTCAACCCTATTGTTTCGCTTTTCTACCAACGGTATGCAACTCAGTGAATCAGATAAATCAGTTCCCAACCCTTTTAGTGCTGGAACCGACTTCATGCTTATTTAAATAGGTTAGATCCAGACCAGCCGCCCAGTAAATTGATGGCTAACCTGTAAACTAATCTGTTTGCTACACTGAGTATCTTTCCTCATAAAAAAGTAGGAGGTATTTAAGGTTTTGGAAAGCAGACTGGCACAAAGATCTAATTTTAGAAAATTACCCAACATTCTAAGGGATAGAGTCCTTTGCAACAGTGAGGTATTATGGTGTAAGAGCTTAAGCCCAAAAATGTTTGTTGTACTCACTTAATTCACTAAATGAGGTCTTTCTAACTACTGGCAGCAGATTACAGTTAATCAAAAAGTTGACATTTGGTACCTTGATGCTTGATAACAAAAACTGTAAATTTTAACACTGGATGTTGAAAGTATACCAAAGAAGCGCAAACCAAGTCACTTCGAACAATTTCAAAAATACCTCTTCCGTATTTTATTACTTTAAGTGTGTGCATAATCGTGCTGTTTATAGACAGGTATCCGTGATGGAAAGGAAGAAGTATTTGTAAAACACGATTTATCCTTTGATACACATCACCGTTAAAGAATGCATGGTCAATGGAAAAACCCACGTACACTTACTAAAATAGACTAACTCATGTTCTGTTCATTCGCATTCCAACATTAAGTTATATGTATCAGCGATATGTGAATCTGACCACTTAAATGATAGAAAGTATGATTCAAACATTTTACGAATTGTTAACAATCCGCGTTAGTCAGAATCGCACAGTCACTCGACTTGTTCTCGCTAAGAACGATCTGAACGGTTTACCAAAAATGGCACTTAACTCGGTGTGTTATATCACACTCAATTAGAAATTATTCCAAATTTTTATAGTGCTGGAACAGATTTCATGCTAAGGCAAACAGGTAAGATCCAGACCATCCGCCAAGTAAATTGGCGGCTGGTCTGTGGTATAACCTGTTTGCTACTATGAGTATCTTTTCTCATCAAAATTAAGCAGATATTTAAGGTTTTGGAAAGAAGACAACACACACATCTTTCTTTAGAAAATTACCAAACATTCATAGAATCAAACATTGAATTTAGCAGGTCATTTATTATTCACTATGCAGTAAAGTGAAGACAATCTCCCCCTTTTAGGAAATATAAATAAACAATTAGTGCACCGGATATAGCGAAAGGGATTTATCGTGAGTGCATCATTGCCCGTTTTCTGCAACGACATTTTTGTGAATGAAGCGCTATATATGGCAAACGATGGGCGAAAGCAATTAACCCTTTCCCAAACACTAAATTTTCGACTGTCCCAAATTGAAACAGTATGCAGACGGCATTTCAAAATGTGATGAAATTGTAAAATAATCTACTGATAGGGCAGAAAACATTGTAGGAAAAGGAAAAATTGCTCGTTACGAGCAATTTCTCCTTTTCCAACAATGTTTTCTAAAGTCGTCTGCAACAAAGTGGTCAAATGTCGTTACTGTTTGGGAATGGGTTAAAGCGTTGAGTGCAATTTGTGAAGCACTTACTATAGTCTTGCGCTTAACCATTGACTCGACGACGCATAGGAAAGTTGTCCCTAATAAGCAATCATCATTTGACGCAAAATTAGTATTTAAGAATTTAGAGCCCGTATACAATGAATTAATATGTATCTATACCCAACAGCATTGCACAATTTCAGGTTCTACCGCATATAGACTACATACTTCAATATGTTGACGCTCTCCTGAATTGATAATACTTTCAATTACTACCTTTAACACATTACCAAACATAACGACATTCAACCTCTTTGTTGCAGACGACTCTGGAAAACATTGTGGGTAAACGAGAAATTGCTCAACGTGCATTTTTTCATTTTCCCACAATGTTTTCCTCCCCTTAAGAAGATCATAATCCGATTTCATCACATTTTGAAATGTCGTCTGCAAACTCTTTCAATTTGGGACAGTCTAAAATTTGGCGTTTGGTAGGGGGTTAATTGTATTGATTCAACGACATTTCATTTCAGCTTTCGAATTTTCTCATCTGTCAACAAGCATCTTTAAGTCTCGAAACTGTCTCGGACAGGCATTCGCCATAAATGAAGTGGCAAACCTAACTCTGCGACACCCTGTTGGTTTGAAGGAAATGAATGTCGGTCTATCCATCTATTCGTATAACAGCCATGTGTGTTTCACGGCATTTGTTCAAACTGAGAGACAATCTTCGCGACGAATAACGGAATATTAACCCTTTTAGTGCTGAAAACGATTTCATTCTTATGCAAACACGTTGGATCCAGGCCAGCCGCCAAGCAAATAGTGACCTAACCTGTTTGCTAGTCTGAGCATCTTTCCTCATAAAAATTAAGCAGGTATTTTAAGGTTTTGGAGAGCAGACGAAACAAATACCTATTATTAGAAAATTACATAGCATTCTAAGGGTTAATGGTTCTTCAAGAGACATTACAATAATCCATGCTTATCCTAGCATCACAACTGAACCAATTACGTGTTGATGCAATGTAATGTAACTCCTCGCAACCCCCTCCATCCAAGCACACACAATAAATGAAACATTATTGTGGTTTGTATATTCGCTGTCATTCGCTGATACTTTAAGTTACTGCTGCAAGATATATTTAGACGTATTGCTAGAAAAAGCGAAGCATTGCTCGTTTGGGAAGAAAGTTCTCTGATACCACACATTAATATACTATGAGAAATCATCGACGCGCCATATTTATCTCAAGTGACGCTTTGATTAGAAGGACAAAACACTTGTTCATGAACCAAGATCGTCTAAAAATAGACAATTGCTGTGTGAATAACTTCTCAATGAGCATTTACTTCATCCTTAATTTTGGTCGATTAGATTTTTAATTTTATTGGATAAAGAAAACAATCGTTAAAAGACATCTGGAGAAGTTAAATTCTGACAGTTGCCTCCAACCCAAGACACACAGGTATTAGTAAAGAGATGCCCACTAATATCATTGACATATGTGCAGATGCTATCATTGAAGTAAAAACTACATTCATACTTTGATAGTTAGTATGTCATGCATTTCATTAATGAGGGAAAGTGTGAACATGATGACCAGAGACGTATAAATACGACTGGTATGGATCAGCATCGCTATATGACCATGCAGTTGTTGACCTGATCGACTCGATGCTTCTAAAAGTTTTAATTTGTTATAGAAGGAAAACGTAGGAAAATTCTTTGGAAATAAGATTATACTGTACATGAATTAAAAGCAGCTTACAGAACATAGAATACAACAAGAAGGTAAGTAGATTTTCATGTCTCCGTTGTTTCTTTTGCAGAAGTAATTTTTATAGAATTAGTACCGTAGTCTTTTTTTGATTTTTTTCGCCTTGAATCTAAGAAATCGAACATTTGCCTATTTAACAGGGAGGATGTATACTTTAATGAAATCAGATAATGCAACACAATTCGCCAACTATCAATCTACATATCTTTCATCTTCAAAGTGAAAGAGTCTGAACTTAACCTCGAACAAAGAGTCTAAAATTGATAAAAACGACTGCCTTTAATTTCTAAATAATTAAAGATTTTCGTCTTTTTTTTATTTTACCTTTTTTTATTGACATACTAAATAGTTTATTTACCTTCCTCCAAAAGAGACGTAATTCCTGCTTGTTACAAGCTGGGGTTGCGTACTTTTTCGAATTAAACGAACAATTCTCACAACTCTAGACATAAATTATGTAATGTATTGTATAATATATGTGGTATGATGGGCCGGAGGCCTTTATGTACAATAAAAGACTTGTAGCTTGTAACATGTAACTAGTTCCAACTTTTTCTATACAACAATTGTATTAGAATAATTTCACCGTCATGCTAACAGTCTCGGTTCGCGACGTTAAATTAAAGGGTCGTTCGGTATCAAGTAAATAATAAGCATCGCAATTTTTCTCTACAATGTAATACATAAATGAAATAGTAAACTTGTTGATGTAGATTTGCTTCTAGAATATACATATAGGATGAACTCATCTTTGATTCAGGGCTGCTCCTTGTTGTAAATATGACTGCTTGTTTCATGGAGTCATCTTGACTACACACAGCTGTATCGGTGAAATATGAATTCATTTCCATAGAATTGGCAGTAGAGAGGGGGTACTTATTTACATTTGTTAAAACCTTTTATTTTCAGAATTCGTTATCTGCAATGGAGTTCAAGCTTCTCGTACCCGTCCTTCTTATATGTGTTTTAGCTCATCAAGCACATTGTAGAAAGTGCCCGTTGAACTGCGCATGTGAAAGATCAGAGGTCACGTGTCAAAATATGACGTCATTTCCGGAGAGTATACCACCAGAGACAGTTAGAATTAAGATCACAAACTCTGTCTTAGAATCAATTTCAGAATCGGCTTTCTCGAGACTAGATCATTTGCTGAGTTTCGAAATATCTTCCAGCTCCATTACCTCTATTCGAACAGGAGCCTTTCGTGTAGATGCCGGTATTTTGGACACTGGTATACTGTTTGAAGGCGTTACCATTGGTACCATAGAATCCCGAGCATTCGCCTCAATGTCATTGGCCGCTTTCAAAATACACAATTCAACCATCGACACCATCAAATCAGAAGCGTTTGTCGATTCTCAAGAGATTGATGAATTTATTATCAGCCATACGGCTATTGGACTTATCGGGTCGCGCGCTTTTAACAACATGTGGGATATCGGAACTTTCGAAATCATTTCGTCTTCACTGGGGATTCTGCAACAACGCGCATTTTCCGGTATTAATTATGTAGAGTCATTCTGCTTGACTGGCAACACAATATCTGTGATTGAAAAGTCTGCTTTTAACGCATTGAATCTTGGTGGTAGATGTACATTCTCTTCCAATACGATATACAGCTTACATTCAGAGGCATTGACAAACTTCCAAGACGAAGATGCCAGTACATCATTAACTGTTACTAACAACACAGTCAAAATGCTCGTAGGCCCACACGGTGATGTTGGATTACAAGGGATAGCCATTGAATCTGTTTCTGGAAACACAATACCGTGTTCTTGCTCTGTTTACCGTAACCCAGTCAGTCGGGCATATCTGAAGGACATGGATAGAAACTGGTGCTTTGATGAAAACACTAACAAGAAACAAAGCCTTCAATCATACGGAAATGTTTGTGCTAAAGTTAGTGGTACACTTTCTTCAACAGTGGAGCCATATACGACTGATGGTACTATTGGTGATTCGAATGATGAAACAACGACGACGTCATTTACACAAACTAAGTTAGTATCTACAATTGGGCAAGCCATCAACCCAATGATCGATATAATTTCAGAGCATGCTAGTAAAGACACATTTTCAGAATCCAAAATCAAAATAGTTCGTCAAATGGCAATGGAAAATGATACGGAATCACAGAAAGCAGTTGGTCATATTTACGACAACATAGATAAATCGGACAAGATCGATTTCAACAACGTTACAGAAGCTCAAAATATAATTAATGACACTAACGAAAGACAATCCATCATTCCCGAACAGAGAGATTCTTCAAATGACTTAACTAACAACAGGGATGGAAGTAAACGCAGACAGGGAAACTATAAAGAAGAATCGGACAAAAGGCGTTGGAATTCCAAACGGCGAACAAGTCGCCTGACGGTTTCTTATCAAACAGGCTTAGATACTACTGACACTCGTGTAAACGATACGAAAGAGGTTAGTGACAAGCCTATCAGGGACACACTTAATGCCTTCAACAAGGGCAACATATGCGACTATACAGGGACATGATTCGAGTGATGAAGTTGTCTCAGCAGCAAGTGTGAGGGGTACTAATGGTGTTTCGCAAATCCATTTAGATAACAGAGGCGTGCTTCTCATGTCTTTGCTTGTATTCGCGGTTACCTTTATCTTACTGTGTTAAGACTTGATCACCGTTTTCGGACTGGTAAAACTTGATGACTTAACGAAAATACCATCATCAATTTGAATAAGAATGTGACATTGTCAAGTTAACCCTAAGAATGCTGGGTAATATTCACAAAATAGATATAAGTTGTGTCATCTTCTTTTCAAAACCTTAATATCTGCTTACTTTTGACGAGAAAAGATACTCAGGGAAGCAAACAGGCTAGTTCACAGGCCAGCCACCAATTTACTTGGCGGCTGGCCTGGATCCAACCTGTTTGCATAAGCATCGAGTCGGTTACAGCACTAAAACAGTTAATTAAAAAACAAAGGCAACCAAATGAATAGCTTAATACTAGCTATATCTTCTTTTGTCAAAATGTATCTTGAGTAGTCTGATTTTTGATTTGTTGAACAAATCGTTTTAAGTATAGGGTGTGAAAGAGAGTAACCATTTGACGACATTATGTTGCTGGAAAAAAACCGTTTCTCTCCTTTTAGTTTTTGTTTTGATTTTTGAAAATTCTAAACCGGTTGTAAACAATAAATTATATTTATCTCAGTGAGTTGTGTTTCTTGTTTTTTCTTAGAAGGGGTCCATCGGATGACATTGTTTTATTCATTCGTCTATTTATCTATTTATTTTTCAATTCATACTTTACCACTTTCCATTCTATGATAACCTCGTGATACTGAAATTAAGATGAAAGGGAGGCAACCCTGGGAGGAGATTTTCCAAACTCTGCATTGAATTACTTCCTTTTGCATTACTGCAGTACAGCACCAATCAAAATGAAAAAGGAGACCACTGCGTAGGAGAATGGAGTCTTCTATTCTAAAGACAAACGACATTAATTCTACAATTTATTAACAAAATATATAAATACTTTAAAAATGCTATAAGTATCATATCATCTAAAACAAAACAAACGGAGTGTCTATCTAAATCCATAACCTCTACAGAAGGAAACGATTGAACCTCAAATACCCCCCTTTTAAATGTTCAACGCATCGACGGTGACAATTGTGACAAACGGATGAATTGTTTGCAAGGAGAAAATTATTCTTTTGTCACAATGGTATTTGCCTTAGTCCTTAGAATTCTGGGTAATTTTCTATAAATAGATTTTATAATTTTCAAAACCTTAAATACCCGCTTGATCTTATTGAGGAAAGATACTCAGAGTAGCAATCAGGTAAGATCACAGACAAGCCGCCAATTTACTTGGCGGCTGGCTTGGATCTAACTTATTTGCATAAGCATGATGTCGGTTCCAGTGCTATAAGGGTTAATCATCCGTAATTGCATACTTCGATACGATAAGTTTAGGCACACTTCCCTGACGTATCATCATAGCACATGCGCTATTAGTATAACCAACACAAAACTAGTCAATTTACTTCGGAATCTATACCTATGACCCGTCAATCATAACCTACTCGTTTCTATGATTTCGTCATCTACAGCATTCTCCGGAGATGTTCCGAATTGGTCTTCGGCACTCTCCGGTACTTCCGGATCAAAGTCTTCGTACCCGAATTCCATATTTTCGGCATCATCGGCGTTTACCCTACCAATGTAGAATGGCTCGACTGGTTCCTCCTCCTCAAAGCTCGGCACGTCAATATCATCCGGTCTTACAATGTCTTTTCCCCGGCTTTCAGACCGGTTAGATTCAAGCACTGGTTCTTGCGGTTCATGACTGGACCCTGGAAAGCTTGTCCCCGAGTCTGCATGATATGAGCTCTTATTTGTAACGGCTGTATCCCCGTTATATGCATAGTTGTCCTTAGCGACCGTTGCTATGCGGACCACTTTCCCGCCATCGGTGTCGTGTATCACAACTTCCGGTACGGTTGGTTCCGGTCCCAGACCTTTCGAAGATTTACTGGCTTTCCGCTCGCCCGTTAGAAGCAGCGCTGTTAGAAAGGCCCCGGTGGATATGACGTTAACTATAAGCCCAAACCAGACGAAGTAAAACGACCAAGATATTGACAACTTGGGCCACTCGAGAAACAGTTCCTGTAAGTCCTTCTTTGCGGCATCTATATGGATAAAACTGTAAAAACTCGCTGAAAAACAAATAATGTTCTTTGATCAAGCGCGTTATTTACTTGTGAAATAAGAAGCAGCTCATCCTACTACGCAACTTTTCTCAGTATTCAATATTCTCCAAAATGAAAACGGATTTGTTATACGAAAGTTTTCAATTCATGGTACACATCCTCTAGAAGGACGCTAGCGATGACGAGTTGGGTATCAAAACAAAGATGTTATGTAGATTAACCCATTTCCAAACATGTTAATTCTGCATCTGATCCAAATTGAAGGTGTTATACCACAAATATAACGACAAATATAAAATAAAATCTGAATTTCCTTCGTGTGCTTATTTAATAGTTATTCAGTTGTTCAGATAAAATGATAGATCTAAATTATCTAATTTGAATAAAAGAAATCATTTTATCACCGTGATTTCTAAAGTCTTCAGAAGCAGACGCATGAAAGTGAGTAATTATGGTAACAACAGTTCCACTCTGAACTTATCAGGTTTATCCTATTGCATGTTTCTCGGCTCACAAAACCGCCCGAGTAGTTACATAGCAACAGTTCATGAGTACCTATCAGTATAAGTTTCTGAGAATAGACAAAGAAGTTAGCAAGTGAAACGAGGCTCTCATTTGGACCTATGTCAAGTACTGTTAAAAATACCTAACCCCAACATATCGAACCAAAAGTCACAACGATTACTCACATAGCAGCATAAGAGTTATGTTGATGAAGGCTATGATTCCCACACACACATGGATTGGCTTGAATAAAACCACGAAGCACAGCAAGAAGTTTATCCCAGCCTCGGCAAGCATGATGTAGTGTTCTTCACGTATGTTGAGCAGTGAATCTGAAGTTAAAAATACATTTGAAAAACGGTTGATTAAGGTGCGCTGTCGTATGTTGTTACTTGGCCATCATTCTGTAAGTTTGGCGAAGTCCGTTATTTACAGAGTTTTCGGACGGATAAATGGATCGTCTTATCTGCCATTAAGTGCTGGCGAAGCATTCCGTTGGTCAGTCGGGAGACTACCTCTCATGAAAATCCACATCCCTTGCCAGGATTTGAACCGATGCGGAGTGGGGCCATGAGATTTAATTGTTCGTACTCTTACCACTAGGCCACAAAGGTCATACACTATGGCAAGATCGTTGACCTTAAAGAAGACTGGTCACTGCGCAATTAGACTTAATCCTTCCAATATTGACCTCTAGTGTTATTAGGGTTCATTCTGAATAGATGTATAGATCTTTAATCCATTCCTTTATGTGAGGTAATGACACTGGTCAAACTTGTAAATTGACCATTGTAAGTTATGAAAGAAAAATGGCTTTTTTTTCTTTGTAGTAGATCTATTTCGAAAAACAATATTCTTATGACAAAGAGACATATTTCATGGTAAGTGACATTCTTTGTGTTAGAAAGTTTGAAAATTCGTTCTACATTATGTGTTATGAAGGAGTATACATTATACCTCGTATATGACGGACACGCATGTGCTTGAATGGGCTAAAGATTAGGCCGTTAACCAATTGGTAACCGGTAATTGTGGCTGAGAGTACTGCAGGGTACCGTTTCACTTAACAACTTAAGGAAAATACTTGCTTAAATCAAAACTCAAAAGCATGGATAGTTTCTTAAATGAAAGTAGAATATTACAATGTGACTCGTCATTGGAAGCGTCTCAAGAGAGAGAGAGAGAAGATTCCAATGGTGTGTTACTTTGCATTATTTCTTAGTCCAATACTGAAATAAGAATGACTGATGCTTTGAACTTACGCAAACTTTAAGCGTAAAATGTTAAAAAAAACAAAAACGGTTCCCTGGTGTAGGCTATACGTAACTAGCACTGACTACTGTTAGATGGATCCGCATATGTTACAGCCTGTATATCAACCAGTGAATTGTTAAAAGGTGAATCTTTTTTTATTTCGATGAATAAGATAAGACTTATTTGGTACAGAAAGTTTCCTCTGTTCATAAAGATAATTTCTTCCAAATAAAATACGAAAGCATTAAGACTATTTGGAGCAAAGCGACGCTGTTCAAGCAAAATATCGCATCTCCTTAACCATTTCGCTGCCAAAATCGCCGATTAACGACTTGCTGCGATATGTTAATGTGGCTAATCGGCGACTGGAACATGCCGTTTTGTTCTGCATTGTTTGTTACCGTAATTTAAGACATGGCGTTAAAGTCTGTCATCAAAGGTCATGGTCATCTGATCAGACTGCGCACCGTTAAAATATGATTATAAAACAGATACGGCGTTTTCCTTTTACTGTCCAGGAATTTAAATGACATTGCGAAGTTTGTTTTCCAAGAAATCTGGCAACGAAAGAGTCTATGTGAAAGAAATGCGATGCGACCTTAGGTTAAACAGCAACGAAAGACGAGGGCGTCAGAGTTACCCAATTTGCTTTTATTGAACTGGATAATTGTTCCCATGTGTAAGAGAGATGAATTATTTATAAAACAATAAACGTACGGCCAGCAACTACCAGACGACTAGGCCCCGGTCAGTAGTAATAATATTGATACGGGAAACTTTGATTCCTTTCACTGTGATATTTCGCTTTGAGCATTTGCACTGCGATTCTCAAGAAAAGATTGTCACCAAATAATAAACTAACGATATGTATCACGAAGAATTACATGACGTGAAGACCGGAAGTAAGAATACCCACTCATTTAAAATCGTTTAGACTGCGGATTCGTTTGGCCGTCTTTTGAGCTTGCGCACTAGAATGTGAAAAACCGTTATCATTATACAGAAGGATGAAAGAAATATATTTCTTTCTTTGTTATCTATTGTCGTCTACTATTATATTAATTTGGACCAGAAATAAACCTTCAATACAATTAGGAATTGGTTAATTGAATTCCAGTTGCACAAAAGGGAAACTTTCATTCCATTATTTTGTTTCATAGGCTCTTTTACGAGATTATTGAATTATGAGCATTGCCCTTCGGCTCATATTCTTTCTACAGAACTAAGTCAAAAGTACGCGTATGCAGCACATTTATGCGGTTGCTTTTGGATCGTAGGAATTCTATTCCCTACAAATCGATATCATAAAATCCTGTGTGTAACATATACCAAGTGACACTTGAGTAGCGAGAGATAATTGTTCGAAAAGTCCATGGATCGAGGACCAAGGATCTTATGAAGCTGAATTTGTCATGTGACAATGCTTTCGATTTGGCCAATTTACCATATTAAACAATTGTAAAAAGCTTTTAAATCCTATATTAGTTTAAGGTTTACGAGCACCTGTATAATAGACACGTTCCTTCGTTAATTCTGAAAGTTCTCTTGTAAACAATGCTATTACCTGACTCCAGACTAGTCCCATTTCTGTATACAGTATTCTGCTGCCACAAGCCTATTGTGATCTCAGTTATCTTGTCTTCTGAAATATTAATTTGGTAGATAAATATTACTATTGATCAATTTGATTTATTGATTGATCGATTAATTTGATTGATTTGTCAGTTGGCTAGCTGAATGGTATATAACGCAGTTTGATTGCTTTATGTTAAGAGAAAATAATGTCAATCCATCATCTAAATGACATTCCTGGTACTCAGCTTGAAGAAAAACATATGTGATATCCAAGCGATATCCAAACTCTTGAAATATAATTGAAAAACCACTATAGAAGGTTTACAGATATGCAAGACATTGAGAGAAACTGTCAAACTTCATAAGATGCATTCTATAGAGGGTGTCCTGAATACATAGCTTATAAGACCTGAAAGACCAAACGGATCTTTTAGTCTAATTCTTCATATTTCTACGACTCGTATCCAATATTAACTTTTCGTATGCAACACTTAACACTTTAACAAACGTCAAATTGTCGACTATTCCAAATTGATCGAGTTTGCAGACGACATTGCAAAATGTCATGAGTTGAAAAATAATCTTCTGACAGGGTAGAAAACATTGTGGGAAAAGGAGAAATTGCTCAATAGGAGCAATTTCTCCTTTCCCAAAATGTTTTCCAGATTCGTCTGCAACAAACTGGTCCGGCAAAAGTCGTAATTATTTTGGTAATGGGTTAAATGCAGTTTTTTGATTAACATAACATTGCATAGATTTTATTGTAAATTAAGGCCTTCAGCCCAGAATACACACAATGAATACCATAGCCATCATGTTGAAATAAATTGGTTAAACAAACAACATTAATTTACAACCGAATAACGAGTATAGGTAAATATGTTACTCCAATACTCACTTTCATTATCTGACGACCCGGTAAACCAGTTCTGTGTTAGAAACCCGGTAATATGGAAGCCGACGGCAGCCACCATGAAGCCCAAAGACACGTGTGTTACGCATGTCAGCGTACCCGACGACATGGCTAGTTATCTGTCTTAAACTCAGGCAGCTATCTCGGGTAATCTGTAAACATATAGGAAATGGCTAGAAATGGCTACTTGACTGCTTTAAGCCTTTACCAAACGCCAAGTTTTCGACTGTCCCAAAATGAAAGAGTTTGCAGACGACATTTCAAAATGAAGTCATCTGCAGACGTTGTTTCCCAGCTGAAAAACCCCCAATCAAATTGTTTGGTAATGAGTTAACAAAAGTCAGATAACTGCTTTTACATAAGTAAGCTAGCTGGGGCTTTCTGAAACAATTTAATCTGTATACAAGCACTGTAAACTAGCTGACCAATAGTACATACGAAGCTTGAATTTGGTATCCATTGTCATAGAACATTGTCGACTTAATCCTTATAGGGCTTCATGCTTATACAAACAGATTGTTGGATACAGGCCAGCAGCCAAGTAAATTGGCGGCTGACCTGTGATCTAACCTGTTTGCTACTCGGAGTATCTTCCCTCAACAAATTAAGATATCTAAGGTTTTGTAAAGCAGACGACACAAAAATGTATTCTTAGAAAAAGACCCAGCATTCTAATGGCTCATTTTTTCCTTTGAAAATAATATCTTCGCTAATGAGTGTTTAATTTTTGTATTTTGAGCCAGGATTCTTCATTAATCTTTTCATAAGACAACGATTCATATATGCATACATATAGAGAGAGCAGGATTAGGGCGAGGAAACGTTAGGCCCGTATGACTAGTATTATCCGGAAAAGCGAGTTTTACCTGGTTTTGTGCGAGTGCGATATTTGCATGCTAGAGAATTTGCAACGAACTCATTCCCTCTTACTGAAGTTATGTATGCTCAAAATTTAACCCTTTCCCAAACAACATATTTTCGACTGTCTCAAATTGAAAGGGTTTGCAGACGACATTTCAAACTGTGATGAAATTGGAAAGTTATCTTCTGATAGGCCAGAAAACATTGTGGGAAAACATTTTCCCTCAATGTTTTCTAAAGTCGTCTGCAATAAAGTGGTCAAATGTCGTTTTTGTTTGGGAAATGGTTAAAGCAACAACGGACATAATTCGGGGCACAAAGAAAAAATAATACACAAATTAAAAAGCATTGTGTTGTTAATATTGTAAATAAACCATGGTGACAAAAGATTGCATGGCTATCTTGAGGATTATTTTTTCATTGAAGGCAACATTGCGAGGAGAAATAGTCGGATACGTGTGCAAATGAATTATATACCATGGGGTGGTTTAAGCAATGATTCTGCCAAATTGAGAAATACTCGAGACGAGCCTCTTTTTTGAAATGGTTCCCACACCATACACTTTACATTATCTGCTTTATCAAGATCGTCTTGTGCTGCGCTGCTTTCAATTATGCCTCGCTACTCAATTCTAATATAGTGCTTTCAATTAAGCCTTAACATTCGAATATATTATGTTGCTTTTAATTACAATGTATGTCTTAATATTTAATTATCTTATACTGCTTTCATTTATGTGTTAATATTCAATCTAACATGAGGGAGTTGGTTAAGACAGATGAAACATTTCGTCTATTAACGTCCTGCTATCCCAGTAGAAGATACATAAATGTGCTCATAAATCTACGTCAACCTAAGATAAGCATCCGCTGCAAATAGGTTACATTTCCGGAGACTTTAGCAAAAATTTTGTTTTGCAAATTATGCTGATGGCTAAAATACTTGTTGTTATTCTAATGAGACTTGCATGAAAAACCTAACATATGGACATTACTATCACTTGAAGGTTACAATATACTCTTTGCGCTCTCTACAATCTACTTACTTCATAGTACAAATAAACATCGAGGTTTTTTTAAACTTTATTTTTCCAAGCTTATTCAAAACTATAAACTGAAATTAGTGCGAGGAAAGACGTGATCAACGTTTACAATATTACGTCCGAACAAGGTGGCTGCGCACAAGACGGAACATGTATTTTTGCTTGTTTCACCTATTTTGCCATCATTGGCATAAATAGGTTGGAAAAAGCAAATATACCTGTGGCGCAGCCATCTTGTTCGGAAATAGGATTGTAAACATTGATCACGTGATTCCCCTTTCTGTGTAATTATGTTGATTAACAGCCGTGATGGAGCTGCTCTATTGTTGAAAACGATGGAAACCCGGTATGAAATAAACCAATCTACTGCAACCGAGCCTTCTCTCTGGTAATCGCCAGCCCAATTCCTTAATAGATTGTAAGCACGATCTCTCCAATTGAATTCCATGGAAACCACGAGCGAGGCACTTAAAAACAATTATAAAATCGAAATTTAATGCCTCAGGTTCACTTCTAAAGGTTTAGTCACGGCCGCGGTCTCAATATCTTAATGAAATCTTTGAGCATCATAACTGATCAGACCCGATATTCTGTTAATTTTCACTACAGATCAGAATAAACAAACACCTGCTGAGACGATACAACAGAACGTTTTGTTGGGTTTCAACACACACATAAAAGGCCGAACACCCATAACGCATATGGTTTGCTCATAAGACAAAAACAGGTTCTGACACAAAACAGCAAGACTTGCAATCAAATAGATAAAGACATCTCGCACAAACAAACCGGCTTTCCACACTAACCCTTAAAGTGCTGGAACCGTCTTCATGCTTATGCAGACAGGTTAGATCCAGGCCAATCGCCAAGTAAATTGGCGGCTGGCCTGTGATCTAACCCTTTTGCTACTCTGAGAATCTTACCTCATCAAAATTAAGCAAATATCTAAAGTTTTTGGAAAGCAGACGACACGATATATTTTTAGAAAATTACCCAGCATTCTAAGGGCTAACCTATTGTTCTATAAGTAAACCGATGATTTACTAAGAAGAAAACAGAGCCTCGCTAGCTCACTCGGTAAAGTGTTCAACATGGAATACATATGTTCTGAGTTGAGACCTGGCATGGTATATTCGCATTCCGATGTTTGATGAAGCTATTGTAACGTGGTTTATTTGTTTCTCACCACTGACCTAATTATGTTCCAAAACTGAAAAATGTTGGTACGGCATTGACGAAGAGGACCCAAATGGGGCCTGTATCCGTAACTTACTACAACTACTATAACTATAACTATGTTTACTTTAAAAGCAATCAGTGGCATATGGAGATTGCAGTTGAGGAAATACTAGGAACTGTGAGAGATACAATGCCTCCCTGATATGACAAAATCACACGTTGGATTCGGATTCGTCTAACCAACCGAACGTTGAAAACGGGGTATCAACACAAATCAGTCAAATCTTCACAAGAAACAAGCAGTAATTCGACGAGACCGTTTGTTTGAACCTCACAATACTTTCCTGACAACTGTGTCAAAGTATGAATTGCTCCAAATAACCTGTCAGTCACCAAATTCCATGCGGTGGAATGGGCTACATCCTCGGCAGGTAAAGTATAGAATTATCACGGATATATATCCAATAAAGAAATCCACCATGTCACTTTAGGAGGTCGGTGGTTCTACCACAACTGTTTTTTTTTTCTAAGTAGCCTTTGAGAATTATTTTGGTATATTTCTTTTATGATTTAAACTATCTACTACGAAATAATTGGAGAATTGTTGATGTAATACATAAAATATATCTGGTAACCAATCCACACAATGGGGGCTTATAGTTTTTTCCATATTATAGTTTTTTCCATATTTTTCTTTACAGAATTATACGTTCAATATATAAATAAGCCCGCTAAAATACTTTCTTTTCGGATACGTTGATATAAGAGATAAGAAGCGATAATCAGACGTTGTTTGTGTTATAAAATGTTTTTATTTAGGATAAATTAGGGGTTGGTGAAAAGGTTACTGTTTTATGTTTATATAGAACATATATCTTCTAACCATGTATTGATTTATTTACTTATTTTATTTTGCTGGTGAGTGTTCCAGGTCCGAGACATATAGGGCCATTGCCATTGTCATCTGTGCCCACATATATGTGTCCTCGTCACATAATTAGACTTATGAAACCACATGTGGAAGTTTACCAAACATTCTAAGGGTTATGTTATATTGTCAGCAAATACATAACCTATGTATATAGGTAAAAGGAAAAAAGAAGATAAACAGATTAAACTGGTTTTACCAGTCTGATTGGTCCTTTGATACACTATTCAACAATGGACAAAGTAAACAGGCTTACGTATTCATTTGGTCCTGCTGTTTATTCGCCAACATAGTAATTATGCTTCCCAGATGGGGCGTATGCTTTCGTTCACAATATTCTCTAACGCGGTTATTGGCATCTATAGAGATAATGGGTTCATAAACCATACAAATTCCTCGTACGAACGTTTTTAATCTGTTGACTACTTTCTTTTACATTCACCATTTTCTAAACGAAATTGATTACGTACACTTACAATTCCTCATTTGATAAATAATTACTGTTTCTTCCATGCATTTAGTTTATTGATTGTTAGAAAGGATACATACAACGTCTGAGTTAAGTTTGCTTTCATCTCTCTATTCAGAAGCGGGATCTTCAAAGACAGAGCTATCAATGCACAGCTTTTAATTAACCATGCACATTAATAGCACGAACATCATTTTTTTTTAAACCTGTTGACTTTCCTTTACAACCACCATTTTTTCTTTAAAGGAAATCCATTACATACCCTAACAAGACCTCATTTGATAAAGAATTACTGTAGCTTCCATGCATTTAGTTAATTTAACGTAAGAAAGGATACATACAAGGTCTGAATTTAGAGTTTATGACCCCTATTTTCGATAGTGGGGCCTCAAAGGACATTGCTATTAGTGCACATCTTCTAAGAAACATTACAAATTGCTAGAACGAATGTTTCTTTTAAAAGCTTGTTGCCGACGTTCCTTTACATCCAGCACTTTGTTTTAAAACGCAATCCATTACGTACCCTAACAAGTCCTCATTAGATAAAGAATTACTGTTTATTCCATGCATTTAGTTAATCAAACGTTAGAAAGGATACAAACAACGTCTGAATTCAGAGTTTATGGCTCCTGTATTCGAAAGCGGGATCTCCAACGACAGAGCAATTAATGCACCTCTTTTAATAAATCATGCAAATTCCTCGTACGAACGAACTGTTGACTACGTTCCATTACATCTACCTTTTTGGTTTTTGAACGAATTCAATTACCTACCCTAACAAGTCCTCCTTTGATAAAGAATTACTTTAACTTCCACAAATCCATATCACCACAATTAGTAATCAATCACGAAAGAATAAGGAGCCACCTGCTTGAAATGAGCAATTTCTTGATCTCGACTTGAATTAAAATGGCTTACCGCTAGGAATAGATATACACCGACCGGATCTTTCCGCACTTTCTTATCCTTATTCACAAGTCTGGAATCACATAGCATTAACCACACATATACACCTGAATGTTAAATCCTTTTTTATATAGACGCCCTACTTCTTTTCACTCAGATATTCTCTGACGAAAATAAATGAATAACCCCCGCATAATGCAGACGATAATTCTTTCAGCGTATAAAATTAGACGGTTCACGTAATTTCCCATCTACTTCGATTAACGCTCTTCTATTTTAATATTACGTATTAATTCAGCTCGATTGCTTAACCCTTTACCATACGCCAAATTTTCGACTGTCCCAAATTGAAAGAGTTTCACACGACATTTCGGATATGATGAAATTAAAAAAAAAAGATCTTCTTAGAATGCATCAAACGTTGAGGGAAAAGGAAAAATTGCTCGTTCAGAGCAATTTATCCTTATCCCACAATGTTTCCAAAGGCAACTGCAACAAACTGGTCAAATGTCGTTATTGTTTGTTAATGGGTCAATATATCACTCCATAATGCACAACTTCGACCCGTCTTCTCTGGAAAGTTTGAGAACCAGTGTAACAAAATGATAAATTGTTCATCGACAGAAAATTTTCGTTTTGTCACAATGGTTGTTATTTATAACTGACTTGATCTGAAACCGCAGTTAAAGGCACATAAAAGGAAATTAATGCTATATCAAACTATTTCATTTGGTAAACTTTTGATCAGATTAAGTTAATTATCACCAAAAAAAAACATTAGCAAAACTTGAATGTGAAAGTCTACCAGAACTAACCTAGATTAGCAAGTCTTATAATTCAGATTGCCTTATTTTTCACCTCTGACCATGACAGTTGATACACACATATTTAAACCGACCAATCAGAATTCTTTATTTTGAATATGTAAACAAACAGGTTTTTGATAAACATGATTGAATTGGAGACAACTATATTTCAAGCACAAACTAACTTATTTTAAAAGGAATTTTTTTAATAGGGTCTAAATGCATTTGTAAATTAATTCTCATGACTTTTATGAACATCGTAAAAGGAATCCATATATTTTTTCAGTAAACTATTTGTACTTATTTCCTTTTATGTTCCTTTAAGGCGAAATCTGATTTGGATATGTGTGTCCATAAATGCTAAATCTTCTTCTGCACGTGTCCGTATACTGGTTATATAATAACTTTCTGTAAAACGTCACTTGAACGTTAAAGGCTTTTGGACAAGCTTTGCAATACGGGCAATTAGTTTTGTCATCCCTCACCAGTATGATAAATTGCTCATTAGCAGCAATATAACGTTTTATCGCAGTTTTTATTCACGATCGGTCCAAATTGAAACCCATTAGACAAAAAAACAATAAACATGAAAAAAAATGTACGATAAAAGATTTTTTTTCATGATTAGTAGTCTCGTCTTATGGGTTTCAATATGGACCAGTCATAAGTTCCCGTATTGTGAAATGGATTTGCCCAAGAGTCGTATCTATTTCGATAATCTGGTTGAGCTGATATGATATCGTTTTTATGCCAAACTCATCCTTTCATAAAGGAGGTTAAATGATAATAAGCGGCTGGTCAAAATTGCAAACTAAAATAGCATAGAAACCATCGCGAGGAAAAGCTAAATTTCTCTTTTCATTTCCCTTTTCCCTCTCTGTAGTTCTACATGAGCTTTTCAATCCTTCCTTTTATCTATCTATCTATTTAACTCCTTCAATCCGTTTTCTGGTATTTATTTACTTACATACAGTACATTCTTGCATAAAAACAATAAATGTACAATTATATAAGGTTTCTGTTTCATGAGCGTTTGCAATTTTGTAGCTATACAGTTTATTGGTTTGGGTTTTATGTTTTCACTTTTTATATAAAGACCAACGTCAAATACCATATAATAAGCAAATTAGTTTAACCCTTTACCCAACCCCAAATTTTCGACTGTCCCAAATTGAAAGAGCTTGCAGACGACATTTCAGAAGGTGATGAAATTGGAAAATATCTTCTGATTGGGCTGAAAACATTGTTGGAAAATGAAAATATTGCTCATTACAATGTTTTCAAGAGTGGTCTGCAACACAGTGGTTAAATGTCGTTATTGTTTGGTAATGGGTTAACTCAATAGGATTAATGTTTTATCAAACTCCGTTTATAGTCAAATCACACTACGACTAATTTGCAAACAAAGCACATTGCATGAAACGAACTCTATAAACTATAAACACTCGCTATTTCAAGGTCAAAGAGGTTACAGGCTATTTATACTCTTTATGTGAGTCTTTGATAAAAATGTAATCCGTTCAAAGCCTCTAGCGTAAAATAATATGTGGACCCGAATCAATATTTTTGAAAAGCGATTCATAAACATAAGCTTCAACTATACCTGTGGGGTCGGATTATACATGATGCTTTACTTATATATACAAATGTAGTTTCTTCTTGATGAATTGGCATGTGCAAAGAAGACATCATAAAATATTCAGCTTTATTCGTCGTCTTAAAATCTAAACCATTGATACGGCATGTGTTCTAGTTGGTTAAGTAATATCTACCTCCAAAATCAAAAACGTTCCTAACGCTATTTCATTTTGTTGAATATGTTCTTGTTCGTTTTGATGTGTTTAACAGAGGCAAAATTTGAAGAAAAAAAAGATGTTGGTCCAATTGATTAATACACAATAGTAGTTTCAATTAATAAACTTTGTAAACCGTCTTGTCCGTTTGATGATTTGTTACTGTTCGACTTTGAATAAAATGGAATGATAAAAAAGGCCTGCAACAAAGACAGAGTGGCAAATTCAGCTTGACTGAAATGACTGTGTAGGTACGTCATTCTAGGTGGGTTCAGGGATATGCTTCCCCTGTGAAAAAAATGAAGACTAAATATGCTCAGGCGCTTTCTGGCGTGTATTTGAAAACCAAAATATATTGTTTGTTTAAGCAGGAAATAGAGGGCCTTTCTGTTGCGTTTTTTATTTTTATTGTTTCTAAAATAAACGTGTAGGCTCGTGCCTAAAGTGCCTAAAAGAAGCTACGCCAATGTTCGTTACATTATTATATTGCATTTAATCCGGTCCGTCTTTTCGCCCACAGCGTTACGTTTATAACGAATATCTTACTTCAAACCCAACTCGACATTTTCGCTTACCGCGGTACATTCATAACGATTACTATACATTTAATCCGACCCTGAAAAGACGGAATATTGAACGTTTCTCAAAATCAATAATCTTTTACTGGGACAGATTATTCGCCGGTTTGTGAGAAAATGGAACCTTTGGTCTGGCCTAGCTAACGTAGTTGAGTTTTAACACAGCATCTACATTAATTTACTATACCTGAGAAATTCCAGTATCGTTTGTCACATGATTTATACATTTTCCTATTTCAAACGAGCAAAAGGGTGAATATCTTTGCTGATGACATCGAACGTAACAATTGGTTGATGCAAGCCACCTCTCTATCTATCACGTCGATTTGTTTCCATATCAGTGGCATAACATTCTTAAGACGGTGCATCTACGGCCCTTTACGATTTTATCAGAATATGTGTTTTTCTCTTAATAAAATACAAGAAAGTTGGAATAGGATTTGCAAAGCAGCTTACTTTTACTATTTCCGTAGATGTAGAGCACGAAAGAAATATCAGACTGTGCACTCCTAGTAGGCCTTATGTACAATATATTATTTCCCCATTCTATGGATCTTAGTTGTTTGAAGTCCTTCGAAACTTCATATTCTGACTATCGCTTACCTTTTCTCAAATACCCTTATTGCGAGGTGCTATCACATTTTAAGACAATTTAATCCACTTTATATGGGGTGGTTAACCAAAACTGCACTCTGCACGAAACTCATACACACTGAGCTATATGCATCGGGCAAATAAATAATCAAAGTAAAAATTGGTTGTGACACTAATCGGCATTGCTTGCGCTTTAACTTAATTGATTTAACATGTATGTACGTTTGGGGCTGCTAAAATACTTAGTCGTCTGCTTCAAGTAAAGCAAGTCGTATGCAGGTGGTAAAGAGTTAAACCATTCCCTAATGTTTGATTATGTAATTGATCCAATTGAAAGTACCGGCAGAAAAAAAACTAGTCTCTTGTACTTTTTCTACATAGTAGCGGGTACTAGTACCGTCCGAAATATACTAATAATCTGTCAGATCTGGCCGCGGTATAAGCATTTGCGTCCATACATACAACACAATAGTTCTGCAATAGGCAAGCAAAAAGTTATCCAGGAAATGCAACAGTGTTCTACTAGGTCATTCCTTACTAGAAAAGCTGCGCACCAGAAGTTGAAAGTCGGACTTTCTTAATAAGACTACTCTTGGGTACAACGAAATACTTCTTAACAGGTGCGATAACATTGATGTGTTTGACTATGTACTATCTTTTCAGCAGTAATTCCAGATAAACCTATTGTCTATAACTGATACTTATAGTCAGTTGTTGGAATCGCCATTTAACCGGTAGGAGGTGACAAACCTTATCATGTTTTGTATGGAAGGAATTGTTCGCCCTCTGGGCTATTGTCCTTTATGACAATTCAAATTTTTAAGATTTGAGCCTCGTTTCTAATAGCAAACCATTGGTATACGTAACCCCCTATTCATGATCTTATCAAATAGATTTATTTCCCTGTACATTGCATAATGAGCAAGTGTTTGTCATCTAAGCTTGTGCATGTATTTCGTAATCGATTAATTTTGCTCATGTTTAAGTTATGACGCAGTTTGCAGTATGAAATATCAATACACCTCGCTCGGATTGAAGACAATTTAACCCTTATAAGTGCTGGAACCTACTTCATGCTTATGCTAAAAGGTTAGATCTAACCTCTTTGCTCTCTAAGTACCTTTCCTCATCAAACTTAAGAAGGTTTTTAATGTTTTGGAAAGCAGACGACACAAAAAAATCTATTTTGAGAAAATTACCCAGGATTCTAAGGGTCTAGATAGATAAATGCGGTTAGATTGATCCCGTTGCAAGTGTACAACTCGTTTATAATAAATATTTGCTGTTACGTAAGGACGTCGTATCTTCCTCACTAAATGAAGTGTTATCCCGTTTAGAACACTGACGATATGGTTGGAGACCAGTCAGGAATTATTTCCAGAGGTCGTTGAAGAGTAAAAGTAGTTAATGTTACTTTTTGTGTTAATTATATGCTTTTGGGAATGAAGAGTTGGGTGTTGGCCATGTTTTAAACCTTTGGTTGTTGCTTTATTCCAGAACTACTTTCGCGGAAGGCGAAGCGATAAGAAAGACGCCCTGCGCTGACCCTAGCATTTTTGATGCGATATTTTAGGGTGGTAAAAAAAGATTGCCGATAGCAAAAAAAAATAGCATCTCTTTGTACTATGTGTCCCAGTATAACAGTCTAACGTCGTGCATTGGTTGCTTTTTTTTTTATTAAAAGCATTATAGCGATATAAAAAGCTGCAAAACTGGGTAGAATGAGTTAATCATAATAATAATAATAATAATAATAATAATAATAATAATAATAATAATAATAATAATAATAATAATATAATAATAATAATAATAATAATAATAATAATAATAATAATAATAATAATAATAATAATAATAATAATAATAAATAATAATAATAATAATAATAATAATAATAATAATAATAATAATAATAAATAATAATAATAATAATAATAATAATAATAATAATAATAATAATAATAATAATAATAATAAAGACTTTATATGCATATCGTTATGTTAATTCCAAAACAAACATCATGTTAGAAAAAGGTCGTCCCAGATTACACTTTTTGGTTATTGCATGCTGATCTAGGAAGATAGTTTAAAGAGCTTCCCTCATAAATTAAGATTTTAACCTTTTGAAATAAACTGTTACGTAGAAAATTAAAATAACATACGTATAACTCAACAAATTGGCAATTTCCAAACCCTGCTCTAAATTGTGCAGAAATGATAACGAACATTAAAATTGAAGATATTGCAGACCGTTTAAATGGGTTTATTATGTAAACAACGATCTACATTTTGAGTCAGGAGTCGTACTTCTATATACCATTGTAATGTTTTTTTTTAGGAATCGTCGATCGCACATGCACATGGACACGTACATCGTTTCCGTCAAGCGAAAAAGGGTCGAGCGAGGAAGAAAACATACAGCGAAAACATTAATATACAGTGTATTGAACTTTGCTAGACGTTTGTTTGCACAAAGACTGAATCGTATCTAGTTTTCAATAATGTTGTTGTTGAAAACCGCATCGTATTTGTGTTTGTATTTGTTTTACCTATTGTTCTACATCTATTGTCAAAGAACCTTGAATCTCGATGACATAAGGCCTCATGAATATCATCAGGTCCCTGGTACGTCTCCAGCTTCCAATATAGTATATATTAGTAAACAAACTGTGGATACAATCGATATTTGTATTGTACTGGTGTAGGTCAAGCCAAGCAACCGTCTGTTATAAACTAGTTCAAAAGTACGGATTACCAGTAGGGCCATCACCTATGCTGATCTACAACACACCTCGCTAAAGATGATATGACAGCGCATTGATAACGCGATAAAACGCTGCGGTATCGTTATCGTACTGTGGAGTTATAGTTATCGTATTGTGGGGTAATATACGTCGTCCACATGTAAGTATCTCCATCGTACTGTCATTTTGGGTTATGTTTTACGTACTGTTGAGTTGAAGTTATCGTATCGTAGCGTAATATACGTCGTCCACATGTAAGTATCTCCATCGTCCTGTCATTTTGGGTTATGTTTTACGTACTGTTGAGTTGTAGTTATCGTATCGTAGCGTTATATACGTCGTCCACATGTAAGTATCTCCATTGTGCTGTCATTTTGGGTTATGTTTTACGTACTGTTGAGTTGTAGTTATCGTATCGTAGCGTTAAATACGTCGTCCACATGTAAGAATCTCCATCGCACTGTCATTTTGGGTTATTGTTATCGTACTGTAGTGTAATACACATCGTCCACCTGTAGGTATCTCCATCTTACTGTCATATTGGTATATTGTTATCGTACTGTTGAGTTTTATTTATCGTACTCTACTGTAATCGACATCGTACATATACTCTATTTTCATTGTACTGTCATTTTGGTTATCGTTATGGAACTGTTGAGTTGTAGTTGTCGTATTTAAGCTTATAAGACATTGTTCGTATTCCTTATCACCATCGTACTGTCATTTCGGGTTATAGTTATCGAACTGTTGAGTTAAGGTTATCGTACTATAGCGTAATGGACATCATAGATATGCTCTATCATCATAGTTTTATCTTTACTTCGGTTAATCGATATCGTATTTCTAACTTTTGCGTAATCTACATCGTTCGTATTCGCTAACACCATCGTACTATCAATTATGGTTATGGTTATCGTACTTCTGTGTTATAGTTATCGTACTGTTGCGTAATCTACCTCGTTCGTATTCGCTTACACCATCGTACTATCAATTAGGGTTATGGTTATCGTACTTCTGTGTTATAGTTATCGTACTGTTGCGTAATCTACCTCGTTCGTATTCGCTTACACCATCGTATTATCAATTAGGGTCATGGTTATCGTACTTCTGTGTTATAGTTATCGTACTGTTGCGTAATCTACCTCGTTCGTATTCGCTTACACCATCGTACTATCAATTAGGGTTATGGTTATCGTACTTCTGTGTTATAGTTTCTATGCGTCATAGGATTATCTTTTTAAACTTTCGAAAATAAAGGAATAAAGATTAATTTAACATTTCAGCAAGGAAACCAATAGGATATAAGATGAATTTTGATATTTTTCATCTTATAAAAGTCCGAGGGAAATCCGACATAATCTAAATAAAGCGTCAAACTATGAACAACCGGTCACGTGACGCTCACGTGATACAAAGACTACACGCTGAAAACAAAAATGGACGCTGACGCTAGTATCTTCTTAGTAAGGTGTACATCGTCACGTAACAGGCAATTGACAGCCCACGTTACGTAAATAATTACCATACAGCTGTAGTAACATACAGAAGTCGAGACCGTGGGGGTTTTCCGTCAATATCCTCATTTATACCGCGATTTCGGCGATTTTTTTAATGAATATTTGTTGGAAGCATAGCTGAATACCATACGCAAATTCTACGTTTTACCTATACATGTATATATTTAGTGTATGACGTCCAAGATCTTTAAAGTTATCGTACATCGTACATATGTATATTTCACCATCGTACTGACATTTAAGGTTATCGTACTGTTAAGTTATAGTTATCGCACTATCGCTTAATGGACATCGAACATATTATCTATCACCATCGTTTTGTTGTTGTTTCGGTTTATTGTTATCGTACTGTATCGAGTCGTGTTGTTGATAGGGATTAGCACACGCGATGTCCCTTGTGGTACTCCATAGGAAGGTAGAAGGATGAGTTGCGAAACCATTCCGTGGTATCAATTGTCACCCTCGACACGTACCCTATGTTCGGTCAATTAAATACTCCCAACGCCATACGTATACCTGGAACGTGTCACTTAACACATTACCACCTAACGCCACATGTCTTCATCTTGCAGCAGGCAAATTTAAAAAAGCATTGTAACAAAAGGATTAATTGGTTGTGACAAGAAATTTCTCCTTTGCCAAGATGCCTTTTTCAATCTATTCACATATCACAAAAGCAGAACTGAAAGGTCTTTCGCATGTTTTCAAATGTTTTCTTAATTCGTCCGCTTCAAGTAAAGAAAATGTCGTCTTCAGGTGGTAAAGAGTTAATCAAATACCTCTTACAGGAAAAAAAAACAACGGACTTGACGCTCTTGTTTTCCGTTTCCTAAGCAGCCTGGCACCAATTGTGAAATAGAAACACATAGTCTATCAGTCATATGGGGTAGCCACAGCGTATATGCTTTAGTTGTTACAAAACGTTTTCGTCTATAATAGCATGCGTAAGAGAACAATCTAATCTATGGATGTCCGGAACAATCCGGTTGATCACACGTTTAGGTTCTAATTGGTTTGCCAATGTTTAAATTCTTTTAGATAATCATCGATGGCAATTACGAGCTAGAACAGCGATGTCAACGATCTACACAACGTTACTTTGGACATTATAAGAACGGTGCATTGAACTTTCACAAATCAACCCTTTCCCAAACAAAAAAATTTCGATTGTCCCAAATTGAAAGAGTTTGCAGACGACATTTCAAAATATGATGAAATTGAACAATATTCTTCAGAAAGAGCAGAAAACTTTGTGGGAAAAGGAGAAATTGGTCTCCTTTTCCCACGATGTTTTCTAAAGTCGTCTGCAACAAAGTCGTCAAATGTCGTTATTGTTTGGGAAAGGGTTAAATGAGTGCAAATATTGCTCTTAGTCTAGATGCCTGTATTTGAAGTAGGCTAAATGGATACAGCGACGTCAGGTGAAACATTAATTGTCTTGTTTCGAGTCGGCTACCATTACCATCTGACGTTTAACCCTTATAATGCTGTGTAATTTTCTATAAATAGATTTATGTGTCGCCTGCTTTCCCAAAACCTTAATTTCGTCTCCATTTAAATGATGAAAGATACTCAGGGAAGCAAACAGGTCAGATCACAGGCCAGCCGCCAATTTCCTTGGCGGCTGGCCTGGATCCAACGTGTTTGCATAAGTATGAGGTCGGTTCCAGCACTGTAAGGGTTAATGAAGCTGATTAGATATGATAGTTTCGTCTTTCAACGCTTATCTATGGTGTACATCTAGTGTTCTTCATTTCAATTCTGCTAACACGAATGTTTGGTTTCATTTGCGATGACTGTTTAGACATTGAACTGTGATTGCATGATGCATTCCTGTTATGTACTGTCGAAAGTACATGATTTAAGATTCAAGATCTTTATTGACAAACATCCGTGTACAGTTTCTCATCATGTACGTATTAAACAATTTTGCAATCATAAGTATCACAATGTGATCAGAAGGCACTCAGTAATTATCAACCCTTTCTTTGTACTTTAAGGAATATCAAATTTGAGAGAAGAAAATAACCCACAAATCGGCGCAAGTGGGGCTACTGGTTTAGATCAAGGAAGCAGTCATCGAGATTGTCCTTGTACAAGCTTTAAGCTTCCTTCACATGATGTAAAATTTATATTTAAAATATCAAATTTGTATCTGAACATGATTTATGAAGGTTACGCTTGTGCTAAAAGAAGAACCCGCTAATTGTCAGCCAATTCTCATTCTGACACAATTACTTATAAAAGCTTTGATTGCGTTTGAACGGCTTCATTTAACGTCAGAAATAATAGAGAAACGTTTTTTTTTTGTATAAATGCAGAGGTGTCTTTTCATCGTGTTCTGTTATTAATTGAATTATTTTATCCGTAAACTACAGGAACCACTTACCGTTTAACAAAAAGGCGGAACTAGAACTGTATTGTTTCGTTAACAATGGATACTTTACTTACGCCGGTGTTGTTAAAACAAGGATAACTTTCAAAGTAGTTGAAGTATATACGACAGTTTGATTTAATAGCAAGGTTATTTCAGCTTGGCAGTACGTCCTTAAAACGTCATTAGTAATACAACCAAGGTCAGCACAGATCTCGTTCAGCGGTAAAAAAAAGAGCAAGATTTAACCCATTACCAAACAATATCGACATTAAGGACATGTTCTACAGTTTTATAAGAAAATAATCCTTTCATAGAATTTTCTAAAATTTTGATATGTTATTCAAAATTCTATTGTGAATTCAAAAACGAAAAGAAAAATGCAAGTCGACGAGTTAGTTTTTCGTAAAATGACAGTTTCCATGGTATACGTTTGGGGCAAAAATGAAAAAAATGACCATTCCATCTTCAAAGATAATAAAGTAATTTCATACATTCAATACTTTACAATTCAATGTTTTTTTTCAAATTATTAAAAACTGAACATTTTTGTAATCCAAATCTGTTTTTCAAATCTTTGTATCCGACTAAAAACAATGAAAATTGATATGTAAATTACAAATAAATGAAGATATTTAGAAACTCCTTTCAAAGAATTTTCTTACTTTTCAGTATGTGATGTTAAATTTAATCTTGAAATACAACATGCCAAAAAAAGTATATATTGACAAGTTCGTTTTACTGTAAAAAGACTTCCATGGTAACAGTATTTGAAAAACATTTAAAGAAACGATTACAATAACTTTAAACTTGAAAAATAGAAGTTTAAGGCTTAATATGCATGAGAAATAGATACAGATGTTAAGTACCTTTTAAATTTTTATGGATTGCATGATTATTCTTTGAAAAAAAAAAATGCATAAAGTAAATTTCGTCCGAATAAAAAAGTTTATCCGACTACAATGCAAGTACCTCTTCGGTAACAGATTATTATCTCCCTTGGATGCGCAAATGAATGCGCAGATAAAACTACTGAGAATGTCGTTAAACCAATCAAATACTGCCCACGATACACGTATAGTTAAAAAACATCACATCAAATGATAAAGCATAAAATACGATAAATGGTCATTTTGACTGAATTAGACGTGGTGAAGATATACGATACTTCAATGAATTAACAAAGTCATCTCCTTTAAAAAAAAAATAACAAGAATATTTATGATATGCATAACGACAATTTAAGATAAGAAACTAAATGATAATTGCGCTCCCCTTCAGCAAAACTTACCTTTATAACTTTGTACATAACAGCAAATCACGATGTCAAAAAACTCATAATTCATGTTTGTTCAACATTAATCTACAACTACATGTAATACTATTTGGAGTGACAACGGTCAGACAAATGTGCATGTAATCAATACATTGTAAATATTTTTTATTGTTTTCGTATTATAAAAAGCGCATGCCTTCCTACATAAATTTCGTTATTTGCATAAAAATGTTGTCATTAACACACCGTTTCATTTATCTGCACTGGGTTGATTAAATCGAGAATGATTTAATTCAACGTGTTGTCTTTATGTATATTTGATAGTGTAGTAACTTACCAAACGCCAAATTTTGGACTGTCCCAAATTGAAATGGTTTGCAGACGACATTTCAAAATGTAATGCAATTGAAAAATAATCTTCTAACAAGGCAGAAAACATTGTGGAAAAAGGAGAAATTGCTCGTTAAGAGCAATTCGTCCTTTTCCAACATTGTTTTCCAGAGTAATGTTTTCTAGAGTCGTCTGCAACAAACTGGTCTAATGTCGTTATTGTTTGGTAATGGGTTAAACGTAAAACAGCGTTAGGTCAATCTTGGGAGACAAGACAACTAAAGGTTAAATGTTCCATACCTTTGTTGTATTAACTCAGCCTTCCATACAAAAAAACGTAAAATAACTCCATAAAAAGGGTCCAAAAAACACGGACACACTAAAGCGGCAACACGTGTGACACACAACAAAAATAAAACATAAATAATTCTTTTGAATACCGCGGAGGTCCGCCTTTACCAATACATAGAACACATGTCTCGCAAGCTGTGGAATCGGTTAACTAAATATAAATCAATCTTGTCAGAACGGGACAACGGCCGGATTATTCCCGAGCCATTCCGAACATTCACGAGTGGTTCCGAGCCTCGTCCGAGTGCACTTTCGGGTGTAAAGTTCAGACTCCAACTCTTGCTCGATCTCATTATCTCACGAGATTTTATTCGGAATGCAAGCGTTTGAACTGACTGGAATTTGTAACTCGCATCGATGAATGAATCACATCGGAACATTGTCATATCTTATTTCACATTTGAACGTTTCATTCAACTGATGTCGATCAACTTTCTAAGTTGTTATGATTATCAAAGACTATAAGAGCGAACGTTGTACTAATTGACTATATCATCGAGGTTTTTTCATTCGTATGATGTTGTTTATAGACCGAGAAATGTGCTAAATGTGCCAGTCATTTATGGATTCATTTTTCGATGTTTTTGTCCTTGGAAGAATCATCATAGTTCTAGTTTGGATGATATCTTTTCGTTGATTCTGCCAAACGATATCTTGTACACTTTTAATGGTGTGTAGATATAAGACTCAAATTCAAGTAATGGTCAAATAGAATATTGAAGTAATGGCCCAATCTTTACTAATTCTAACTTCTTAGTTGCCCGATACACTGGACTTACTTAAGATTGATTTTGGGATAAGCTTGTGAGGTTGCTGTTAGAGCAACTTGATAGCTACCTTAGGCTTATGTGCAACAAACCAAAATTTGTTTAACTTCTTCTGTAAAGTTTCCATCATGGAATCGGCCGTTTGCGAGTTGCAGGTCAACTATTTTCCGAAGTATATCAAATGTGATTCTTTTATGTACGATAAATGTTCAAGGGGTAATTTATTATATATTTAAGTAAGCGCTGTGCCGACCTGTTGAAATGCACGAGTTAACGTTTGCTAAGAATGAACAGACGAATTGTTGAATAGGTTGTAAGAAGATCCAAACAAAGCCCAACAATAAAGACACAACCTATATTGGATGGTACATGAACTGAACAGTGTGTAAAGAATGGCCAGCGAATCGTTCTGTTTAACCCTTTACCCAACGCCCAATTTTCGACTGTCACAAATTGAAAGAGTTTGCAGACGACATTTCAAAATGTGATGAAATTTGAAAATAATCATTTGATAGGGAAGAAAACACTGTGGGAAAAGGAGAAATTGCTCGTTACGAGCAATTTCACCTTTTCCCACAATGTTTTCCAGAGTCGTCTTTAGCAAAGTGGTTAAATGCCGTTATTGTTTGATAATGGGTTAAGCGCAGTTCCAGGCAGGGTTATACAATGCTTTGGTGCATAATTGATGAGCATTGGTAGTTGTCATAAAAGCGAGGTTCGGCTATACTTTGAGCACTGTTTATATAGTCCAATATGGGATTTATAGAATGGTACACATTAACCCTTATGGTGCTTGAACAAACTGCATGCTTATGCAAACAGGTAAGATCACAGGCCAGCCTATGATCTTAACCTGTTTGCTACTCCAAGTATCTTTCCGCTAATTAACTTTGCCTAGATATAACATGTTTGCATAAACATGAAGTCGGTTCAAGCATTAGGCTTATGGATATATTTCAGGATAAGGATATGAGGGGTATATGAAGGGTAATTAACAAACGGTTTTAATCCCATCTGAAACAGGTACCAGCCAAAAACACTTGGGACAATTCAATGGAAAAGGAACAACAACTCTGGATAGAGAATGTCTTTTTGACTAACGAAACTACTTGTCCCGGCCAAATGCGGACAAGAACCAGCGTGAAAGTGTCTCCATTACACCGACGCTGTTTGGCTATCATTTCAACGACCTTTTAGTAATGGAGACCATTTTGTTTATAACTTGGAGATCGAGTCAATACGGTCGTAAATCGGGAACTGGTGGCATAATCCGGCTACATTAAGTAACATGGAGACAGATTTAACACAAAAAGAATGATATACCATGCAGGTAATGACCATTAAAGTACCATGGAGACATATTTTACACAACAAGCATGACATACACTTCATGTAATGGTCATTTAAGTAACATGGAGACATATTTAACACAATTAGAACTAACGCTGTGATTGGTTCATATTTCAATTATTTATTTCTTTTATTGTTTTCCATGACATGACATTTTTAATCATGCGAAGTATTTCGTAAAACACATTCATATCGAAAGAATACTATGTCGCAAACGTTGTCGCAAATACCCGCTCACAGACTCCATTTTCTACCATTCTTAGATAAAAAGACACTCCAGTGCTACGCCAACCATCATTCAAACGTCTCATATCCTTTCCGTCCACACACTACGATCTTCTCGAAGTGAAACAGATGCTTTCTAACGCTGAACGAGAACTTGGCATAAAGCGCCCAGCCCATACTGACGAAGGCGAACGAGATTATGACGAGAATACCGAAAAGTTCCGGTTCCGGCGCCGCCATTACCATGGCGAATTTGAGCATGTCCATTAGCTGGTTGAGCGAGGTCTGTACCCCCAACACTATTCCGCGCTCCGTGTCCGCAACGGATTCAAGGAACAGCTGGTTTATTGATAAATCCGCAATCCACAGACCTGGAAAAATGATTTAGTCACATACGATAATTTTGTCACACTGGTTATGAAAACTTCCACAGAGGATGGGTCAAAGTTATGTATTATGGAGTGTTATATCAAGCAGTGTTTTAACCTTTATAATGCTGGAATCGGTTTCATGTTAATGCAAACAGGTTAGATCCAGGCCAGCTGCAAAGTAAATTGGTGGCTGACTTGCGATCTAAACTATTTGCGACTCTGAGTATCCTCCCTCGATAAAGTTAAGCAGGTATTTTAGTTTTTGAAAGCAGCAACAGTAGAAAATTACCCATCATTTAGACACGACACCTAAGTCATAATAGAAATAAGATGTAGCAGTTCTCTGGTTTTAGAAACGTCTATACATGCCGTCTGCCTTCCACTTGTGGATTTGCAATATACAGGCTGACCTTGTTTGTTTAGTTGTTTACAAAGTGACCCATAGGCCCAACGTGGCCGGATGTTGTATTATTATATATTTACGGTATTTTCGAGCAACAGAAGCTGAAAAAAGCTGTACTGAAGCTCAGGAAGATGCTTTAAAGGAGGAGGCATTCCTCCATTAGAATTAAATTTGGTGTCGAAATAGAATATAAAGCGTGTTTTTATGATAATAGATTATTCCAATGATACTCTAGTAATACAGAGGAATGCGTCCGGTTCTGTCAATTAGATTATTGATAGGGATTTGTCTGTTGATCAACTGTTTACGCAGAACATTAATCATGCTTGAATGAATGTTTTACCCTTATAAAGCTTGGTAACTTTCTAAAAATCCATTTTGTGACGTATGCTTTACAGAACCCTAGATGTCTGCTTAATTTTGTTGAGGAAATATACTCAGAGTTGCAGACATGTTAGATCACAGGCCAGCCGCCAAGAAAATTGGCGACTGGCCTGGATCAAACCTGTTTGCGTGAGAATGGAGTCGGTTCCAGCACTATAAGGGTTAACATTTCCTAACACTGGCAACTATTTTTTTTTATCAACTGAACTTGCTCATTAAGACACATCGTCAGGACACACGTGGTATGTCGATGGTCTTACCCAGTGTGACCAAGCAACTATTTATATGTTATATTAACATTGCGCATAATCATAAACTGGATATAACACTGTTAATAGAAAAAAATGTTGAGCTACGTTATCGCTGAATGAAACAAAAGAAAAGAAAGTTTATAATTGCGGAAGAAGGATACAGTATGCAGATAAAAAATTGGAAGCATATGACAAATATGAAGTCGAATTCATATGTGAAAAGAAAAAAGAACCCAACGTGACAAAAATAAAATAATTGCTTGTGACGAACATTTTTCATATTTAAACAAATGCTTCCAAGTCGGTTGCTACATGTGCGTAAGAGTAAGTAAATATGAGGGAGAGTGTTTATCTGGTATATAATCAATAATACCACGAATGGTGTGACAGAGTAGATGCGTGCTTTTAGCAAGTCAAACTTGTTACAAATCGACAAACCTGTGATACCAATCGGAACCCCTCGGTGATGTTGGCAGGCCGCCTGCCGGAATTTGCCGAGTAGTTCCGATTGCCTGTGATACGCGAACCCTTAGAATGCTGGGTAATTTTCTAAAAATAAATTGTTAGTGTCGCCTGCTTCCCAAAACCATACATATCTGCTTGATTTTCATGAGGAAAGATACTCAGACTAACAAATACATTAGATCACATGCCATTCGGTTGGCCTGAGTACAACCTGTTTGCATAAGCATGATGTCGGTTCCAGCACTATATGGGTTAAGCTTGAAGGAGAACATGGGCGACAATTACTGTTGTTATAACATAGGACGATATTCCTTCCATATGCGAATAAGCATACTTTGAGAAAATAGGGATTATGCCTGAAATATCAAATATTCCTGCATCAACAATAATTTCAAGGTTCTTTGCAAAAGACAAGGTAAGTCTTGACATGCACACACTAACATAGTCGATCTCTTTTATGTATATGCGGCAAAGAAAGATAAACTCGTCGAATTACCGCTCGAAAGTTTTTTTTCGTAGTAACAAAATAAAAGACACGTCTTACTAGTTATGACATACGGATCTGGGTCCATGTCATCAAAGCATCAGCTTTTCCGACTCGGGGTGAGTATGAACGTTTACTCGACTCTTTCCCCAAGGTGTCAATGTGTCCCGAAATGATAACAACAGGTAATGATAATAACAGAGAATGTTAATCATAGTATGTCTCGTGAAATTGGGGGGGGGGGGGACTGTTTCGATACGGAGATAGAGGAATACATTGCTCACTATGGTTTCATAAAGTTTCTACAATATATATGCGACAAAGACAGGTAAACGCTTCGAGTTCGATCACTCAAAGGTGCAACGAGGGAGTGGGCTTCGTAGTAATAAAATAAAAGACACATCAAACTAGTAATGCCATAAGTATCTGGACCCAAGTTCTCAAAGCATCAGCTTTCCGACTCGGGGTGAGTATGAACGTTTAATCGACTCTACAATGTGTCCCCAAATGATAACAAGCGAGAATGATTATGAAAGTAGTATAAAACCTGTTTTCATGATATTCCGGAAAAGCCATTTTTATAAAAGAATAAGACTGCTCACCAAGGTTTCGTAAGATATCTTCATTATACGCGACAGAAAGAGTTTAAATCGAGGAATTTGATCGCTCACAGCGTACCACGAAGTGGTGCGATTCGTAACAATAAAATAACGAAACCAGAGTATTCCTGACATTAAGGAAAAGCTGTTATGATGAAAGAACAGACTGCTCACCATATATTTATAAAGTTTCTGCAGTACAGTGAACCCTCGTTTATCCGAACACGTCCGTTCCCAACAAAATGTCCGGTTTACAGAATAATCCGGACTAATGAAGCAGAGCATGTTCTTATTCACATTATAGAGACATAAACGGTCTGTATGAGCGGTGTATACTTATAACCCTTTAGCAAACGCCAAATTGTCGACCGTCCCAAATTGAAAGAGTTTGCAGAAGACTTATCAAAACGTGATGAAATTCAAAGGTAATCTTCTGATATGGCAGAAAACATTGTGGGAAAAGGAGAAATTGCTCGTCACGAGCAATTTCTCCTTTACCCACAATGTTTTCAAAAGTCGTCTGCAATAAACTGGTCCAATAATTCCGTTCCCTTACAATTTTGTTCGGATTGCGAGACATCCGGATAATCGGGGTCCGGATAAACGAGGGTTCACTGTATACGCGGCAAAGAAAGGTAAACCCGTCGAATTCGATCGCTCACAGAGTGCCACGAGGGGGCGCGGCTTGTTGTAATAAAATGCCGAAACCAGAGTATCCCCGAGGAGTCGTGTTTCTACCAGGACGCTGAATTAACCCCAGAACACGCAACCATATGGTAACATTACGTATTTAATCGTAATGATTCCGCAATATTAAGCACGCTAAATTTGCTTGGATATGAGGTTTTTCATTTATTATATTTTTATCTTAACCCTTATTGTGCTGGAACCAAAGTCATGCTTATGCAAGCAGGTTAGATCCATGCCAGACGCCACGTAAATTGTGATCAAACCTGTTTGCTACTCTGAGTATCATTCTTCATCGAAATTGAGCAGATATTTAAGTACGGCATTAAAAAGCCATGATTGAAATAGTCAAGAAAAGTCATTTTGGAAAATCTTGCGTCCGATTTCTTTGACTCAAATTTTTCTTAGGTAATATCTCACAGGTGAGAATTTCAACTTTTAAAAATGAACTGTTTTCTACAAATAAAATGACAACACGTATTGCTTTAGTAGTATAAAACTATTATTGACCGCTCCCCAATCCTGTTTATAACATAACAGAAAATATAAAGATCATTTATATTGCAAACGTTTCAAACCGTTTAAACGGTTTTATTTCGTAAACCATGAGCTAAACATAGAATGAGAGGTTAGTCCCTTTAAAGCTAATCGCAAAAACACTGGATGTTTAAAATACATGGGGGATACCTACCACACCTTGCCCCGATTATTCCGAGCATCAGAAGCCCAACAGAGATGTAGTTCTTCCAGCTTTCGTCTGCCTTTGGCTCGGTGGAATTCCCACTAGCTGGCGTTTCTGGCACGGATGAGTTAATAAGTAAATTAGACACGCCCGTTAAGTTGGCGCCAGACGATGAATCATCGCCATTAATGTCATTCGGATCCTCTCCCCGATCATGATCGGGATCATAAGACGCATTATCGTGATTAAACAGCGTGTCATTAACGACAACAAGCGAGGAGTTCGAATGGATGGCGGGAATGGTTCCCGCGTCCCTGGACCGGATGTAAGGATCAAATGGGGAACCAGGCGCCCAGACCGACGCAACGCACACGCTGAGTACCAGCACCTGGGAGAATAGTCCATAAAGGCCGGTCCGCTCGAGTCCAATCCGCTTCCTGATCCGGGGATAAACAATCGTTCCGAGTATTCCGAACAGAGCACCGGCGGCCATTAAAACCCCCATGATGGATTCGTTGACACCTTGTGTGTAGGCAAAGCCTGAAATATGTTGAATAAATCTTAATGTATTTATCATTTCATCTATATTGGATTTTACATCGTGTCAATATTACATCAGTTATGGCGCGATGCCTGACTCTCAATGATAGATTAAGACCCCATACTCGACTGCCTATTAGGACTGGTCAAGCCGGGTAGAACCACCGGGAGACTGCCACTCGTGGAATCCAAATGCCGTCACCTGGATTTGAACCCATGACATGTGATTTCAAATTCTATACTCTTACCAAGAGGCCACGGATGCCCAGTTGAATAATACAAACACCCTTCAAGGAAATTGTTACTGGTCCAATAATGCAGGCATTTACTCTTTCCGCCATATTGGCAGTTCTGTCTGAACATAATTGAAAACAACATAAAATAGCAAGGAAAGATCATTTTTATGGTATTAGATAAAGACCTTTTGGACAAAAGGATAATTACTTATTGCTAGTAAATGTTTTTCAAGACTTTCTATATAAGATATGGTAAAATAAGTTAAGTTGCATTAGTGAGCGGAATTACGACCACACATATAACGAGAACTACACTAGTGCTTTTTTAAGATTGATTAGAATCCATTTAACACAACAGTCTAAAATGGGTAAATATGGTTCGAACCATTTCTCCTTGTGTCCTTTTATAAAATGTTATTTTCGATATCCTTTCCGTTAGTAGTGGTAAAATTAGTCTATACATAAATGAAGCAAACTGTTTAATGAAGCAAATATGTCCTATACGTTTAACAAAGAAGAAATGCGATAAACTTTTGTTAATTTTGAATAGTTATGTCGGTACATACCCACTGTGATGTTATCAAACCCTAGAACCGTCATAAAGAGGAAGGAAAGCCCCAGTCCCGCGTAAGCCACGTTATACTTCATATAGGTCCTCCAGCCATTCGCCAACACAACCACTCCGGAAAACATTGACCGCATACAGGACCCGCACCGAGTACGGTCTTCTTTGTCTTCAGTCTCTGAGGAAAAATATGATTGGTTTTTTAAATGTGGTGGTTAAGAAATGTAAACCAACAATGTACATGTGACAATGGCCGGATATCTTTCTATCAGTCTACCATTTTGACGAAACTTTCGAATGAAAGACCACAATATTCACTTCTCTCTGATTGTGCACTAAAAAGTATGGTTACGCTTTGATCGGGCCTATGTTATTTGTTTGACGGTATAAAAACCCAATGAAACAGCCATATCAACTGTTATTCTAAATACAACGTGAAACCCTTAAAACTATGCACTACTTCTTTAAATGTCCACTTTATCAGACCTTAAGAAACGAACTGTTCCATTCTCTGTTATACTGGATCTAAATATACTCCTCATTGGAAATGATTTTTCTCATGTTCACAATCATACAAAAGGAGGAAAACGGTTTGATTGATGGATTATCGTTTCTAGTCTTTTTGTCTACAGCTTCATCTACTTTCTTTATTCTATCTATATCTCTATATAACCCACTCTTCTCGCCCCCATCCCACCCTCTCTCTATCGGTGAATTTACAATTATGTGGTACATATTTCTTTCGTATTTTATTGCGTGTCATGTTGTTATGTTATTCAGGGAAGGAACTAAATGATCTTGTAGCTTCTGTTCCTATCCAATTACAAAAAGTTTTACAATAAAATGTGTTTAAACTTAAATCGTAAGGAGCACTGAATGTAACTTTACACATAGTTAGGCTACCGGTATGCTGATTTAAGAGTAACAAATAATCACCTGCATGTTCATCTGCTTTGTAGTTCTTGTCTTTAAGCCTTGGTACCAGATCGTGCACCTTCCACAGGAGATAGTATTCAACAACCACCGACACGAGATTCCAGCCGCCAATAAAAAGCGCGCCAATGTTCTCCGAAGCAAAGTACATGATCTGGCCAGTTGCAATTGGAGCTACAATATTGGTGAGCAGGTCTATGGCCTTCAACTTTGCACTTGTAGCTGTAAAAGAAATGTGATTCCGTCGAAATGTAGTGAAGCCTTGGTAAACAAGATAGAGTTAAATGTATAATCAGGTCATATAGCTAAATTGGAAGATAACTCGCACTGTTTGTGGAGGACCCGGGTTCGAGTCCCGGGTACCGCTTTACTAAACGATTTAGGGAAACTATTTGCGCAAGTCAAAACTAATAAACAGGTATAGTATCTTAAACGTAAATACAATATTGCAATGTGACATGTCATTGGAAGCGTCTCGGAGAGACGATTCCAATGATGTGTTACGTTGCAATATTGCTTTGCCTAATATTGAAATAAGAGGAATTGTTGTTTTAGACTTACGCAAATCTTTCTGCATGTGATCGCCCCTTGGCTACATTGGCACCAAACACAACTGACCCATGAGAGCTATAGAAATTGATGTTCAAGATTTGTTCCACAAACGAATGCTGTTTCATTTGTGTGTGAGAGAATTGGAAGTGTTCCTTGGTATTTCAATTGAAAAAAATCAGACCACTATAAATCCATAATATCAAGGCAAGGTTCATGTAACGGTTGTATCCGTGTTATAGCTCCGAACTCTTCTAAAAGATAGCTTCCAAGAATTATTGAAGAGTAAATTGGCAGCTGGTCTGTGATTTAACCTGTTTGCTACCCTGCGTATCTTTCCTCATCAGAATTAAGGAGATATATAAGGTTTTGGAAGGCAGACGGCATGGAAAACTATTTTTGGAAAATTACTCAGCATTCTAAGGCTTAAAAGCATACCAGCGAGTAGGTCGGTATCCCTTTTGCATATCTCCACGATCAGTCCTGCTGCTTCACTGAGTATATTTCCTCATCAGAATTAAGCAGATATCTAAGGTTTTGGAAAGGAGACGACACAAAAATCTATTTTTAGAAAATTACCCAGCGTTCTAAGGTTTAAAAGCATACCGGCGAGTAGGTCGGTATCCCTTTCGCATATCTCCACGATCCAGTCCCGCTCGACAGCGATTGTAGTTCCGGTACTGGCAAGGTTAGAAACGATCGCTATGGCAATGATAATGGCGTAAGACAACGTTAGCAACCCCGAGTTAGGCCAGTACGACTCGATGGCGGCTTTATACGTGATCACAAAGTACAACACTATCGAGCAGGCTACCACACTGAGGTTCTGGAGCAACAGGGTTATTCTGGCCGCTGGAATTATTCAAGTTCAAAAGTTAATAAGCATTACATAGACATGTTGTTGTTTACATATCTATACATGTATTTCATAATGACATGTACCATGAACAAATAAAAATACAGTAAAGTATTTTGAACATAGACTTTAAATATGTATCATTCCTTAAGGAGAAAGTTGTGAAATAAGCAAGCTATTTATGAATGTGTTTAATGATATGGAAAGACATATAACATTTTACAATTAATTTATTGGTATTTTAAACAGTAAAAACTGTGGTCCAGAGGCGGAGGGGTGATTTTTGAACTGTTGACCCGAGTAGTTGTAGGCCTAGCCCGCTACTCAGGTGATTCGAACCAACAACCCGCGTGTCCAGAAGCCAGCGATCTAACTCTGGACCACAATACTTAAAAAATTATATAATTTTCATGTGTTTATACAGTGTTGAATTGGTGTTTTGGCGCCTCTTAGAACGAGACACCATTCATCATAACATTGCGAACAGTGTATCCATCCACCAAACCGAAACAACATGCATTACCTCTAAGCCGTGGTGTTCTGTCAATCCAGTCTCCAACCAGAGGACCAAACAAGAGCACCGATCCGCCCATCGTGAACCCATATACCGCCGTCACAAGGAGGGAATCAGGGGAGATAATCACCATGAATAGTCCAACACCGAACTGCCACATGCGGTCTCCCTTAGGGGAAGGAAAATCGACAAATGCCAACATAGAGGTAAAATTCAATTATGCGCCATTTTGAAACTCATTCTTTTTGGATTACTGTAGAGTACTTTATATTGGCGGTTGCAATATTTCGCGTTTTATCAATGTTCCTAAGATTGCGGGCTTTATATTTTGCGATGGCTGTAGGTACCTTCAAAATAAAAACCCGCATCAAAAATCGTCGATATCAACATAAAAACTACCATGAAATACCTGTGCTTATTTTACAGCAAGGGTCACACTTTGTTTTGTGATCAGTACATCGGTCGGTACCGGAGTTATTCGCTTTTTTGTCGATATGTTCGGTACGAAATGATGTAAACCAAGAACGACCAAAATAAACCGAAGAAAGGAAGAGTTTAAAATGGTTATTTACGGAGATTCTATCTTGAATAGGAATATTGATTCAGAATACTCAAACTTACAAAAAGAGTTATGATAGAAAGATATAAAGATGTACATAAATATTAGCGTAAATATAAATAAAAGGGAGATGCTCTGATGATGATGATAGTTTTATCATCGTTCCTCTTATTGAATGATATTTAAAAAAACATAAAAAATATGAAATTGAAAATTAAATTCAAGCCAAAAAAAAAAAAAAAAAAAAAAAAAAGAAAAAAAAGTCTTAAGAAAATGTCTCTGAAAATGACACCATATCTATTGGTAGATTCTCAAGGAAGCACTTGTATGTGGTGGGAAACGGTGTTGGTAAACCACGCGTTTGATAAAAAGATGCTTAAGAATGTAAGTTTATGGCAAATAACAAACCGATTCTATGCTCTATTCTATACTCGCTCAATACCATACATTCCCAAGCAAAAACGCCAGTTGGATAAACTTACCCAAGCAGACAAGAAATGGCTAACGTAAACAAACCATCGGATCTTTAGTGACAGACTTTTCTCTGAAAACAATGAAGAGTATTATCACACGTTCTCGGTAGTTTTATCTGCGCACTACATCTGCACATCCAAGGGAGATAATAACCTGTTACCAAAGAGATACTTGCATAGTAGTCGGATAAACTTTTATTCGGATGAAATTTACTATATATGCAATTTTTCCAAGAATAATCATATTATCCATACAACTTTAAACGGTTGTTAACATCATTATATATTTCTCATGCATATTAAGCCCCCAGCTCCTATTTTTCAAGTTTAAAGTTATCTTAAGCGTTTTTATAAATGTTTTGCAAATACGGTTACCATGGAAACTGTCATTTTACAGAAAACGTAACTCGTCCACATATACTTTTTTTGCATTTTGTATTTCAAAATTAAATTTTACTTCACATACTGAAAAATAAGAAAATTGTATGAAAGGAATTTTTAGATATCTTTATTTATTTGTAATATACATATCAATTTTCATTGTTTTTTTTATGAAATTAATAACTTCAAAAACTGATTTGGATAACAAACATTGTCCAGATTGTAATAAATTGGAGAAAAAAATTGAATTATAAAGTATTGAATATATGAGTTCATGTTTTTTGTGTTAATAACCCTTCCAGAATTTATGTTGTTACCTTTGAAGATGGTATGGTCATTTTGACATTTTTGCCCAAAACGGTTACCTTGGAAACTGTTATTTTAGGAAAAAACTAACTCGTCGACCTGATTTTTCTTTTCATTCTTTGAATTCGCAATAGAATTTTAAATAACGTATCAAAAATTTAGAAAATTCTATGAAAGGATTATTTTCTTATAAAATTGTAAAACATGTCCTTAAGAGTAAAAGGTTCAAATGTCTAACTATCATACAAAGTATATCACCCTTCTTCAATACAGTCGGTTTAAAAAGCATGGTATACTTATCTTAAATATTGTTGAAAGTGACGCAAACGCACACTTACAGTTTGAAACACATTATAGGATGACATTATCATTTTTATAAGTAGCAGTCTACATGATGAGACTTCAATTTGGTTTGTAAGAACCTATTCATCTACATGGCTAATCATATATTATTGGCCCCTATAAGTATCGCATATAGACGGGACGATTCAAATGGACCCCCAACAGGACATTATTAGCCCATTTACAAACATAAACGACATTTTAACAGTTCTTTTTTGCAGACGACTGCAGAACACATTGTGGAAAAAGGAGAAATTGCTCACAACGAGCAATTTCTACCCTTCCCACAATGATTTCTACCCTAAAAGAAGATTATTTTTCAATTTCATCACATTTTGAGATGTCGTCTGGACAGTCGAACATTTGCCGTTTGGTAAAGGGTTAAGCGAAAAGATTAAATGAAAGGCAAAGAAAAACTCATCACGGACTATGATCGACAGTCGTTGAGGGGTAGAGTGTCGGCCTCTTGTACCGAGGGTCCTAGGTTCGAATCCCCGTTAGGCGGGGAGAAAGCTTCCGGGAATAACCACAAATCGGCGCGATTACTGATGCAGAACAGAAAGCAGTCATTGAGAGTGGCTTTGAACAAGCTTTCACAAGCTTCCTTCACAATTGATGTAAACAAATAGGGTGAACTCTGTTTTAGTATTCGAACCTTTGTCCTCTGTTATGATGAGCGCTTTACGTTCGGAATCCCTACTGCCGGCGTCAGGTCTGGAGGCGTCCTTCATTTCTCCTGTGGTAAAGCTGTGTTCTTTTGTGGACATGCTCAATGCTACAAACACAGACGACAACAGCAACAACGACAACAACAAGAACAACAACAATAACGGCAAGCTTGCTGCATGTGCATATCATACAAGAGAGAAACTGTTGTATAGTTATGAAAAAGTAACAGTAAACAACTTTAGTTATGAAAAGTTATGAACTATAGTTATGGAAAAGTAAACAACAACAACCACCGCAGCAGCAGCAGCAAAAACAAAAATAACACATCAACAACAAGAAGATACTGTAAACGATTAACTAAAGATGTTTGTTCATATCACATAATTCAAAAAGATGTCGTTAAAACAATGAGGTGTTTTTATCTCGTATGTATACATGTATAAAAGTAGCTATTGAACGCATAATTGATCGGAGAACGTCAGCATAACTCAGTATTTAAATCATGTATGCATCAGAATCCATAAATGCTGAAACGCTTTTGAATCTAATCACATTATGAAATCTAGGTTAGTTTGCTGTCAATGACAAGGTCTGTGCGCATCATACAAGAGAGAAACTGTTGTAGAGGTATGAAAAAGAACATTTAAACTTCTAGCAAACCCAAAAAGTTAACTGAGGTATAATACCCATGGGCAGAAATATGTGATATTTTAAGACGATACATTTCTTCTTTTGATGCAGGTTCATATACCATTATAAAGGATATGAACACTTTATAATTCTCGTCAGTTGCGTTTAAATCCAACATGTCTCAACACTTTAACAATATGGAGATAGAATATGATTTATTGACTAAAACTATACAATTTCTCGTAAAACAAACACCTACATGAAGAATAACAACAACAACAAAAACATTTAGCAATACATGCAAATGGCTCATGTGATGACATTCTCTCAGGGATAAATGTAAAGGAGCACAATGAAAACACATACCTTATGTTGTCAAATTGTCATGTAATTCAACTATTTAATTTAAACACACTTTACCAGTTCATACCAGATACTTTGATATAAGTTTCTATTTAACGCGTACGGTATCTTAGTATGTGCTAGCTAGTCTTTATATAATCAAATATGCATAAACATGCTCATACGAACCACCTTGTCTCATTCTGATATTAGCACGTTCCCCGATAAAGGAGACTTTTGTCACGATATGTCGGTGACATCATTAAAAATGTTAAGATATATTCAGTTCTCCATTTACTTTGGTCAAAAAAATTGTTCTGTTTTGTTTTGCGTAAATGTGTTGTGTTAAAGGTATTCCACCCCGCATGCAGTTTTGCTTTTGATAAGAAATTGGATCATTTGCACCGATCATGGCTTCTTGACCCATACTGCATAATATGAGGTTAAGACAGCGTGTGCGTTCCTATCAAAGACATGCCAGTAATCGAACCAATACAACAGTGGTGCACCTGTAGGGCATCGGCGTCTTGTAACGAGGGTCCCGGGTTCGATTCCCGTAAATTGCGGGGGACAAACCCACAAATCGGCGCAAGTACTGGTTTAGTATCTAGAAAGCAGTCATCGAAAGTAAATCAAACAAGCTTCAAGCTTCCTATAGAATCGACGTAAATCAAATAAGATAAATACAAAGGATCTTATCGCTTGGGGCAGGCGGTCATTCTATCTACGCATTACATTCATGTTTTATCGTTATAGTTCTTTTTGTGCGATTTTAATTTAATCATAAACTAACCATTCACCAGATACCTCCTTTACACAGATTTAAAATATGTACTGTCGGGAAATTTGCATTTATATAGGGTTTATTTCTATATCTTAGGAGGTGCCTCACATTCCGATGGCCAAACAAACATGTCTCGTTTGAAAAAAATCACGACTGGTTCACACCAACGAGTTGTTATGATAAATCTTACGATAGTGAACAATTTAAGTCACAATCCTTTCCTGTAGGAATTAATTGAGCTTATACTTACTTATATAAAAAGATATGGTGACTTTTGTAAAGCAGCTAGATTCGGGGATCCACGGAGAGCATTCTGCCACGGTCAGCCTGCGCGCAGCCATATACTTATCCTTGCTGATGCCGTTTGTGTTTGCGCTCTTTCATTACTTTAAATTCCCTTCTTCAACGGTCCCAGTCTACTGTTGTTATTTTGATATGCCCCTAATAAGAATACCATATCGTTATTAATATATTACTTAAAGTGTCTAGAAAGATGATAACACAGCACTCTCAATCATAGGCAATATGGGTTTCATCTTTGTTTAAGAAGGACATATAGGTTGCTTCGTCAATGAGGACTATTCTTTACTTAAATCAATTTGATTTGATCCAAAACGACCATTGGACAGCTACCCCTAATAAATTTCGCATTATAATTTAAATTGGAGGAATCAAAATACGTCATGAGGGAGAGTAACATTCTTGAGAACAAAATACCATAGTTCTTACCAGTTTATGCTTCAGTTTGACAAAGTAGTTCGATGCTGATCGGACAGACTCGGCAATAGCAATCTCAAGGAAGGCATAATGAAACCCCTTGCCAAAGTCGCTAGAACTCTAGGACGTTGTGTCCGCTAATGAGCAGTGCTGCTGCCAGTGCATCCATTTAAATTCACATCTACAACAATTCCAAGTCTACCTTTGTGAACGATAAAAAATGTGTCCGAAGCTGTTTTAGCGGATATATTGAGGGTTCAATGCAAAACTTAAGTAAATCCCTCAAAAACATGGAGCAAGTACTGTCTTAATGCATTGAACACGCAATAACGTAAACAGATATACGGGAACGTGAAAAGGGTCCTATCAACCGCCTTTACAAAGTTTGTCTTGCTTCCTTTCCTTCTCTCATATCTTAGCTGCAGCATCACGAAACTACATTTGCCGCGTTGATTTATGGTCAAAGAGAAATAAAAAAAAAGCGAGAAACACAAAACAAGCCAATAAATTGGTGGCTGTCCTGTGATCTAACCTGTTTGCTAATCTGAGCTTCTGTCCCACTATAGACTTGCGCTGAACTTTCTTTCTTCATATTTTTGTTAACCCTTACTGTTGGGTAGTTTTCTAAACATAGACTTTTGTGTCTCCTGTTTTTCAAAACCTTAAGTATCTGCTTCATTTTGTTGAGGAAAGATACTCAGAACAGCAAACAAGTTAGAGCACAGGCCTGGATCCAACCTGTTTGCAAGGGCATAAACTCCGTGCAAGCACTTTATGGGTAAAATTCATATGTGATAATTGCGTTAAATTTAAAAGAAATGTTGACACCTTTTTATGGTGAAAGAGGGCGAACAAAAACCTGCTTCATTTCCAAAAAATATTTTAATATCATGCAAACATAATTATCGAGAGATATGGCATAAACCAATATTAACCCATTACCAAACAATAACCACATATGACCAGTTTGTTGAAGAAGACTGTTGAAATGGAAAAATATTCTTCAGATAGAGCAGAAAACCTTGTTGGAAAAGGAGAAATAGCTTGTTACGAGCAAATTCTCCGTTTCCCATATTAATGTCGTCTGATACGAGGTATTCAAACGTTGTTATTGTTTAGGAAAGGGTTAAGTCTTTATTGCACGTACCATTTGAAAACATCATGAAAAAGCAGGAAAAAATCAGTCATATTAAAGGCCCATGAAAGGAGACTAATGCTATATCAAACTTTATTATTTGGTAAACTTTTGATCAGATTTAATTAGTTATCACCAAAAAAAGCCACCAACACAACTTAAACTTGACAGATAACGAGATATAATCAAGATTAGCCAGTTTAATAATTCAAATTGCCCGATTCTCCACCTCTGACCTGGTCAGGTTATCTATAAACTTTTTAACCGACCAATCAGAATTCGTTTTATTTTATATGTTAACAGACAGATTGTTGATAAACAAGACTGAATTGGAGACATCTATATATATCTCAAGTACAAAATAACTTATGTAAAAGGAGTTTATCAACAAGGGTCTCACAGCATTCATAAATTAATTTTTGTGTGACTTTTATGAACATAAGAACTCCATATATTTCTTCAGTAATACAATTGTACTTATATCCTTTCATGTGCCTTTAAACATTAGAACTTTATCTTTCCTTCTAATAGCCCTTTTTGCAATCGCCTTTCACAGAGCCCTTTATGTTCAAGTCGAAACACAGCTCATCAGCTTTTCTTTTTCTTGTTTGGAGGAATGCCAATATCCCAGTCGGCCTCATCAAGTATTTCATCAAAGTCATCAAACAACTCATCATCATGACTCTTGCAATCACTTTTACTTTCACAATGGTGACCCTCTGACCTTCCACTGACACTTTCCTGACCTTGGCCTAAATCGTTTCCGTTACATTTTGGTGGTGAAAAATACTTGAATAGACTGTTTTGTTTACTTTTTGCTCTGTTTCGCACAGGCTCTTTGATACTCTCCGGAATGTCTTTCATAGGTGACGTGTATTTCAATATAGACTGTTGTTTGGAAACTGAAATAAGGAAAAAAAAAATTCACGTATACTGTATAAGTACTTTTATTCGCGGGGGTTTAATTTTCGCGTGATTCGCGGTCGGTTCGACAGCGCGAATTCTAAACACCGCTAATAAAAGCCTCTTCAATGTAATTCTGTGTGCCATGCCAGGTCGAAATTTTACCTGAAAGTCACTTGGTTATCCCTTCCACCATGATTTGTTTTGTTATGCACAGTTATTGTATTTGATTTCGTAGATGAATACTTTTCAATTTTGTTTATTTCGAAAGTTACGTCACCGATAGCGAGATAAGATTTGATGCAAAATCAATCTGAATATAAAACAAATATAACATTTTACACACCTAACAATATCTCCAGAATCACAAAATAAATCTGTTAATTGTTATTCCCTTGTCAAATGATGCCCGAGGCGTGTATCAATTGGGATTTAATTGCAAACAAATCGGCATGCTTGGTTGAGAAGTACATATGACACGCTTGTTCACTGATTTCTGTTATGAGTATCAATTACACATTTGTTAACCTTATCAATTATTTACGCTGACATATGATTAAAGAAAACACATTTCATTTAAAGAAATTTCAAGCAATGCATCTAATTAATTATTTATTAATTAATTATTAATCATATGTATCTTTAACAATCATTTGAATCTTACGTCGATCACAAAACAGTGATCCTTGCTGTAAAATAAGCACATGTATTTCAAAGTAGTTTATAATGTTGATATGGACGATCTTTGGTGATGGGGTTAAAATTTCGTGGTACCTTCAACCACTGCGAAATATAAACCCCTCGAATTTAGGAACCCTTACAAAACACGAAATATTGGCACCGCGAATATATTGCGCTATACAGTATTTCAGGTGGAGTTAACCCTTTTATTGCAGGAACCGACTTCATGCTTATGCAAACAGGTAAGATCCAGGCCAGCCGCCAAGTAAATTGGCGGCTTGCCTGTGATCTAACCTGTTTGCTACTCTGGATATCTTTCTTTATCAAAATTAAGCAGATATTTAAAGTTTTGGAAAGCAGAAGACACAAAAATCTATTTTTAGAAAATTACCCAGCATTCTAAGGATTAAACTCATTTCCTCATAAGTGATTTTTGTGATTAGTCCAGATTGAAACGAAGAGTGGTGATAACAAATGTCTACCTTTAAGCTGGTGGTGTTACATAGAACAATGTTTAGTTAAAAAAGTGCTTGAGAGAAGAAAATGGTACATTTAAATGGAGAAAACGGAGACCTATTTTAATTTCAAATCATCAACCCAACCAAATGAATATACATGTAGCTATCAACAAGAATCAGCTTTCAATTAGCTAACATGTGGATTAAACATGCTTTTTCATTTAATGCAGTGATATTCCTAGCCTGAGAAAGCAGTGAGACATGGTTTTGAAACAAATTTTTCATCTATAATGAAAATTATAAAATTGGTTAAATATAAGAGACATTTCAAAATTTTGTGGGACATTTGAATTTTAGAGAGACATAACTTTGCTATTTAGCTAAAAGAGCAAATCTGTATCTTTTTTTTATAGCTTATATTATGAAACATGAAAAAAATGAACCCAGATTTGCTCTACCTGAAGAAGTTTTTCAGAATAATGACCATGTCTGGTCAAAAGAATAACAGTGTTTTTGCATATAATAATAAACTGGCCTTGTTAAAACACTGTGGGAAAAGGAGAAATTGCTTGCAACGAGCAATTTCTTCTTTTTCCGCACTGTTTTCTGCCCTATCAGAAGATTGTTTTCCACTTTTTTGCCATTTCATCACATTTTGAAATGTCATGTGCAAACTCTTTCAATTTGGGACAGTCGAAAATTTGGCGTTTGGTAAAGGGTTAAACTCAGTGTGAAACCCATCACCTTTATTTCTATCAGATATGTGTGACAGAGACATTCATTACAACAAATGACTCTCATGGCATGGGTTACAAGGGTGTAATAAATAAACCTGCCTGTTGGTTTATCACTGGTCTGTGACTGTTCCCCTTCCTCCTCCCTTTCAGTTAATCCCTCCAGCTCCCCGGAAAATGACTCTTCCAGGAACCGGGTGATTTCCTCCTGCTGGGGATCCTTCAAACACATATGTAAATATCTTTATCAGAGTCTCATTATGATTAATATACAGTCAAACTTGTGTTAAGAGGCCAGCCTATGGGACAGAGTAAATAGGCTGTTTAAGACAGGTTGGCTGCTTAACACAAATTGATTTACACTATAAATCTAACAATGGGACTTGCTGAAGTGGCTGTTTAAGGCAGGTTGGCTGCTTAAAAGGGTGGCTGCTTAACACAATTTAGACTGTACATACTATATAAAGCATATAAATGCACACAATATGTACAAAGTAAAGTATGAACCATGTCATTCAGATTTGAATTATAAGAGACTTTTTTTCATATACGTGTACCTGGTTAAAATACAATACAATTTCTTACGCTTATGATTTTAGGTAAAAACCTTTTTACATATACACAAGTATTAAGTAGTGTAAAGTAGGTGTGTTCGCCTCCTGAACATTAAAAAGCAACCCTTAGAACCCTAAGTAATTCTCAAAAAATAGATTTCTGTGTCATCTTCTTTCCGAAACCTTAAATATCTGATTAATTTTGTTGAGGTAAGACACCCAGAGTATCAATCACGCAAGATCACAGGCCAGCAGCCAATTGACTTGGCAGCTAGCCTGTATCTTATCTGTTTGCATAATCATGAAGTCGGTTCAAGCACGTTAATAGCTCGTCCCGTGCAATTTCTCCTTTCCCCACAATGTTTTCTGCCATATCAAATGATTATTTTTCAATTTCATCACATTTTGAAATGTCGTCTGCAAACATTTTCAATTTGGAACAGTCAAAATTTGGGGTTTGGTAAAGGGTTAACTCACCAGAAATGTTGTTGTCTCAGCAGCAGAAAAGTTATCTTTAGTGAGACCAGCTTTACCCAACACGTCCAACTTCTTCTGGATCATTGGCCTGGGGATTGAAAAAGGTATGCTTACATGTACAAGTTAATTCAAATGTTGATATCTAAAGGCTTTTTATATACAATCAATAATAGTTTGGTTAACAGGTTTTCTTTTTACTCTGAGGGTAAACATTTTGATATCCTTTTTTATATTATAAAATTGGTAATTAGGGGAACAAATCATATAGGTGTTACAAGGAATTTGTCTTTTGCCACAATGTTTTCCAGAGTTGTCTGCAACAAACAGATCAAATGTCTTTATTGTTTGGTAATTGGTAAAGATGTACCAGTCACAAAATATGTGAAGGCAAATATATCTGCAGTATTTGTTTAAGGATGTTTGTATTCCTAAATTCATACCCTTACAGAAGATTTGTGAATGATTTGAACACCATAAAACGATATCAAAGAATGAAAAATAACTTTTTATTTGTTAAACTAAGTAGAAATCATTCTGGCAAAAGAAAATATTGCTTGAAACGAGCAATTTGTTTTTTAACACAAAAAATTCTCCAGTTGTCTGATTTTCATGTGTTAAATGCCTTGTCATGTGACTGCCTCATTTTTTACAACATAGCCAAAAATCACTAAAGACAAGACCTAACATCCCTGTTATGGAGCCAATTCTTCAGCTCAGAGGTGATGGTCTTGGACTCCCATCCTGGTGAACCGGAATCCAATCCCCACAGGGGACTATAAATCCAACTAGGATTTTTCTAGCTATGCTTCATTGGGGATATTGGTCATAAAGCATAATCATCATATCATATCTTACAAAAAATAAGAGATAACATTACCAGATATGGTCGTCGGATGTTCCTGTGGCAACCAAGTAGTGGACACTGACTGAATCTTGCTGACCTATTCTATGGGCCCTATCTTCTGCCTGTACAAGTATCTGAAGAAAACAAAGAAGTTTGTTGCAAAAAAGTTTTACAAACATAATTTAATCTTTTCTCACTCTCACCATCTGTAGTTGTTACGCACAGTAACAAAAAAAAACCAATCACTTTTTAAAACAGAACTGTGTTGATGCAGATTTATAATGTCTACTTTATTTGTGCAAGGTTGGGTTTGATTTGTTTGCTTTATTGGGTTTTTACATTGAATCAACTGAGTTGTAAGTAATATTGTGATGAATGGTTAATCATAGACGAAGGACAGACTCCTTACTGGACTACAAATACATGTAGAGGCTGGTCAAGCTGCGTAGACCCATCAGCCTACAAACAGACTATCTCTCATGGAAACCCTTTTCAACATGCCTTCAGTTGCTTTTTTTTATTCCTAGCAACTGTAACTGTAAAAGCATGATTACATTCATAAAGATAATCTCATTTTGAAAAATGGGTTATCATTAATGGAAAAAATTGCAAATTCATGTTTGCAGAGCATTTAATTTGAAAGAAAATCTTACCCCAGGATTCCAGAAAAGTTCAGCAAAGACAACAAGATTTGCAGCCGATAAGTTAAGGCCTGCATTAGCGGCCGTTATTGACAGTATTGCCACACGTACGGTGTCACTGTGTTGAAATTTTTTACACACAATATTCCTTTGCTCTGAACTGGTTTTACCATCGATTCGCATGTAGTTAGAACCAATCTGTAAAGGAAATAGATGAACATTATTCTTTTTATCAGGCTATTACATCACATCAACACCACCTTAGGTATTCCTATGATGCATCGCTTGTAATCAATGAATTGATTGAGCTGTCCATTAACACCCAGCAACCTGTTTAGATCTATCGGCACATCACATTGTAGGGTGTGAGGTTTGGGTGATTTGATACAGGAAAGTTCTTTTTGTTGCATTTTGTAATTATACTCATTTCTCATAGATTAACCCAACTCATTTTGTCAACATGTTCTTAACCCTTAAAATGCTTGGCATTTTTTTTTTAAAAATAGATTTTTATGTCATCTGCTAGATATCTTTTTAATATTGATGAGGAATGATACTCAGAGTAGCAAATTTATTTGGCAGCTGGCCTGGATCTAACCTGTTTGCATAAGCATGAAGTCAGTTCCAGTGCTATAAGGTTTAAAAGCAATATCAATACCTTGAACGTAAATTTACCTCTGTTCCAAATCAGAAGTAAATTGGCTTAAATGCCTTGTAGCAGACCAAATAAAATACAAAAAATAGAAAATGCCCACATCCAAAGCTTTTTCTTTGATCAGAAAACATTTACATTTACTTGGTAACAAAACAACATTTGACAGAATGGATTCATTTTGGGTTATTAAGATCTTAATCTTACCATACCTTGGATTGAACGGTGTCCTCTATTTCATCCAGTACGTCGCCATGATGGGCGAATATGATAAACTTCTTTTCTCCTTCCAGTAAATCCAACACATAATTTCTGTTGAAAAATCAATGTAACAAAATGAATGTTTTAATAGATTTATCTTTGATATCAAAATTAACGATGACATCATAAAGGCAAGAAATTTTAACTTTTTTTCAATTTAGGTTTTTGAAGCAACAAATAAATGTTCTTCTTTTTGGAAACACTTTGCTGGCAATTGAAATTCTTACCAGATTTGAAGATATTCCTCGATTAGCAAAGAGACTTTGGAACATGAGTATTATTCTCAATTAAACAGCTTTGTTGTTACACCTTAACCCTTTACCAAACACCAAATTTTCGACTGTCCAAAATTCGAAGAGTTTCCAGACGACATTACAAATTTTATTGAAAAACAATCTCCTGATAGGGCAGGAAACATTGTGGGAAAAAAAATTCTCCTTTTTCCACAATGTTTTCCAGAGTCGTCTGCAACAAAGTGGTTGAATGACGTTATTGTTTGATAATGGGTTAATCCATGTTTACTTAATCTGGTACATCTCAACTAACTGACTGATGAAGGTTTTACCAAGTCTTTTTTGTTCATATAGAGTTTCATGCGGTGTCAACAATATTTCACCTATGTTAGGCTTTCCTGAATTCACTAATACTAGACAAGGGCATAGGAGTCTCTTGCTAAAGGATACTCCCATAAAATCAGGTATGACTGGGCTTGAACTCAGGACCAAAAGGTTCTAAGTCCGTCACTTAAACAACTGGGCCACACAGGAGTGTGTTTACCTTGCTTTACAAAGCCCTTATGGGTAAATAATTGTTAATGAGATTAAGAGTTTAATATAGAAATATTGTTCAAAAAAGGGATTGAGTGTTGGAAAACACAACTTACTTGATTGCCTTAATTTTGGCTATTCCTGATTTGTGGAAGAAGTCCAACAGAGCTCCTCTTTCTTCTGTTTTCTGTATGTTATAAAATATGATATATCCTTACCCAATAAATATAGTGACGAAACATGGTAACTTGTTTATAAACATTAGGATCATAAAGGTAACTGCCTCCTTGTAAAAATTATAATCTGATTTAAACTTCTGTAAGCATTTAGGGATGAATCAGAAAGGTTTTAGAGAAATACATGCCATAGTTTATTTGTTTGTAATATAAAGGTAAAGGCTACATTAGTTTCATGATGAGTCAAACAAACCTAATTTGTATTAACCCTTTACCAAATGCAAAATTCTCCAATGTCCGAATTTGAAAGAGTTTGCAGACGACATTTCAAAATGTGATGAAATTGGAAAATAGTCTTCGGATAGGGCAGAAATCATTGAAGGAAAAGGAGATATTGCTTGATTAGAGCAATTTCTCCTTCTCCCACAATGTTTTCTAGAGTCATCTGCAACCAAGTGGTAAAACATTATTGTTCAGTTATTTCTTAAATTTTTGTGAGAGCATTTAGGGATGTTTCAGAAAGATTCTAAAGAAATGTATGCCATAGTTTTTTGTTTGTATCAAGATAAAGGCTACATAAGTTTTGTGATTAGTCAAATAAAAGAAATTTGTACTAAGTTGAGACTTTTTAATCAGTCTAGTTTACCTTTAGTTTTCCAATGACCTTTGAAGCATTCTTTAATCCCTTGTCCACCTTTATGAATGAAGGATCTAATTGTACCATCTGTCTAACTTTATCTGGCAACTCAGACAACACATCTTTCTTCAACCTCCTGCAAAATAATAAAAAAAACATTCATAACCCTTAGGGTGCTGGGCAATTTTCTAAAAATAGATTGATGTGTTGCCTGCTTTTGTAAACCTTAAATATCTGCTCAATTGTTTTGAGGAAAGATACAAAGAGTAGCAAACAGGTAAGATCACAGGACAGCTGCCAATTTAATGAGTAATAATTCTTTTTACATGGATTTCATTTCTAATTTGTTGATGATTAGCCTATTGTCATGAAACTAACATTTCCTGTCCTCTTTTGAAATATCTTTTGTGGTATTATTTTCCGTAGATGGCAACCTCTTTTATAAATCTTATGCACCATGCAGTTTTTATCATAGCATGAACATTTCTAACTATACATCTATTGTTTTCTTTATTGCCTTTAACTTAAAGAAAAAAATCAAGTTCTGCAGGACTTGATGCATCAGCATCAAAATTTTACTTGTGTATAACTGACCTTATCATAATTTTTTCCTCCAATAAAAGCTGAAGTTCTTCCATGTTGGATGAACCACTGAAATCCCATCCCCAGTGTAACTGTAATGCAAGAATACTTTATCAGTTCATTTAACCCTTAGAATGCTGGATAATTTTCTAAAATAGATTTTTGTTGTCTGCTTTCCAAAACCTTAAATATCTGCTGATTTTTTATTGAAGAAAGATACTCAGCTCAATACTCAATTTACTTGGCAGCTGGCCTGGATCTATCCTGCTTGCAAAAGCATGAAGTCTGTTCCAGCACTATAAGGGTTATAAGGACTGTCTTACAGACTGAGATTTTATTCTTTCAAAAATAAAATGTCATCTATAAAAAGAATGGGGGCCTCCATGGCCTAGTGGTTAGAGTACAGAACTTGAAATCACATGGCCCCTCTCCGCGTGGGTTCAAATCCTGAGAGGGATAGGGACTTTCATGAGAGGCAGTCTCCCGACTGACTTACGGAATGCCGATGGTTCTACCCGCCTCGACCAGCCCTTGTGGGCAGTTGAGTATGGGGTCTTCCTCCATCATTAAGAGTCGGGCATCGCTACATAACTGAAATAATGTTGATGTGATGTAAAACCCATATAAAAAAAAAATAAAAAAAATAAATAAAAAGAATGGCATCACAGATCTATCAAATAACAAAAACTAGACTTCTCATCTCCTTTCATAACTATATAGTGGATATAGTAGCATATCTATGTTGCAGATTTGGTTAACCATTAAAACTGTTTACTGTGTAAACAATGATTTTTTTTATTTGCTTCATGCGAAATAAATAAAATTGGTAAGAGTGTCATGGCTCCAGATGATGAAACAGGTTGACACTGTAATTTTGTGATGTTAGTAAAGTGCATCCAAGAGTGACCTATTACTATTTATAAACCAGGTTTTTCTACCAAAGCATCCGAGGTTGTGTGATATACCGGTACAAATACTTTTCACACAATGAGAAACAAACACAAACATCAGAAAAGATGCTACACTAGTATTTCTTTTATCCTATACAAACACTTCTTCAACAATAAGAGCAATATACATTCATTGTTCAAATACTCTTTATGGTTGGCGGATGAAAAAATCAGAATTGAGAACAAGAAGGAATTCGAAAATCCATTCCCCAATATGAGAACTTATTACTTTTCAAAATTGAAAATCACAACAGACAACCAACAGTAGCATGAAAATAATCCAATTTGTTTTTGATATAGGGTAAAAACTATTTTGACAAAAGAAGAAGTTGCTTGTAACAAGATTCTTTTCCCCTTTTCAGTTGCAGCAGCTTCTAAAGCCTTTTGCAGCAGATGCAATAGAATAAGGTATCATGAAGTGAGGGTTGAACAAATCAAAGTTACCTGCTGCCCATTGCAGTATCTAACCCCAAAGTCGTGGTATTTAAAGAGGAATGGACAGATGGCACTAAGTTGGGTATACAGTTCTGATGGTCTGGATAAGGCAGGAGTGCCACTCAACATAATCACCCGTCTGGCATTCTGCAAACATATGAATCTAAGCTTTAACTTAGCTTAAAATTATTCTTCTGAAAGGGCAGAAAACATTGTGAGAAAAGGAGAAATTGCTCGTTATTTGCTCAACATAGTCCCTCTTTTATCATTCTGCAAGGATATAAATCTATAAATCTAAGCTTTAACCCTTTACCCAACGCCAAGTTCTTGACTGTTACAAATTAAAAGAGTTTGCAGCCAACCTTTCAGAATGTTATGAAATTGCAAAAATACTCTTCTAAAAGGGCAGGAAACTTTGTGGGAAAAAGAGAAATAGCTTGTTAAGAGCATTTCTCGTTTTCCAACAATGTTTTCCAAAGCCGTCAGCAAAACAGTCCATAGCTCACAAAAAAACATTTGCAGCCTAGTTGGGGTCATACCAGAATAGTTGCATAAGCTGTTGTAATATAACTCAGAACACTTTTTGAAAACTCAAATTAAAAAAAAGAAATTGCTTCATACAACATTACCTGTAACAGTGGCATTGCAGCTTTGCATCTTGCAGTCTTGGAATTCTTCAGTAAATGACATTCATCCTGTAAAAACATGTACATGTATCATGTGCATAGTAAATATTTAAGCATGAAGTCGGTTCCACCAATACAAGGATTAATGGCAGTTGCTGACAGCAAGATAGAATCTTTCTTCCATGGCGGTTATTATTTATCATTTTCATTTATTGAGATGATGGTAACATGTTATAAAAAGTATTAGTAATTATTTATTTTGAATATGACTAGAAACTGTACTAGCTTATGTCAATAAAAAGTGTCTTTGTATGTTTATAATAAGTGCTACATGGACAGGTTAGTTCTCTATTACCATTATGATCACTTGAAACCTCTTGGACTTCAAAGTATCCGCCTTTCTAGCCATCAGATCATAGCTTATAATGTTCACACGACCCGAGGTACAGTCATCTTTCCCCGTGACCGCCACATGAATGGTTTGGGGATCTAGGCTTGGTACCCAGCGCTGGATTTGCTGAAACATATAATTGTTTAAACTTAATCAATCTCGGTTGTATTGCTATTCCCAGCTCATTATGGATGGAGGAAGATCTTTTGGGGCCTCCGTGGCCTAGTGGTTAGAGTACAGAACTTGAAATCACATGGCCCCTCTCCGTGTGGGTTCAAATCCTGAGAGGGATATGGATTTTCATGAGAGGCAGTCTCCCCACTGACTTACGGAATGCCGATGGTTCTACCTGCCTTGACCAGCCCTTATGGGCAGTTAAGTATGGGGTCTTCCTCCATCATTAAGAGTCAGGCATCGCTTCATAACTGAAATAATGTTGATGTGACGTAAAACCCATAAAAAAAAAAAGATCCTTTACTTAACTGCCCCTAGTATCGCTCAAAATGGGTAGAACAACTGGTCAGGAGGCTACCTCTCATAAAATAGAAATCTGCCGCTATCAGGATTTTAATCCACACAGAAAGGCGCTGTGTTATTTCAACATTCTAACTACTTGGCCGGAGAGGCTCCTATTAAAGTAGAAATGGTTTGAAAGGCAGAATTTATTAGTCAATATAAGGAGCATTGTTTGGCCCATTGATCAAGGTGATGTTACTGAAATCTAATTGTAAACATTATATAATTCCATTAACAAATTTCATGATCAAATTTCGTGATGAAATGGGAAACATTTTCTGATAGAGCAGAAAATATTAAGGGAAAAAGGAAAAATTGGGTAAATATAAGAGAATATAAAAAAGTAGATAAATTCAAGGTTTGGTCAATAAAATATCTATTACAATACCTGAGCCCAATCAAAGCGCACAGATGACGGTACTACGACTAACAAAGGCCACTCCAGTCGGTAAAAACATGCCAGACAGATGGCCTGTATGGTTTTACCCAGGCCCATATCATCGGCTATCAGCACACGACCATTCTTATACACACCAAAACTGAAAATAATTTGAAATTGTTCAACGTTAGTTATTCATTTAGACACCAAAACTCGTAATGATTAGAAACTTACCTATCTATCTTGTTTGACAGTTTACACTCGCCACCTAGGCATAGGCCATTTGGTGAGCAGCCATTTTTTGTTTTCGTGAATGATTGTTTATATGACTGTTGTTTTATATTGCAAATGTATATATATAATCTCTGTTTGTTTCTCTCTTACTGTTTTGTCTCTATTTGTTAATACATTCTGCCCCTGAGGTTATAACAATATGCTAAAAACTAAGGTAATATTTATAAAATAATCAACACACTACCATTTTCTATACACCAAAACTGAAAAGGGTTTGAAATTGTTAAACATAAGACCATTTTTATTCATTACATAACTGATGATGGCTAGAAACTATCCACCACAAGGCAATAAGGCCATTCATTAACAAACCAGAACTGAAAATATTTAAGAATATAAAATAAAAAAACAACCACATTCATGCACAACAGTTCTGAAATAATTAAAAAGGACTAATCTGATTTGAAAAAGGTTGACAGAAACAAGTACATGTATTAAGTTTGAAATGGATATATTGAGTTATTTATAACACTCATTGAGTGCCAACTTTGAATTTCATCTTGACCTGGATTAAACATATTACCTCCTAAAGCCACAGTTTTGCGTCTTGCAGCAGACGACTTTTAAAAAGCATTATGGCAAAAGGAGAAATTTTCAATCTATTCACATATTACAACAGCAGAACTGAAAGGTTTTTCACATGTTTACAAAGCTTTTCTAAAGTCGTATGCCTCAAGTTAACAATGTCGTCTGCAGGTGGTAGAGTATATTGATATGAAATAAAGGCCTTAACAACAATGAAATGGTCGGTTGAAATCAAAGAATGAGTTCCATTTCTTACTTGACACCTTCCCTTTGGAAAGACATAAGGGAGTTAACCAGAATTGGTTCCACTTTCGAAAGGTCTGCAATCGGAATTACTCTCTCTGGATTCCCTCCCTTGATTTGAGAATCAAATGCCTGAATGATTGCTTTTGGAAGTGGCTCCACTTCAACAGCTGGCTTCAGAGGGTTCACAGAATTGACTGAAATAATAATGGCCACGTCACGGGAAAAGGGGCACTCTGACATAGCAAACAGTGTAGCCCCAGACCAGCCGCCACGTCACTGACGTGGCGGCTGGTCTGAGGCTTCACTGTTTGCCATCTTAGAGGACATCCAGTTATACCTTTAAATAAATACAAATGATAACTTTCGTGACTAGATGCTGGAATAATAGCGCTAAGATAGAGCTGAGTCAGGGCTTTTTTTATATGTCCGAGTGCCCCTTTTCGTGTGACACGGCCCATATTTTTTAAGTACCAATGCGGTTTTTTACACAAAATACAGTTAGATAGTTTGTAGATTCTCCTTATCAAAAACCTTTTATTTTTCCTCTGGAAGGACATATATGTTTACCCATTCCACCAATCCTAATTGAAAGCACCAACAGGCCACATAAAGTGATGTTTTTTAATTGGGATGCTGGGTACAAAACATTGTAACAAAAAGATAAATTGCTTCTTATGTTCAATGACTTTTGTAGTTTTGAAGGTCATGTATAGCTGATGTGATGGATTGGATTTTTATGGAAGAAGGCGTCAACATATCAAGCCTTTCATATTTAGGATAATTTGCAAAAGATACCATTGAAATTTTAAACTAATTCTTTTTGTACAAGTTGTATATAAATTAATTGTACTGTATTTTAAGAAGGTTTTTGATCAAGCATCTTTTTACAAAACCAGCAGATTTCAAAGACTTAAAATTTCTCCAAATGAAACTCAGAAACAATAAAATTAGCTGCCAATAAAGAAAGTAGCTTACTAAAATGATGGTACTCAATCAATCTAAAAGACCACTTCTTTGTGACAGCATCTGAAACATAAGAAAACTTATCTTTTAAAAATGTTAGGCAACATACCAACATTTCTTTTAAAATTCCAACACCCTTCTCTTTTCTGGCAATGTAACTATATTAAATTGTCATCTTAAACATGATCTTTTGACATTAAGAATGTCAAATAGTTTGATAAAATAGAATCATAATACCAAATAAAAGCTCTAGAATAATGAGGAATACATCTAAAATGTATAATCAAGCAAAAAAGATGGAAAAAAGGAATTTTAGGCAAGGCAGCCTAAGTTAAATGAAAGACCAAACTGTTCACTTAAGCCTATAAAATTATTTCAGGAATGAAAATAAAAATAATATATTATATGCAAGTATTTGCAATAGAAATTCACCGTAAAGTTTCGTTTTTATCGTCTTAAAACCACTAATCAAGTATTTGCAATAGAAACTCATGTTAAGTTTTGTTTTCATTTTCTTAAAACCACTTATCAAGTATTTGCAATAGAAACTTACCGTAAAGTTTTGTTTTCATCGTCTTAAAGAACTGGATCAACGGGGCAGAGTAACCACTTTCCACAGTAAACCTGTCCCTGGACACAAGCACACATTTCCCTTTTACCTTCCCTTTACCCAGGGTGTCAAACGCATTCCACTCTGTCTGAGATCTATCTGAAGCAGTGACCGTTGACTGAGAAGTCAAGGTACTCAAGTTTGATGGTAAACTAGTCTTTGATGATAAGGCCGAGTCAACACTGTTCCCACACATTCCAATAGGCCTTGAAGACATATTGTTAGACAGAGATGCATGGTTATGATTGGCATTCAATCCCCCTGACATGGAAGACTGGTTTTTAATCACAGAATTGCTTTGACTATTTATATTCTTTATAAGTGAACTGCTTGAAGCTTTCACAGCATTTGTGCTTCCTAGAGACACCATAATTTCAGAAGCAGAATTTCTTGTGGGACTTTTATTCAGCTTCTCTGCCCTCTTAGCAAGAGCTTTCAACCGGTTCTGTTCTATTCTTTCTTGACAGCTTATACTTGTTCCGATGGTTTCTTTGTTTGAAACCGTCTTTGAAGTTGTTGATGCGTCACTTCCGATTGAAGATGTTTGGCTTACAGCTGTTGTTTGAATATTACATCCAGTATCTATCCAGTATTTTTGTATGGCTTGGGACGTTATATTTTTGTTTACATCTGTTTTACTCAGCAACTGATGACTGTCTTGCTGGGGGAGAGGTTTTATTGTTTGTTTTGATTTTTCCGCCAATTTTGCAAGAGCCTTCCGTCTATTCTCCTCAATCCTCTTCAGTTGCTCGGCTGTAAGACCGTCCGACATTGTGGTGATTTACTGCTTAAAAAACAAATAGAAAATCAACATACATTGTACTTATAATGGGAACATCATCAAACTAATGTGATGCACAGGGAGAAAGATCATAATAGACCTTTATTAACACTCTATATAGTGTTAATAAAGGTCTATTATGATATTTCTCCCTGTGATGTGATGCTCATCTGAAACATGGTGATGTTTTTGGGTTCGGCAACATCTCTTGTCATTGGAATGCCCATCAGAAAATACATATATAGCAGAGACATAGATTAACAGAGATTGGCAACTCCGGAATTATCGCTAAACTCTCGCGTGCCGCGAGGTTCTGCGAGATAAGGAGAATGCATACCTGTTTATCCGTTGCCACAGAAGATGTCAAGCGAAATTGATACTTCTTTATTACAGTAAAATAGCTATGTTTTGGTTATCTGATTGGTTATCTGAAACAACTTCTGGACATTTTGTTTTATTTTCATTTTATTGAATTGATTTTATGTAAAAAACAAAACAAAAAGTTCCAGTATGCCTTCTTTTTCAATGACAGGCTTGATTACCATGCAATTTAGAATTGTACTTATAAAGACAATGTCTTTCAAGCAAAGGTTTGAATAATATTTTGTAATAAATCAAGTGACTCTATTTACTTGCAGTTAATAACCAAAGCATGAACTTTCCACTAAGACATGATAGTTTTTGTCAATATTAAAAGATTGCTTTCTCACTTCATTTCATTTATTCTGCGTCGTAAAACTGTTTACAGTGCTCATTTTGTCAAAACAAAACAAAACACATTTTTCATCATGAGATTATTTCAAGCCAAATGTTTCAATTCAAGACAATTAAAAGTATTTTATGATGTTAAAATGCATTTGATGAGAATTTTTGTAAAAGTGGTTTTGGTAAACGAAAGGACACGTAAGAAAAAACTGACGCGCAAATTTGTTCAATACACCTTTTACCGCAGATTCCTCTAATATTGATTGCAAATCAATAAGTCCATAATTATTCTTAAACACGTAAGGGTCTGGTCTTATCATGCTGCTGACCGAAATGATTTTAGAAAAAAGAAATGTGAGCTTTTTTAATGTTAAGCTAAAGCAAAAAGTGTGTCTTGCACCTTCGTTTTTATTATCATTTCTCAACGAGAAATTAAGTCAAAGTACACTACTTTTAAAACCAGACAGACGCTTTAAACAGAACAAATCCTCCCTATTTTGTTTTCGGGATCTTTAGGTCATTAAATTTGAATGAGGTGTCAGAGAGTGGACACAGGGTTAGCGCCACACACTTCTTGTGTAATCGCCCTAGCATCAAAAGGTTTTATGATATCAAACTACATATTTTATGGGGTGGCAATTTACAATCATAGCCTGTATTGTCCACTACCGTGATTGACGCTATCACCCTTTGTTCTTCAAATGACACATTTCACTTGACATATTTGCAAGCGATCGGAATTAAGAAGAAGTATGACTGAAAAGGATATATCGTGGTATTTCTGATTAAGAAGACCTATCCATTCTCTTTTGTCCATTAATTGAATGGATTTTCTTCTTCTCATATAGGAATATCACTTTGAAAATACGGAAAACTATAGAACTTAGTCAGCATTTAATACGGGATCAATTCAAACTCATTAAGACGTTTTCAGTAATAACACGTTTGATAAAATCCAAGTCGCACAATTTAAAATTAATTGATGCAAAAATGAAAGATTTTGATTGAAACAAAAAATGGCTGAAATCATGTTTATGCTTGTGTGGTAAAGTAAACCTGGTATAACTTCATTATAAACACGACGATCATCACAAAAATGCGGGCAATTATAAAACAAAAATAACACTTCAGGAGAATGTCAAGTATGATATGATCCAGTGCATAGTCTGTTAGTTTTACTTTCTACAACTTTTGAAATTTTTGGTTGGAAATCGAGATGGCTTAACTCATTAAGGTGGTAAATGGGGAATATTGAGTACGCAATAACTTCTAAATGACAAAGAATATCAAACTGAAAATTTGGAAATCGACAAAATCATATTATCCCAATAAAATGGACATAAATCAGAAATGTTTGAATAAACCTCCATTAAAACATTTTACTTTGTACAAGTATGAAATATGTTGGTTGAAAATAAAATGGCCGAAATCACGATCATGCTTGTGTGGTTAAGTAAACCTGGTATAACTTCGTTATGGAAGCGAAGATTAATTTAAAAATGCGGGCAACCATAAAACAAAAATAACACTTCAGGAAAATGTCAAGTATGATATGATCCAGTGCATAGTTTATTAGTTTTACTGTGCACAACTTTGATAATTTTTGGTTGGAAATCAAGATGGCTGAACTCATTAAGGTAGTAAATGGGACATATTTAGTATGCAATAACTTCTAAATGACAAAGAATATCAGACTGAAAATTTGGAAATCGACAAAATCATGTTAACCCATTAAAATGGACATAAATTAGAAATGTTTGAATAAACCTCCATTAAAACATTTTACTTTGTACAAGTATGAAATATTTTGGTTGAAAATAAAATGGCCGAAATCATGATCATGCTTTTGTGGTTAAGTAAACCTGGCATAACTTCGTTATGGAAGCGAAGATTACTATAAAAATGCGGGCAACTATAAAACAAAAATAACACTTCAGGAAAATGTCAAGTATGATATGATCCAGTGCATAGTTTATTAGTTTTACTGTGCACAACTTTGTTAATTTTTGCTTGTAAATCAAGATGGTTAAACTCATTAGGGTCATAAAAGGGACATATTCAGTACGGAATAACTTCTAAATGACAAGAAATATCAAACTGAAAATTTGGAAATGTAGAAAAACAAACCCTTTCTTTAAAATGGGCTTGAATTGGAAATGTTTGAAAAAACCTTCGTTAGAACAGTTTGAATCTAAAACTACTCAATCATCACGTTTATCGCACAAAACCACGAAATTGCGAACAATTCAATCAAGTTTGTCGCAGTTTGCCATGTTTATTTCTTTGATAATCGCTTGCTGATCGGTCTTGTTGGATGGAGAAACTTTCTAACAATAACAATATAGTAGATTCGGTAAGAAAATAATCTAATTATGACTTAAAACACGCTTAAATGTGTGTTGCCTATTTCGCGTTTAGTTGAAAATAGCGTCGATAGACAGATCTCGAAAGTTCTCGCTAAATAACGCGTCATGCGAGATATCGCAGAAACCGGCTATAGGTAAAGAAGGAGTTGCCAATCTCTGTTATCTATGTCTCTGTATATAGTAAATAATTCTATACATTTAACTTCTTTACCACAAATGGGGAACTGTATCAGTTGTAACTCACAACTTGACCCATATAGTTCGGTTGGCCACTGAGAACACAATGAAGTAACATACTTCTATGTTAGAATGTAAATATTGTAAGTCTGTTTGCTCTTCTAATAACTTGGCGTGAAGAATCTTTAACCCTTTCCCAAACAATAACGACATTTGACGGACTTTGTTGAAGATGACATTAGAAAACATTGTGGGAAAAGGAAAATTGCTTGTAATGAGCAATTTTTCCTTTTCCTACAAAGTCTTCTGCTCTTTCTGAAGGATATTGTTCAATTTCATCACATTTTGAAATGTTGTCTGCAAACTATTTCAATTCGGGACAGTCAACATTTGCTGTTTAGGAAAGGGTTAAGGGCACATATACGGATAGCCACATGCGCCTGGATTGAGAGTAAGAAGTTAAAAGAGGACTCCGTTAAAAGAAACATTCTAAAGATTGATGAATGATGTTAAATTTCTTGACATAAACACAAAGCCAAAAGGGAACAGAGGGTATAATACGAATGAGTGAATAAAAAGAAGTGTCGCTGTAGATGAAACTGCTTCCACTTAGTCCAGAGACATAGATATGTCTCTGTTTTATTCGTTAAAATTCTGGGTAATCATTTTCAGAGCCATAGTTAACATATTAACATCAAAAAGTCAATAGTGCATGTATCGCTGCGTGTATACCGAAAGGTCCTGCAGTGTAACAACAATCCAGATCCAGATCCCGTTACATTTTTTAAAACTGTCAAAAATGACGGTGCTTGTCTTCGCTGATACTCGTTCAAATAGTCCTACATCAAAATTAATACATGCAAACAACACCATTGCTGATCCCATATTTAGGCATAATGGTCAAAACCTTTCTTTGATGAAAGATTTGGAAGCCTCTGAAGGGTTTGGTTGGTAAATATGCATTCAAAATTGAATAATATTATTTATTATCAATTGATGAATTAATGGTCTAAGGGAAATAACTCTTATAAAAAGTCAAAACGAAAAGACGGGTTACTTCCCTTTGACCATCTTTAAATGAAATCCTGTACCATCGTAGGCGTAGGAGCAGGGGGCCCGGCCCCCCCAATATCCAGACCGGGGGGGCCAGAGTATACTTTGGCCCCCCCCAATATTCACAGTGGCAAATGAAGATATTTGTATAGAAAAATGAAAGAAATGAAATTTAACAGCAGAATAAAAATAAATGTGTATTTTTGTGCTCTATGTAATACCAATTCGCCTTTTGTTACGAACAATAACCAAAATCTTTTTGACGTCATCATCGCAAATGGCAATCTGAACACATCGGGTTTATCCAATGAAAACTCAGCTCACTAAAATACCCGGGAAGTTTTGATCGACGAAAACAGTGGTGTAAAACGTGTTCTTTAAAAGGTGTCAGACTCTATATTGTCTTCAATTGTTAGCAAAAGCTTAAAGAAATTGAATAATATAATTGTTTGTTAATTTGAAGATGTTGTATCCGTGGCTGTGACAGTCTGGTCGCTGCTACTTTTTGTTTAGATCAATACAATTGATTTCCGCGTGAGATCGAGACCTGGCATATCCTTTTTTTTTTTTTTTTTTTTTTTTTTATTAAAGATACATGTTTTTCATACGCTTTCTTTTAATTCTTATAATGTTATTGAATTTGTACATGCATGAATAGTCATGAAAAGGTTTAGGAACATTTATTCTTAGACCGGTCCTCATCTGAAGTTGGCCCCCCCAATGTTGAAAACGCTCCTACGCCTATGACCATGGCACGTGATCGTCATTTTATATACTGTTCAAAACTAAGTTTAAACGTGAAAATTTTGTTTGTCACATCTTACAAAATTGATTTAAGCGCTTTACTTCCTATTACTACATTTTTGAGCCCTTTAACACAAGATAGAAAAGAGCGTTTAAAAACCATTCTTTGAAACATGGTCCATTTACTAATGCGGGCAGGTGCCAGGACTCCAAGCTAGTCGGCTGGGTAACTTCCTATGAGTGCACTCAAAGGAAGAGTACAAAACCATGACAACGAATGATGAATATGTCCTAAGCTCTAGTTCCTTCCCTGTATCTGTCATGTTGAAACCTCTGAAATACTATACAGATGTTGTCATTTAAAAACCTGTCCTGCACAGAGAGTGGTATTTTGATCTCTTTCAATTTCAGTTTAGCAACCCCTAGCCTGGGGTCCTGGTCCGTGCGCATGCCCCCGCACTCGGTATGTCTAAAAAGTGTTAACACGCTTTAAATAGTGTCAACAACACACTTTAAGGATGCAATAATGACTTTTTGATGTTAATATGTTATCTATGTCTCTGAAAATGATTACCCAGAATTTTTTAACTAGTATTTAATATTGCAGCAGTCATGGAACAAAGTAGAGAGCCTGATGCATAATCCATTGTCATAGGCGTAGGAGCGTTTTCAACATGGGGGGCACATTCAGATGAGGACCGGTCTAAGAACAAATGTTCCCAAACTTTCACATGACTTATTCAATATCATTTAATGAATTAAAAGAAAGCGTATGAAAATGTGTATCTTAGTTAACACAAAATAACCAAAAGAAAAAGAAAATAGGATAGGCCAGGTCTCGATCTCACGCAGAAAGCATATTGCATTGATATTGACAAAAAGTGACAGCCACCACAGCAGTCCGTCTACAATTTCGAACTGAAAATAAATTTGTATTTGAATACAATATATAGGGCCTGACTGCTTAGAGTACGTTTTGCATCATTGTTTTCGTTAGTCCAAACTGCTTCCGTGAGCTGAGATTTCATTGGATAAATCCAATGTATTCAGATTGCCATTTGCGATGATGACGTCAAAATGTTTTGGTTAGTGATCGTAACAAAAGGCGAATTGGTATTAAATAAAGCACAAAATACACTTTTATATTAATTCTGCTGTTAAATTTCATTTCTTCTTTTTTCTTTTCAAAAATCTTCATCTTTCATTGTGAATATTGGGGGGTGGGCAAAGTATACACTGGCCCTCAGTCTGGATATTGAGGGGGCGGCCCCCCCTGGCCCCCGGCTCATACGCCTATGATTGTCATAGAGAACATGCGGGTACATAACGGGTTACTTCAATGGTTTAATGCTGACAGTTTGGTTTCCCATACAATAAAAAGGTAAACTTTAGTCCAGACCCCTTGGCTAAATAGAGTTATCTCCCTCCTTGAAAATGGATATAGATACTGAAACAAAGTTCGATCCTTCTCAATACAAGTCAGTTGTCGAGAGATATTATACACAAAAATACTATATAAGTGAGTAATTATTCTCCTTTTGAATCATATATCACACTTGAGTTATTAAAATATTCTTTTTTATATAGTAATGGGTTTTCGCGTCTACCAAAAATCCATTTGTGGATTTTAGAATTATGGACTGTTTAAGTTCATGACTCTTTCCACACATAATTCCTTAAACACAAAGGAGTAACACACAGTACAAAATCAAAAAAGTATTTTTGTACAAATGGGTAAATTCTGCTGATCTTGAATATCTTGTTTACCGATTATTCCATGCATGATTAGCAAACATGAGAGAAAAAGAGCAGTCTTTCCGAAATATGAAAAAAACTGCCTGTCCACCGGACAGGCAGTCTTGAAATTGTTGCCTGTCCGAAACCAAAAGTGCCTGTCCGAATTTTTTTGTCATAGAAATGCTTGTTTTAGTACACGTAAGTGAAGCGTGATATTTAGCAGTCTGTATCACTGTATTTCTAAAATTTTGACCTTGTGTAGAGGCACTGTCATTGGTCTGTATGCCAGTCCATGGTATTATCCTAAGAAAACACAGTTTACTACCAAATAGTAGCAAGTTCGCTGAAAATTAATAACTTAACTAGTCTGAGCTTGGTGAAAATCTAGAACAAAAGTAAATCTAAATAGCTGACGCTGAAAAATAATAAACATTCATGTTTTCAAACATTTATTCTCTCAAGTAGAGCATCAACATTTCTGTATTAGCCATCTCGCTTTGAAAATCAAAACAATCATCATCATCAAAGTCATTGCCTATGTCACACAGTTTGTCTACTGCTACATCAAACGAAAAAGTTGCAGCTTTCACGTGGGGTTTTGACTTTTCGTGATCACTGATTGCTGATGCTCTAAAGTTATTTGAACCAACAACAAAGCTTGTTGACTTAAGTTTAGGATCGGCAGCGTATGACGATTTGCATAGTTGGCACAACATCGAGTTTTTTTCTTGGTCAAATATCAACCACTCGCGACCCTTCAGCCACTGCTGCTGAAACGACCTCTCCCTTTTAGCCTCATAATATTTTAATTTCTCTTTTTTTGCCTCTGTAGAAAGTCTAAGTCTCTTAGCTGGTTTCGCACCTTCAACATACTTCAAAAACGACATTTCCAGCTGTGTTTATATGATTGAAAGGTAAAGGTCGTCAACGCTTGTTAGGAAATAATTCATTGGCTGTAATAATAACTAATGAAGCGGATAAGCCAATCAAATCGACGATAACAACGCGCGTTGCAAGGGAGATCACTTTACTTTATTCAAACATTAAAGACCGAAAAATACTCAAAATTACCGACAGTAACGTCGTCGTTTGGTGGTATTTCGCAATTTTGTAATGGTTTTCATATTTAAGTACTACCAAAAAAAATGCCGGACGCACGGACCGTCAGAATGCGATTTTACGGCGGTCCGAAATGAAATTTGCCGGTCGGGACCGGCGGACCGGCACTTTTGGGAAAGGCTGAAAGAGCATACTGTTTGTACCTACAACTCCCTCACAACAGAAACAGTTCTACACATTTTAAGGGGATGATTTGCTTTGGCCCTACGCACAGCACTCCCCCAACAAAGCTAATGGGCGTTCCTGCTGTTTACCACTGCCTTCATAAAGCAAACATGAGAGGAAAAGTATACCCAGTGTGGGGCTCAAACCCACAACCACCTCAACACCTGATCTTTGTTTTACCGATTGAGCTTAGTGAGTGGCTGATTTTGCCCTCATACTCTCCATATCTACCCGTCTGTGGATGATGTCAACCAAATTGAATTTTCTGTTTCGTTTGTATTGCACTTCAATTAAAGAAATGTCACCTTTTCATATTTCTTTGGCTGGAAAGAACTAAGCGCCCACCATCCAACTTGTGCTTTATCTTTAAATGACAATTGAATGTCTATAACATGAAATTCTATAATTAACATGCATATTACTCAATGGTGAAATTACCTGCACCACCTAGGTGTGGTCTTCTCATACATAAACCAGATAAATTAATTCTACACTATTTCATAGAATAAGTATTTATTTGAAACTGTTAGTGCATAACCCCCTCCCACATAAAAAAGAAAATTAACTGTACATATTTTGAAGACATGGGATGTTTTACATGCATTATTTTCCACTAGGGTTTCTTCATTTGCAACTTCTTGTTTAATTAACTTTGATGAGATTCTTTTGAAACAGACAATTTGATTTATTAATCTGAAAAGCGTTTTATACATTTCCCCTATTAAACAACAATGCAAGACTGTTGGAATTTAACCAATCAGACTTGTTTTAAAAGGTAACTTTTTCTGGTCACTGTAAGCCACTTGAGAAATAAGTGCGTGAAAAGGTAGATATCACTATTTTTAGGGTAAAGAGTCTGATTTTGAAGTCTGTGTTTATGGATATGTTTTAAACCCTTTATTGAGTTAAATATATCACTTTATTTGTTAACTGATTCTTAAATGAAAGAATCATGCGGATTCTTAATTGAAAGAATCATGCGAAGAAAGGTATTGTCATGACTAATGAGAACTGTCTTGTTAAGATTCTAATGCAGACCAAAAAAAGATCTCATTTATCTGAAGAGAACAAATCCAAATCCAAATACATGTATGATGAGCATTTTGAACATACATGTTTTGCAATAATTCCTTCAAACAAGTATATGATTCATTATTGACAATACAGCTCATAGAGATGTGGAAATAATGCATGCACAGGTCCAGATGTCCAGTTATGTGTCCTTATTTAGACTTCTGTCTCAATAGAAATATTAGGCACATTGAAGCATGTTGACCACTATCCTTCTCTTTTTTTTTTTAGATAACAAAGCCAAAGGTGAAGATGTTTGTGTGTTAACCCATTCAAACAAGTAAGTTTAATTATACACTATTACCTTTCACTTCTGACCGTTTTCTATAGGATTTTTTTACAGTCAGGGGCCTATAAAAAACAGCGTCTCAATTGAAAATGATTTTGAATGATCAAAAAGTTTCGGAGAAAGACTGCAATTGGAAACATTACCACAAAAGATTTGGTTTGATCTTGTGGATCAAGTAATGATTCAAATGGATTATAGTTCAATATATCAAATAAAGATTTTCATTTATTAATTAAGTTTCAGAGAATTAGATGAAAGGTATATTCTACTACTTAATCTTATTATACGTTCTTGGAAAAACCATACGATAACGTCGATAAGAACTTATAAGATTGTCACATCAATAGAAAATATGCCTATGAATATCCATTAAAAAGGATTAACGTAAATAGATGCACCAGATATCATTCCTGTCTTGACCTGGTTCCAGGTTCCTCCATGGTTCAGTAGCTAATGCAATTTAAACGCATTGGGTGAAAACACCTCTGAGATAATACGGATTCCGCCATGTTGTTTCTCGCAAGACTTACCTCATTGTACTTTCTTTCTAAATATAGTTCTTAAATTTGAAACCTAAATAGTCATTTATTTTGATGAAGGAGACAGTTTTATATACCACAACTTATATTGTCATTATTTTGTATGAGTAACTGATAAAATATTATTTAGAATTATGCTCAACACTTACATACTGGTATACATTGAACTACTTAACATGGACACTTATAGGAAATGTTTTATAAACCGGGGAGGATTTGCCTGAACTATTGTAACCCTAAACTTATATCCGAGGTGTATTTCCAAGCTCATAGAAATACCTGAGTAGCTCCGATTGTAGTAAATGTGCTGAATTCATGCATTTGAGCCCAATTGGCTTGCTTGTTTTCTGAGGGTCTCCTTCGGCAGGTCACTTTACTAGCACTGGTAAATCCCTGAGAAACTGTAATATAACTGAAAAAAATGTTGGCATGGCTTTTAAGTCCATAGTTTATTTTATAACCTAGGTTTTAACCACATGTGCTTCAAAATTTGAAGTTCAATTTACATCAAACAGTATCAATTTGATGTGTTTAATTCTTCATCTTTTTCTGGATTCAAATTTTATTGGCATCAAGTTATAACCATCATTATCTGCCCTGATAAGCCCAGGAGGCTGGGCAAAAATACATGATAGCCAAACAGGTTTTGATGTCCTGTATTTAGAGCAGAGATAGCTTGAATGAGCTCCCCCACAGAAGGAGGTATCTGCCAATTCCGAGATAGATAGTATATCTTGATGACCCCTTGTTTAACCTCTACATTTTAAGGAGATATCGGTGACCTTTGGCCTCAATCCTGTACTCCATAAATACTCTTCTGTTTCTGCTGCAGAAGACTTAACCCTTTACCAAACGCCAAATTTTCCACTGACCCAAATTGAAGACTTTGCAGGCAACATTTCAAAACGTGATGAAATTGAAAAGATAACGGAAAACATTGTTGGAAAAGAAGAAATTGCTTGTTAAGAGCAAATACTTCTTTTCCCACAATGTTTTCAAGAGTCATCTGCAACAAACTGGTCAAATGTCGTTATTGTTTGGTAAAGACTTAAGTAACTATTGTGAAAAAAACGAGTATTTGTTTTTTTCATTATGAGGTATTCATCATTTTGTCAATGGCTTTAATCTAATGTTAATTTCTTGGAAAATGTATGTTTATTCTACTTATTTTGTAGTCTTCGGATGTCTTTAATGTGGTGTTGTCACAAATTCCCATATGGGGAAATAATTAAACCTATTCCTTAATATATACCAGTGGTGTAGCTAAGCTATTCAGTAAATGTACACATGGCTAAAGGAGCCAGGGTGTATACTCCCCCATAAGATATTTCTTTCCTATGTTTCATCTGCAACAAAAATAGGGTGTGTTGAAACTTCAGGAAAAAAGTCATAAAATTTATGTGAGACACTCAATGTAAACCATAGAATTTCATTTCCTAGAGACAATGTGTACGCAGGTGGGTTCGGTTCTCTATCCCACTTGTGACAGAAGACTCCAGTATCTTATTTAAGTGAGTTTCCTTCCCTCAAACTTTACAAATTACACTATAGCAGAGCAGAAGGCAAAATTGAAAAATGTGATTCTAATTTTGTTTTGTTTAGAGGTTAACATATTTCCCCTTATTGGATTTTGTGAATGGTCTAAATTGGGTGTAACAGCAGATGACAAATGATAGCCAGAAGAGAATATACAGTCAAACTTGTGTTTAGAGGCCAGCCTATGGGACAGAGTAAATTGGCTGTTTAAGACAGGTTGGCTGCTTAACACAAATTGATTTACACTATAAATCTAACAATGGGACTTTCTGTAGTGGCTGTTTAAGGCAGGTTGGCTGCTTAAAAGGGTGGCTGCTTAACACAAGTTAGACTGTATTTGAAATGTTATCATATTTATTTTAAACAATTGTGTCAAAAGGGGATATTGATGACTATGTCCCAAAATGGCAAAGAAAATAACATAATAGTTTTTGATAGCCTTTATATGCTATTGTGTCTTTGGCTGTTCATTTTGATCTAGACAAGTCACAAAATATACATATATGAGGTAAAAGATTAATGTTATAGCAGAAATAATATATGTCTGAAAATGAAAATGGTTTAAAATAATTGCTAACACTTATCTGTCAAAATTGTGGAAAAGTTATGTGATTTTGCTAGGTTGCCTCTGATGGACCTTTTTGTATAAGCGATTTGATTAAAGGATTATGATCTTCTTGTGGGAGGAGGTCTTTTTGAAATGCAATTATCTATGATTATGTCTCATTTTTTCATCCCTTTCCTTTTATGTAAGTCTCCTAATATAGGCAAGCAATTAGAAATTGTCAAAGTCTCTTTGATATCCTCTTTTTTAAGAGTATCTTGGAATATTAACCTTTAATACTGCCAAGTCACTGTCTTGTTATATAAGCAGACATACGTTAACCACAGCAATCCTTCTTTTATTTCATTGAAATCTTTCTGTGGTTTAGGGTGTGTACATTCTCAAACATTTTTGAGAAGAAATCTTTGTTGGATAATCCTCTTACCTTATGAATTGCTGTCAAAAAGCCTTCTTGCATTAAGATAGCCGCATACTAGATAATGTTTATCGCACATTTGACAAGTTTTTGCTTTAACCCATTCCCAAACAATTACGACCAGATTCTTGCAGATGACTATGGTAAACATGGTGGAAAAGGAAGAAATTGCTCTTAACAAGCAATTTCTCCCATTGCTACAATTTTTTTACCCTATCAGAGGATTATTTTTCAATTTCATCACAATCTGAAATGTCATCTGCAAATTCTTTCAATTTTGGAAAGTCGGAAATTTGGTGTTTGGTAAAGGGTTAAACCAGATTTACTGTAGATCTTAAAACAACTTAAAAACTTTGTCCATTTTGTTACTTTTCATGCTTTGTGCTGCTGAAATGGGCATGACAGATGGGGGTCATAGAGACAAAGATTCAGGATGAGATTTTTAAAAGATCATTCAATCAATACAAGGACAACAGGAATCCTGACCCAAATATGTTTTTGAACCCTTAGAATGTTGGATAATTTTCTAAAAAAAGGTTTTGGTGTTGTCAGCTTTCCAAAACCTTAAATATCTGCTTAGTTTCGGTGAGAAAAGATACCCAGAGTAGCAAACAAGTTAGATCTCAGGCAATTTACTTGGTGGCTGGCCTGAGATCTAACCTGTTTGCATAAGCATGAAGTAGGTTCAACGACTGTAAGGGTCAACACACTGATTTCTGTACAAAAATCCCTTGGGAAGAACGTTTAATTTCCAAAGGCAATGTGTTAAGGAATATAACCAGATGTTAGGTGATAAAGTGTTTATTTCTGTGAGGAGGGATAATGTAATCAGAATGAATCAAATCATCAAGTGAAAAGAATTATCTGTAATTTACAGGCAATTACTTTTTCAAACTGTGAAGGAGTCAGTGAGGTTTTTAAGCCTCAGGAAAATTTTCAAAAATTTACAAGTTCAATACCCGATCCTCTTTTTATATTGCCTGTTGGATGCTGGACTAGATTTTGTAAAGACCAAATAAAGTAATTGTATGTTTGGATAATTTACCTTCGAAGAATGGCTTAAGTTTTACTCTAATACCACATGACAGGTGTGAACTCATTTAAAGTGTATACAGGTTAACTGATTTTAGGTATATACAGAGTAACTCATTTCAGGTGAATAAGGGCAAACTCATTTTAGGTAAATAAGAGTTAACTCATTTTAGGTATATACAGATTAGATCATTTTAGGTATACACAGGTTAACTACTTTTAGGTATATACAGAGTAACTCATTTCAGGTGAATAAGGGCAAACTCATTTTAGGTAAATAAGAGTTAACTCATTTTAGGTATATACAGATTAGATCATTTTAGGTATACACAGGTTAACTACTTTTAGGTATATACAGAGTAACTCATTTCAGGTGAATAAGGGCAAACTCATTTTAGGTAAATAAGAGTTAACTCATTTTAGGTATATACAGATTAGATCATTTTAGGTATACACAGGTTAACTACTTTTAGGTATATACAGAGTAACTCATTTCAGGTGAATAAGGGCAAACTCATTTTAGGTAAATAAGAGTTAACTCATTTTAGGTATATACAGATTAGATCATTTTAGGTATACACAGGTTAACTACTTTTAGGTATATACAGAGTAACTCATTTCAGGTGAATAAGGGCAAACTCATTTTAGGTAAATAAGAGTTAACTCATTTTAGGTATATACAGATTAGATAATTTTAGGTGTATACAGGTTAACTCATTTTAGGTGAATAAGGCAGAACTCCTAAATAGCTTAAACTTTTAAATTTTGACGGAGAAGGAGTAGGCTCTTTTTATCCTGTTGTTAGAAATAAATAAAAAGGCAGCATCACACCTTATGAACAAATACTCAAAGCATTGTGATAAAAAGGGTCTTTTGCTGCAATTGTTGTAGGTACCAACAGCTGCGGAAGAGGTTTCCAGTGCATAAAGTCTTTAATTCTCATAGTGCTGGAACTAACCTCATACTTATGCAAAGTGAATTGGCGGCTGGCCTGTGATCTTACCTGTTTGCTACTCTGAGTATCTGTGCTCATAAAAACTAAGCAGATATTTAAGGTTGTGAAAGGCAGACAACATAAAAATCAGTTTTAAAAAAGTACCCAGCATGCATTCTAAGGGCTAATAGCATGTAAGCGTCAGTAGCAATAGAAGTTAAAGGCTGGTATTCATAATGTTAACTTTCAAACTTTCCCATGTAGCGACCTTATTTAGCATTTGAAAACACATGCACCATGATCAAACAATGCTGATAACGGAAGTGTGACTTGAAAACAAATCTGATGATCTTCCTTATCTATCTGTGAGTCATGGGTCCAGAAAAAGCATCATGTCTCACTCACACGGAACACCGATTTGAGCTTGACACTTGCTGATAGAATGTGTAATTTAACCCTTATAGTGCTTGAATCAACTCCATGCTTATGCAAACAGGGTAGATCCAGGCCAGCCGCCAAGTAAAATTAACAAGCCTGTAATATCATGATTTTGATTTCTTTGAATTTGAGCTTTATGAAGCTCCAGTGAAGAAATTCTTTTTAACTTTGAAGATCTTCTTGCAAAGCTTTAATTTATCAGTTTACTTAAGATAATGGTACCAAATACAGCTGTACAAGTCATGTGAAAGAGCTTTCATATTTCTCTATTGAAATTCAGAAAAAGAAAATTTGAACTTTATATTACCCAAGTGACTTTGAATCAATGATTCACTGCATAGTGGTTTCTATAGACTATGAAATTATTGTGAGAAAAAGAAAAAATGCTGTTTATTAGCATTTACTTTACCAAATAAACAGCATTTACTTTTTGAGCCACAACACTTTCCAGCTCTTTGCACTGCAAAGATGCATACTTAACCCATTACCAAACAATAATGACATTTGAGCAGTTTGGTGCAGACAACTCTGGAAAACATTGTGGGAAAATGATAAATTGCTCTTAACGAGCAATTTCTCCTTTTCCCTCAATCTTTTCTGCCCTATCAGAAGATAATTTTCTAATTCATAACATTTTGAAATGTCATCTGCAATCCCTTTCAATTTAGGACAGTTGCAAATTTGGCGTTTGTTAAAGGGTTTTAAAGGGTAACAAAGATATGCAGTGCATTTGTGTGGTCACTGATAGATCCTTATTAGATTAAGGTATCTAGTTTTAGCCGGCCAAACAGCAATATTATCTGCAGGAGGTTTCTCTATCATTTTAATTCAATTTCCTGGAAAGGTTAACCTATCCTTTTTTTTCGTTTTTGATATAAACTATCTAGCACAAGAAGATTTAAACATTTTGGTGTTGGTTTTGTCTTGTTTAGTTTTGCTGCATTTCTTGAATGGTCGACGTTTCTATTCTGCCATTATACAATCGTATATATTGCCTATCTTTGTCTTCTTTAAATGTGGACTGTCAATGGCCCAATGCTTAGAGGTACGAAAATTGATAGTTTATAATTGGTTTAAACTCCAGCTGGGGCCCGTTTTACTAAACAGTTTACACTTAAAATTTTCGTAAGTCTAAAACAACAAGTCCTTTTATTTCAATATTTGGCAAAGCAATATTGCAAAGTGTACTTTCATTGATGATATTATCCATGTTAATCAATTATGACTTATGCAAACATTTTCCGTAAGTTGTTTAGTGAAACGGGCCCCTGGAGCACTGTAATTGTAATCTTTTAAGTTTTACATCATGAGGTTTGCTGGCTAATTTATGGAATGTCACAGAGGCACAGACATAATGAACACCCTTTGCAGGCAGTTTGGTTTGAACTTTTCCTTCAAAGATAAATATTTAGGCTATTCAATAAAACTGAAAGCAGTAGATATCTTTATGTATAAACCTTGTGAATTGATAACAGCTAACTAATTGTGTATGAAGGATGACCCCATCCAGCGGTAGAGTGTTGACCACAGGACACGATGGTCATGAGTTGGAATCCCATGAGTAGTGTGATCTGCTGTGCAAACCTTCATTAATTCACATCTGGCGTGAGTACTGGTTATGTATCCAAGAATCAGAATCAAGAGTGATTAATCAAAGTTGTAAGAACTTGTTTCACAATAATTGATGGGAAAAAAAGTTTAAATGAAAAGAAAGATTAAATTGCATATATGGAAAGAAGTAGAAAAGTACTCATGCTGTTTTACAAGTTGGCATGCGGAGCTGTTTTAACCCCTGCCATGAACATTTTTAAAGGATTGTTATATGCTACATGTATGTTTCCTGTAAAATCATTTTATGAAATAAAAAGGCTTGAAACATCCAATAAATCATATAATTACATAATTCAATACAAGCAAGGTATCTGTTAAGTAACCACAACTATTCTAGCAGCTTTCATGTTCAAAATGGTTTAATTAGATTGAGAGTTACCAGCAGCCATTCATAATAGCACTGGAGTCCTTTTTCCAATCAGGAATTGTATTGCAATTATGAGATTCCTTTTTAGTTTGACATTGGAGCAGAAAAGAAGACATGTTTGCTATTTTTAAATATTTGTAATAGATTGGTACATTAAATATTGCTGTGCCTGAGTACATTGTACAAAAGACATATTTCACATTTTTGTAGTAAAATTAAAAATATTGTTCTTTAACCCTTTCACAAACAGCAAATTTTCGACTGTTCCAAATTGGTAGAGTTTGCCGCCGACATTTTAAAATATGATGAAATTGGGAAACAGTTTTCAAATAGAGCAGAAAACATTGTGGGTAAAGGAAAAATTGCGTGTCATGAGCAATTTCTCCTTTTCACACAATGATTTCTTAAGTCACCTGCAACAAAGTGGTCATATGTCGTTATTGTTTGGGAAAGGGTTAACTTATTAGGTTTAGAATATCTCTTAATTCCATAAATGATGGTGAATGGCCAACCAATTGGGTGTTGCCACAGGGCTTCTGTGTCCTAGTGTTAAGAGCACAAAACTTGAAATCACATGGCCTAACTCTCTCTCTCCGTGCGTGGGTTCATCCAGGTGACAGTGATTTGATTTTTATGCGAGGAAGTGTCCTGGCTTACTAAGGGAATGGTGATGGTTTTATAGGGCTTGACAAGACCTTATGGGCAGTTTGGTTTGGGGTCTTCCTGTATCATTATGAGTTGAGCGTTGTATTAAAACTGACATATGTTGATCCAATGTAAAACCCATATAGATAAATGAATTATCATTTCATGACCTTCCATGGTTAAGGCTCTTCTACATTGTACATTTCAGGATATGTATCATAACGCTAGCAGAATGCCATCCTGTCCTAAAGGAAAAGAAAACTGTCATATCAGTTGATTACCAATTTGATAATGTCAACAGGCTTTGTAACAGAGTGTCTGGAAAAGGCAAAAAGGTAAGTGAAGTTTAACCCTTATAGTGCTGGAATGGACTTCATGTTTATGCATTAGCAGGTTAGATCACAGGCCAGTCACCAAGTAAATTGGCGGCTGACCTGTGATCTAACCTGTTTGCCACTCTGAGTATCTTTCCTATATTTATTATAACTTAGAAAGAAATTGGTTATGGCTAACTATTTCTCCTTTTGTCATTAAAGTTTCTCCCAGATCTTTCCTACAAGATTGTGTTTTTGATTATTTATCAAAGGTTTCTAATGTTACATACAGTTTTGACAAATCTACATTTATAAAATTAATTGTTGAATAAAGAAACCCTTGATCATTATAAACACCCTGAAAATATAAATCTACCACTACTGTGATATGAACCCATGCAAATAAAGACCCTGTGATTCTTATTTATGCACCATCTGATAGACTACTCTTAGATTCTATTTTATTCCATAAAGGCTTGTTCACATGAAAGACCACAGATTAATTTGATACAGATTAAAAGAAATTGTAAATTTGTGATAAGGTCTTTTTTTATTATTATTTTTCCAGGGAGCCCAACATTTGAATGCAGATTCCCGTCTGTGCAGAATAACATGTGACGATAAGAGCCAGTACTTCATTCCTTGTGGCATCAGATGTCAACTGTTGGAGACCAATGATAACTTGAAAAGTAGTACTGCAATGCTGATGGAAAAGGTATGTTTGTTTCTCATTCAACCATTTCACATATACAGTAGCATCATATTCTTTTTTCAACAGAATCTTCTTTTTTTCTTTTCTTTTTGAGCTCACCTGAGCTCTGCTCAGGGTGAGCTTTTAGGATACTTGAATGTCCGTCATCTGTCGTGCGTGCGTGCGTCGTCAACAATTTCAGCGTTTACACTCTAGAAGCCACATTTTTGGCCCATTCTTCCTGATACTTGCTCAGGATGTTTACCTTGATATTATCTTGATAGAGTTCGATCATGGGAGGGGTGGGGTCAAAAAGTAGGTCACTAGGTCAAATCTTAGTAAAATCTTGTTTACACTCTAGAAGCCACATTTTCTGCCTAATCTTGATCAAACTTGCTCAGGATAATAACCTTGATGATATCTCAATAGAGCTTGATCATGGTTGGTGCGGTGTCAAAAACTAGGTCACTAGGTCAAATCTTTGAAAAATCATGTTTACACTCTAGAAGTCACATTTTCAGACCAATCTTGATAAAACTTGCTCAAACTGTTAACCTTGATGGTATCTTGATCGAGTTTGAACATGGGTAGTGTGGGGTCAAAAAGTAGGTCACTAGGTCAAATCTTTGAAAAACCTTGTTTACAGTCTAGAAGCAATGAAAGCTACATTTTCAGCCCAAATTGTTCAAACTTGCTCAAAATGATAAACCTGTTATATCTCAACCAAGTCAGTTTATGAGTAACTTGGGGTCAAAAGTAGATCACTGTCAAATTTAGACAAATCTGGTCCTTTACTCATGTGTAACATTGTTGTAACCAACACTTTACAAGTGTCAGGTGAGCAATCCAGGACCCTCAGGGTCCTCTTGTTTATACTTTATTTCCTAATAAATCATTGAACTGGCCCAAATTTAAAGCTATAGAAGACAATAAGAAATATAATGAACCAGGCTTGCCTCTTTCAATGATGATCGATATTAAAACATTAAATTAGTGAAAAGATGGCTGACTCAATGCAAGAAGCTAATTAATCTACAAACAAAAGCATTACATTAGATATTAAAGGTCTTAACTTGGGAAGTTTCATCAGGAGATGTTTCTAATAACATAAATGTGTGAGGTTTATTGATTCATTACTCTAAATCATATGTGGTTGCTCATTTACATATATTTAGTTGGAGAGCAAAAGATAAAAGAAACTGTTTTGGAAGATTATTCATCCAATGCTCAACATGGAAAATGCAATTAAACCTTGAAATTATTTTAAAAGTTGTTTTGTAAACCCCTTTAATATCTCATATATAATTGATGTTAATTCTCTATATTTCAGCCTCTGTCAGATGGTTTCATCGCTATTGTGTTACCTAAACTAAAAGACTATAATGGAGAAATGGAAAAACTGTTAACGAAAGATGAATATATGGCAAAAATTAATGAAACCATAACTTGAACATTTGTGTTTTTATATTATGGTCATTCTTGTTTTAAGCAACCAATGTAAAATGAAACATTGAATGGACAACTTACAGCTTTATACAGGAGGCAAGCCATTAAGAAAAGGTGCTGTTGACTGCTTTGAAGAAAAAGTGCAGCTCATCTTTAGCAATTAAACTATATTGTTTGATTTTAGCTCTAAAAAGGGATTATCTGGATTCTTCCATCATTTTGATGTGATATTTAGATTAATTGTAATAAAGTTGATGCCTTGTAAAACCTAATAAATGATCATAAATTAATTGTTGATATGGTTTGTGTTTTAATCAGAAATCTTTTAAACCAATACAATACACCCTTTTCTGAAAAAAGTCATTTGACCTGTTTTGTAACCAATTCATGAATGATTTCAGAACGAGGCATTTTTAACTGTTATGTTGCTGAAACATACACTATTCTTACCTGGAACTTGGCTGGCCAGAAAGTAAAGGTGTCAAACTTGTAAGCCGGGTTCCTGGGTTTTAACCCCAACGGCGCCGATGGGTCTATGTCCATAATATGAAACCCCCTTGTCAAGAAACCTCTGAGCTTTGGGATATAACAGGGGAACGTCATGAAAATCGTAATGTTCAATTGAGATGAGAAGAATTTTTGGATTGAATTTGAGAAGCAGTTTTCAAAGAAACGAAAACGCAATTGTTTATATCACTTTTTTCGTTGTATGGCTAATTAGAATCTCACGAAACCTTTACGAAAACCCCCGGTATTTAATGAGTGTTAGTGTATCCAATATTCTGGTAGGGGGAATGCGATTTTCTCATTCATTTAAAACAAATTTGCCGAACACTTTGTAGCACATGTCAAGAGTACGGTAATTTATCAAAGAGAATAATCTTAACCTTTTACGAAAAGCAAAATTTTCAACCGTCCCAAATTGAAAGTGTTTGCGGACGACATTTCGACATGTGATGCAATTGAAAAACGATCTTCTGGTATGGCAGAACACATTTGGGAAAGAAGAAATTGTTCGTCACGAGCCATTTCTCCGTTTCCCACACTGTTTTCCAGAGTCGTCTGGAATAAACTTGTTAAATGTCGTTATTGTTTGGTTATGAATTAACCCTTTACAAAACGGCAAATGTTCGACTGTCCCAAATTGGGGAATCTGAAAGAGATTGCAGACGACATTTCAAAATGTGTTGAAATTGGAAAGTAATCTCCTGATAGGACAGGAAACATTGTGGGGGAAAGGAGAAAAAGCAATTCCTCCTTTCCCCACAGCGTTTTCCAGAGTCGTCTGCAACAAAATGGTAAAACGTTATTGTTTGGTAATGGGTTAATTCAGGGATAATTGCTAGTTCTGAAGCAGTGGTTCCTCAATACATAGTGAGCAGTATAGTTAACAGGTATAGTTTACAGGTAATTGGGAAATCCCAGCATTCCAACCTATACATGTTCATACTGATCGGGAATGTTTTAAATTCATATTTGACCACCTTTAATGAATCATTAGGGAAATTTGGCCTGGATTCAGACACTTAACGAGTTTTTGAAATTCCAGCGATGTTTATTATTCTTCCGAGAAGTGTTCATTAGCGCATGATCTAGTAGAAATGCGGACTTGGCGTCAATATAAAAATGCTGGTCGGATATTTATAGACGGCCAATTAAGCCGTGGAACCTTAAAAGGGGTACTTTAACACCATACACATTGAATCACATGCAAATCTTTTGTTGTTATGCAGTTTCGCATCGTTTCAAGATTTTCATCGCAGTAACAGTTCACTTATTCATGTATCTTAGGAAGCGACGAATATCGTGTTGATTTCATAAGTACGCACGTTGATCGCTGTACCGCACCACCATGGTGCTGACGACGAAATCGGTTGCCCAACTTCCGGTTTAGCGTTTTAAGGATATGTTTTCGCTATTTTTCTGCATTTTCAAACAAGTAATTAAAAATCTTAAAGCATGATTTAACCCCTACAAAACCCAACCCCTATGGGTAAAGTTTCCGTTTTGAACTCGTGGAATTGGCTGAGATTTCGCATTTTTTTCCTCGCCGAATGAAGTCAAAACTGCATCCTTCCGATACCCCGTTTGTAAAACCAGTAAAATATCTTGCAACTTGCCATTTCATGTCAAGGAAAATAGATCGTCTGATAAATAATGTTACATATAAATGCCAAACAGTAAACTATGCTGCCCAATCGGTTTGTTTGGATAGATTATTGCAATTTTAAGCTGTTGGTGCGATTACGGACTTTCGAAATGCAACCTTGAATTGAATCGGAGACGAAAAAAATACGAAATATATAGGCGGGTGAATTCAATAAGGGTTGAATCATGGTTTAATTGTTTTGATTTCTTGTCTTAAAATGCAAAACAAAATGATAGCAAAAACCTACCTTAAAAACGCTAAACCGGAATGTGAACAACCGATTTCATCGTCAGCACCACGGCGGTGCGGTAGAGCGATCACATATCCGGTTTGTTAACCAGAAGAGTATCTGAACTATTACTGCGTTTTATATGGCATGCGTGGCTTGCCCGCGGCGATTCTTTGCGCATATTGACACAAACCTTTAGTTATGGAACATTCTCTGGTACCACGGTTCATGTTGAACAGTTCATACTGATAGGTTTCTGTGAAATATTCCAAATACTTCGGGACCTTCTGACCTAAGCTATTTGCGTTAGCAGCGGAGAAACAGATTTAATTGCAACGCTTTACCCAACGAAACACGGGACATTTTTCGTCGACGTATTGACATTATCGCTGCGTACTCGATATAAATTTAACCGTTATGGTGCTGGAACCGACTTAATGCATAAGCAAACAGGTTTGATCCAAGTCAGCCGCCAAGTAAATTGGCGGCTGGCTTATGATTTAGCCTGTTTGCAACTCTGAGTATCTTTCCGAACCAGAATTAAACAGGTATTTAAGGTTTTGTAAAACAGCCGACATAAAAATCTTTTTTTTTAATTACCCACCATTCTGTGGGTTAAAACACACGTATTTTACAACCTCGTAGCAAGACATTTAAAAGGCCTCTGACTGTAACAAAAGAAGAAACGAAAGAACGTTTCTCTTTCTGTATCAATACATCGAGGGTTCAATACAAGACATTATGAAGTGTTCAAAAACACAAAGAACTTACATTAGTCTTGCGTCGAACCCTCGGAAGTTAGGCATATTATTGAATACAACCAGATAAAGGGACTCTATACTGATGTTAGCGTTGTAAAGCAGTACTATTTTTGTCAGCATTCCACACCACGTACCTCGCATGCCAATCTCACAGCTGATGCAGGTGGAGCGAGTGACTTGTTAGCACTACATTTAAATGCCAGTCAAAAACTCGTCCATACATTACGTCAAAAGTGACAGGTGGTTTATAGCATGAGGAAAGGGCCATCTCCTAATGTTGTCGAAACCTTTGGCCCGATCTTTTTACCCGTTAGTAATTCAAATTGTATGTACATTTATTCTTTTTGTATATATTCGTGCTGTCTTAAACGTATCTTTACCAGGAAGTAACTGATTGCATGCACCTTTTGCCATAAAATGATTCATTCCAGATGCATTACCAATGTTCGCGACTTTATGTTGGATAGTACCAGCATTTATCCCTCGAAACCGGTGGGGACCGAACCCTGGACCCTTCGTGCAACAGATCGATAGGGTGAATAACGGTCAATCGTGTCTGACTGTTTTATCCCTGAGCTACTGCAGATAAAAATGAACTACATATACTGCTATTCTATGGTTTTTGATTTGGTAATATACTCGGAGTGTCAAGGGGTCTGCCCTAATGTATTTAAAAATAGAACCTCTTATTTTAAGTTTAGCTCGTTGTTGACGGAATGAGCCCGTTTAAACCGTTTTTGATATCTGCAATACGAATGATCTGTATCTTTTCTGTATGTTTATGAACAGGGCTGAACAGCTGTCAATAATCCAGTCTAATGTTACTGTATAAATCTGTGTTGTCATATAACCGGTAGGAGACAACTTATTTTTTACAAACTTAAAATCCAAATATGTGGGTACCTCCCTTTAAGATTGGGTATCCACACATTTATGTTGTTTTGTGATGACGCAGAGTGTATAATTATATTGGTCAGCGGGTCAGTAGAGCAACGAGAGGTATGGATGTCTTTGAACACCACCCTTCATCACCACCGCATTCCAAACCACCGATTCAGTGGCCAGGGGAATACACACGGGTATTGATTCAGCATGTTGAATGTACCTTGTTTTACAGCGGCCTAAACAGTTATATCTCAATGCCTCTCTTTGTCTTGCCAACGGTTTTACATGTTATCCTGATAGAACGAAATGTTTGTAAAACTACCTTTCTGTGATCGTCGTCTTTTTTGTTAAATTTTGTTTAAGCACATCTTTAAAAACAATTTCTGCTTTTTTTTTCAATTTAAAGGCATGACTTTCCATTCTGCTTCCTGGACATATATCCAGTGTTTGTGACGAATCGGAATTACAGAAATGTCTCAAGACAGACTCTGCTACGCACAGGAGTTCAACCTGCGATAGTGGTAACATAGGTGATTTAAGATGTTTTACCCAAGGTGTTTTACTCTGGGTGTTCTTCCGTCGGTATGGCAATGTGCGGATATCGATACAAATACCTTCCTGACATGAGACAACACCCAATGTTTTTAAGCAACGACAGCAAAAATGGAACAGAGTGATGGTGGGTTAAACGGCTGATTGTCTAAAATAGACGCCAGCGACCCAGAAAGCTCTAGTAGAAACTTTTTGAATGACATGTGTCCTCTATCAAGGCAGCATCAGACTGAATTATATTTATTGTAATGATAAAGAGTGGTTGTTGAAAAAAAGATTGATTCGACTTTTGTGGCACCGTATCTATAGTCACTTGTCTATAGCATAAAAAATATATCAGGGTCCTGTCTGGCCCAAGGGTAGAGATAGCGGTCCTAAAAGCCATGGGTTCCGTGTTCGATCCCTGCAGGTACCTCTTGTTCTGTGGAAGTGTTGGTAAGACATTTCAGTGCACTAGCCTAGTACTGATGAACCTATAAAAACTGCAATATATCCGATATATTGTTGAAATAGAACTAAAGCTATGTGAAAAATAAAAAAGCATGTTTATGTAATCATCAAATCTTATATTGGCGGTACTTGCTGACATCGATTAGTGCGTCGTAAACATAATATGACATAATAACAAAATAGGATTCATTGCATTATAAATATAACGTGTTATATAGCAGGTTTTTAAACATTTTACAAACATTTAACAAAGACATGGATTTACAGAAGAGCTTTTCATTTAAAGGTTTTATTCAATTTTGCTGAGCATGATATATACTTTGATAGATTAAAAATAGTTTTCTTTGAATTATTTAACAATAGGTTAATAAATTATGAAAACATGAAATATAAAGTTGGAAGTTAACTATATCCAATGTTCAATATACATGTACAATCATGGTTTGATAAACCATTCCCCAAGGAAATGTGTACCTTGTTACCATTTAACCAAAATCAGACGACCGAAAAGCATGGAAAAAGTTGATTTGCTCCATAATATACCGATGTGCCATCGAATGCAATGGTTCTCAGAAGCAATTGGTCTTTCTGTCCTAGTTGTTTCTAAAGTATTCTGCAGCGGAATTCGTAAAACAAGCCGTTATTGAGTCAGGGGACAAGACATACACATGTCACCGGTAAAATTAGTATCTCAAAAAAAAAATTGAAAAAAAGAGGAAAGAAAACTGGTGTCGTATTACCTAGCAGAACCTGAATTGTAATCGAACTAGATAGTTTAGAAGAGAATTTGTATTAAAAAGCATATTCATTAAAGGACAGCGTTTTGGAACGTTATCAATTTAAGAGAGGATTGGTAAGAAGCTATAAAATTAACGCGTGTATGCTCCTTCAAAGAAAGGAAGATAGAAACACAACTTGACAGGCACTATAAGCATCCTACTGAAGGCAATAAATCTCGCTATATGCGTTACTAATTTCTTGCTAAGCGCTACTTGATTGCGCAATCGAACCAGTTCCGTTTCAAGCTGATACCATCTGTCACATTTTTGTGAGCGCTGATACGTATTTTATTACCGTTGCCGCTTATAATAACTTTTTTCCTGGACGCTCCTGTCTATTACAAACGCGGATTTCTCCTCGAGTTGAGGAGAGGTGTCGAGTTTTAACGATTCAACAAGTGGCTGACATAACAGCATGTCAGTTTAATGAAGTGCCGGTAATGCATTATCTCTGGTTCATACCCTTTACACATTACAGGCAAGTTAGACTGCATTCCTGGTGGAAGTCATTTGAAAAAGAACAAAAACACGTTTAAACCGATAGCAATTCTGCTAACAACTCAAAATGTTACTATACTCGCAAATATCGTTCAATTCTCAACGTTAAGGTACATATTAGGAAGTTTATATCTAGAAACAATTTGCTGTTTCGGTACTCGGTAATATTGTTGGGTTCCATGAATATCGTATAATGGGAGAAGGCTAAAGGTAAACTGAAGTCGAACGTCAATCATTACCACTGTTTTAAGTGATCAGTACTGATTGCCTCGAGTGCTAACATGTTGCTGTCATCAAGTTATTTGTTAAACAATCAACGTATCCTGCCAGGGGCGGAATAGAGAACAGCATCTTCACGCTGTTCCACATTTCGCGCCTAAAGCGACTTATTTACTGTTATACCTCTTCCGGAAATGCTCCGATTTCCATTTTCATTCGATTAAGTTGAGACATTGATTTGATATTTTGATATGTTTAGGGTCTAATCTCCGTCAACAGTTGGTGATTTTTTTTTTCAGTATCAAAGTGGTAATTAATTTCCCGCCAATCATCGAGTATACATAGATGGCTGCACCTATTTTGATGAATTGGGAAACATAACCCGGGGTTTCATGTCTCAAGCATGGACCAAACCACACATATGTTTAGTCTTCATACTTTCACATCCTATTACTATTGAAATATGGTTACAATGTTTATTCCTATTCTACAAACGGGCAACAGAAGTTCTCCCTTTGTGAACTCGATCACTGCCACCAAAAATGTCACATGACCATCTGCTGGGAAATGAAAATGATGTGGAAAGAAAGGCGGCGAAACGCAAAAAAGCAACAATGTGGGCTTTTTATGTGAAGGAAACAAAATGGTTTGTTTTCAATTTATCTGGTCAGAAATCATTACGAGATGAAATTCTTATTTAATTAACAGCTACACCCGGTTAACAGGCTTAAAAAGAAAATTATTTAGATTTCATCTGAATCTGGATGAAAATATCGTGGTGATAGGTATCGATTTAGCGTAGTAAGGGGAGAATACTGTGAGGAGTTTGAGAGAACAATCGTTTAAGCCAAATTACACAGGTCATTCAGACTAGTGTTTAGACTGGCCGTTTGTTGGCAATCTGAACACATCGGGTTTATCCACTGAAAACGCGTATATCTCAGCTCACGGAAATACCCGAGTAGTTCCGATAAGTCGGTTGGCTGCGTCACGACTACGTCACATGGTTGACTTGAGAGAGTTGCTCTCGCCTCCGGGGTTCATGTTACAATGAACAGTGCTGCCATTCAGGTGTAATGTAAAACTAATTGGTCATTAATACTGACACCATGTATGAATTGACGTGTGACCCTAGCATGCCAACCCCTCCGAAACCGTCCCTTTGTTCTCATTCGATGACGTAAAAAATCACTTTGATACAATACTCTGCTTACTATATACGGCCACAAGCTTTACCTTATTGTTTTACATGGATTGTGAGGGGCGCTTAAAGCTTTTCCAAAGCCACTGTTGATGACTGCTTCATGGGTACTAAACCAGTACTCGCGCCGATTTGTGTGTCAGTTCCGGAAATTTTTTATCTCGCCTAATGGGGAATCGAACCAGGGACCCTCGGTACCAGATGCCGAAAGCTCTACCGCTGCACTGATGTCGCCCACAAAAGCTTTACACATGGTTTACTTAGCTTTCAGCCGACTGTACGCAATTTGACAATAAACCGGGAAAATTATCAATGGATACTGAAATCATTATGAACAAAGTAGATTGAGCAAAGCCAATAAAAAGTTATATTTGTCGTCTGCTTACACTCAATAAAGGTGGCTGAATCTACATACATAATTACAACCGCATATTGTTCGTTGCAGTTCAGATTTTTACCTACTCATCTTGTGGTGTTGAAAAAAAATGCTGACAATGCAAAATTAGCCGATAGCTAGTTATTAAGCTACTACATGAGAAAGGTGTGCCCTTTGGTTTGACGTAGAATAAGAGATCTAGTTTGTACTGTTCCAGAATGTCGCATTTCCTTCAGATCTAAAGTATTACATTTTGCCCTTTTGAAAACAACTTCAGCGACATTTTCCTTGGTTCTCGTTATCTCCTTTCAACAATAGTATTAAGATATGCTACAGTGGCCAGCGAACAAACACACTCTGTCACTTATCCCAGTTTTAGATATACACTATATTCTCCAATTCCCTCACTGCTCATACAGTATTGTCTTTGGTGTAATTACCACATGATACCGTCTCAATGGTTTAAACTTTTCAGTCGTTCTGTTAAGTATTGCAGATCGTCAATGCCTTACTATGCTAAGGCCTTTGCAAGTCTTTCTGAACAAAGGGTCTTCTCATTATGCATCCGTAAGGCGATGATTCACGGTTTGCAGAAAGAGAAGGCCAGTTGTCACCAGTCCATCATGGCGTCACGAAGGTGTTCATTATGAATTAGTTTGATATTCATATTTTATCTCGCACTCACGGGGCCACTGTTACTCGTTCTCCTAATTAACCAGTCATCATTTCGGTATGAATCATAGAGACGTATTCATTTGGACCTGGTAGTTTTACCATGTATGTTTTTTATTTCAAATTGTAATGACAAGAAATTCAAACCCTGATATCGCTGAAACCGACTTCATGCTTAAAACTGTTTCTCGAAAGGTATCGAAAAGTATCATTTGTCGAGCATTCGCTTAGTATTAACCGGCCCATATGGACCTTTAACCCTTACAGTGTTGGAACCGACTTCATACCTATGCAAACAGGTTAGATTCAGGCCAGCCGCCAAGTAAATTATATGCGATATATCCTGTTTGCTACTCTGAGTATCTTACATAAAAAATAGTTAAGCAGATATCTAAGGTTTTGGAAAGGATACAACACAAAATATTCTTTTAGAAAATTACAAAGCATTCTAAGGGCTAAAAAAATCACTGATGCTTGTTCTTTCATACAAAAATTAATTAATTAATTAATTTAATTGAAGGTTTAAGAAATCAATGTGACACAGATTTCTCACAATGTTTCCTTCCTATTACCACGGGGACGATGCTATTTTCCCCTCATTATATGAGTTCACTTCTCGCTGCTTTGGATTTAAACTAGTGAGAAATTCAATATTAGTGCATTCGGCTCTGCTCAAGAAATTGACGAATAGGTGGATATCTCTTCTTTTTATTTCTTACGTTGTATATTTGCTATTTATTCATTTATTACGTGTGACAAACATAATTTCTTGCTGTTCAAAGCAATTTGGCATAGATACCCCGACCGAGAATAGCGGGGGTTCGCCGAACATCAAACGGGAGGAAATAAAGGTTTTCTAAAATAATTGGCGGTGATTTATCACATCCCATAATGGGAAATGAAATAAAACCTTTCGAGATTTCGAGCGAAATGATGACCAAACATAAATAAACGCGTCAGAGCCGGTTGACCAAACGTACTTACCGAACTGCTATTTGGATTGTGATGTGCACGAATCTATCACCAACCGTGCAGATCACGACCAATTGTACTTGAATGATGTTGATAATCATTGTAATTATTGATGGAAGAAGAGGACATTTCACTTCAGAGCAATTTCTCAATTTTGATCAATTCATTCTTTGATACCAACACGTTGTCGTTCAATTACACAACAGTATCCATGGTCGTGCGAAAAACTGTTCTTTCCCGGTCGTACAAAATTGGTGATAAACAATTTCGACATAAGGTGAAGTCTACGTCTGGCATTTATCTTACTGGGAAATTTCTTTGATTTCTGAAAAGAAACCATCCACGGTCATATCATTAAGGAGAAATGACAAGCATCCGATACCGATTTCCAACGACATAACCAGGAAAGCCGAAGTCACGGAATAGAAAAGTCCATTACACGCTTTTGCCGAACCATTTAGTATCTGATACAATATAAGTGTATAAGTGTCCGTTTTTTAGACACCACAGCTCGCATAACTGGGGCGGATTGTCCTGCATACCTCGCATAGATGGACAACTGACCAGCTGGTATCTGACCAGCTGATGTCGTTCTTCTTGTCTAGAGACGCGAAACGCACGTCTTTTTCGGACATTTGCGTGAAATATCGTCTCCAATCAGCCTATGTTGTTCGCGCATGCGTATCCGTTTCTGCACCGAATAACGTCCACCGGCTCGTTCGTCCGCCAGAAAGTAGTTCTCGTTTTAACTATTTAAAATGACTGGACATTGGGGCGTAGGGAGACAGGATGATCCGGGCTTAAACCTGGATTGGCGAAAATGCTCGAAAGAAAATGATGTCCCATTTTCTCGACCATTTTGTATCATCATTTAGTATTATGAGTGCCATTATACCCCTAACTCTTTCATACTCCAATTTGGCGCATCTGTCAAAGACTTTAGGTAACAACTATGGCAAAATGACAAATTTCTCATGCTCAGAATATTTAAATCTTTAGTCGCAATGACCTCTACCAAGTAACACAAACAAATGATAATATTTTGGTCCTGTTTACTATTATCGTCTGACGTTATTGTCAGCTCGGACCCATTATAAATAACTGTATCAGGGATTGGGTGAAAGATGTACTAGAATTTCGCCAGTCATTCATCACGCGGATGACCGTCCTCTAACGTCCGAGATTTACTTTCATGATGTATAATTGTTATAGATACGATTGTTTTTATTTTCGAAATTAGCATCAAGTATGTGATGCCATTTAGATTTTCATGAGAGTCAGTCTCCCGACTGACTTGTGAAGTGCCAATCGATCTTTCCGGCTTGACAACTCTTATAACTGGTTAAGAATTGGATCTTCTGTCACCATTAGGAGTTGGCCATCGATTCATAGTTGACCTTGTGTTGACGCGATGTTAAACACATACAATCAAATAGATACAGTATCAAGTGCAGTTGAGCCCGTACGTGTATCGGTATATGTCGGTATATGTGTGAAAAGAGGTATGTAACTACGTGTCGGTTTGTTTGCTCGAGTTTGTCTTGTTTGTTAGGTTTTGTATGTTTTCGTAAGTGTCTGTTGATATACATGTATCCTTATATGTTTGTATCTGTGTATCTTTCAATCCATAAAGGATTCATCAAATCCCCAATGTTTATTTCTTTTTAAGAAATGGCTTGTGGATGACACTGGTATAGGGGTAAAACGTCGGCCTCGGGGCAGGAGGGTCATGGGTTCGAATCCTGTGAGTAGCGGAATCTGCCTTGCGACCTTTCATTAATCTACATACGGTGCGAGCACTGGTTATGTATTCAGGACGCAGAATCGAGAGTCATTTATCTAAGTTGTAAGGATTTGTTTCAGACTCAATATAAAATAAATAGATTTAAGCTAAACTTAATCGCTTGAGAACAATTTATGTGCAGAACTGTTGATGAATCACATTGAGAATGAAAAGGTTGGCAGACCACCGCGCTGTGACTGAAATAATATTGAAATAGGCGAAGAAAAGTTCAACCCAATAAACCAATTATGAATGTTCGCACGACATGCATACATATAGAAATTAACATTTATAGAAGCATGTGTCTTGGAACGTATTTTTTTCAACATTGACTTCTTTGTACTCTGTGTCCTAGAATTGCTTTGTGAGAGCGTTTTCTGTCTCATGTATTGTCGCAACTCCGGGTCGAGTTACAGCGGAAATCACCCAACCGGGGAGCAAATTGTTCTGCAACCGATCGATCTTTAAACGTTTAACCCAGTGCAATGTATATCATCTTCATATTATGAAGACACATCAAACAAGGTCACTTGCCTCTATTACTTCGTGGCATCTGTGTTAATTAAAGCAAAATAAAATTGATCGAGAAATCACAAGATCTGTCTGCCTGCCTGCCTGCCTGCCTGCCTGTCTGTCTGTCTGCCTGCCTGCCTGCCTGCCTGCCTGCCTGCCTGCCTGCCTGCCTGCCTGCCTGCCTGCCTGCCTGCCTGCCTGCCTGCCTGCCTGCCTGCCTGCCCTCCTGCCTGCCTGCCTGCCTGCCTGCCTGCCTGCCTGTCTGTCTGCCTGTCTGTCTGTCTGTCTGTCTGTCTGTCTGTCTGTCTGTCTGTCTGTCTGTCTGCCTGCCTGCCTGCCTGCCTGCCTGCCTGCCTGCCTGCCTGCCTGCCTGCCTGCCTGCCTGCCTGCTGCCTGCCTGCCTGCCTGCCTGCCTGCCTGCCTGCCTGCCTGCCTGCCTGCCTGCCTGCCTGCCTGCCTGCCTGCACCTGCCTGCCTGCCTGCCTGCTGCCTGCCTGCCTGCCTGCCTGCCTGCCTGCCTGCCTGCCTGCCTGCCTGCCTGCCTGCCTGCCTGCCTGCCTGCCTGCCTGCCTGCCTGCCTGCCTGCCTGCCTGCCTGCCTGCCTGCCTGCCTGCCTGCCTGCCTGCCTGCCTGCCTGCCTGCCTGCCTGCCTGCCTGCCTGCCTGCCTGCCTGCCTGCCTGCCTGCCTGCCTGCCTGCCTGCCTGCCTGCCCTGCCTGCCTGCCTGCCTGCCTGCCTGCCTGCCTGCCCTGCCTGCCTGCCTGCCTGCCTGCCTGCCTGCCTGCCTGCCTGCCTGCCTGCCTGCCTGCCTGCCTGCCTGCCTGCCTGCCTGCCTGCCTGCCTGCCTGCCTGCTGCCTGCCTGCCTGCCTGCCTGCCTGCCTGCCTGCCTGCCTGCCACCTGCCACCTGCCTGCCTGCCTGCCTGCCTGCCTGCCTGCCTGCCTGCCTGCCTGCCTGCCTGCCTGCCT
>OX401414.1:22382850-22457850 GCA_947846245.1 Cerastoderma edule
GATATGAGGATTGTATCTGAAATCTTTTGGGTCAAACTAATTTGTTTTGCGAACATTGTATTATGCTGAAAACAAGTCTTACAACTTATAAATTTGACAAAGGATACATTAATCAAAACATCATTAATTGTCCAATATCGTCAGTCATACCCGGTTTGCAATGTTTGGCTGCTGCAAGCGGCTCAATTAAAATATTTGCATTTTAATATTTGACTGCACCGGTGATTTATCAAAGATTATATACATTTATTGATTCATAACATAGAATCATTGGTGCAATTTTTGTAGTTCCAAATTCAAGTTTCGACAGAAGTCGTTACATGATAAAACCATTGTCTTAGTTGCATTTTTAAGTATATAGTGAAAATGTTTCGTTATACATTCCCTTGAATCATAATGCATTTTATTCACTTGAAAATTGAATTCATCATAACCGATATAAATTGGGTATTCATAGGAGATATTCGCCTTCAATAAGTTCAATTGATTGCAATAAAAGACACATATGTAACATATCGTTGTAAAGCACGTTTGAAATATTGTAAGATTTCAAATTAAACTGGCCTCTCTAATTGAGGTAATTTCAAATCCAAATTATATCTATTGTCGAATAAATAGAAGTGAACGGGTAAAACTTTAACTCAATTCTTAGCCCTTAAAGGGAAGGAACCCACTTCATGTCTGTGCAAACAAGTCAGATCAAGGCCAGCCGCCACAGGTGGCCTGTGTTTTAACCTGCTTGCTTCTCTGAGTATCTTTCCTCATCATGATAAAGAAACGTTAATTACGTTCACATGAAGCATCCCCGTCATCTTTGTACTTTCATTGCGATATTTTAGTTAGAGTGATCTATTAGCCTACTTCAGACATTGTTACGTGAGATGTTTGTTTCCCAATAAAAACCTTCAAAACTGAGCGGAACTATTGACAGAACTATTCCGCCAACCCTTACCTTCTCCCGAACAACTTGCAATAGAAGTATGAAAAACTAATTCTACATCCTTGACCAAACCTGACCTCGAGACAACAATGAAACAATTCTACAAGCGATGAAATTATAGTGGTAACGAGTAAGCCTTCGGCGCGTAAGACGGTTGTGATATTTTTTAAATGATATAATGGGGTTTCAGGTTGTCTTTGCTGGGTAAAAGGGTTAATTCCGCCAGGAATCCAAAACTCGCGCAAATCTTTGTCATTCCGTAGATACCCGAATATTGGACGTGGATAGCTTTACTGGTTCGAACTAAAACGGTACCATCACCCTTTCGCTTAAACGACACCATAACCCTTGGGAATGTGTGACAAACCATTAGGTAAAGCGAAACAAAATGACAGTTCAAAATACGAACATTAACATATGCTTACCGATTTGAAGAAGAAAGCATTTTAACATGTACGATAGGAGAGCGTGTTCGTGACATGTAAATTCGAATTTTGTGGCAGTTGTTTCTTTAACCCGTCTACCGAAGATGCGCGCGCTATGAAAGTACCCATGTAATAATTCGCATCATTTTGGACGAATAATCTCTTTTGAACTTTTCTGAGAAGTCGGAAATCCATTCGGACACTTTTGAAAACAAAATGGAGTCAATGAACATCAGGAACTCTTCAAATTCGCTACATGAGTACTACGTTACATGCGTTTGGTACGTGAAGTAGGTCTGAATCCAGTATCTACGTTTCAGTTTTAATCAAATTACCAAATTAACTATCAATTTTATATTACACCAGGCCAATAAGGACTTATTACTACCGGTATTCTTCATGTCGTTTACACAACCAATGATCTTACCGACAATGAAAAGACAAAATCTTTACTGCGCTATTAACTAAATTCGAGCGCTAGATCTGGCATACATGCATTCACAAATTAACAAAGTCATATCGTTCATGCTGCGGAAATGCAATTCCTTCAATTAATACAGACACACGTAATAAGGTTTATTACACCATAACAAATGCATTCACAACTCATATGAATGAACGGCGTAAATAAAAACGTAAGTTTGTGTTCTAGATTAGTGAAATATGCATCATTAATTGAAGGAGATTGATTCTTTTCATTATAGCCATGAAAGTTTGGTTGTGTAATATACCATTGTTGTTGGGTTTAACCTCAATTGGACCTCAAAGAGATTTCATAAAGCGAAATACATCGATCAGGTACCAACAGAAAAGAGCTGAAGTAACGGTTATTTGTCTAAGATACTATACCGAGTATTACCTATTGCTGCACTTATGGCATGCGTTTGCAAAGACTTTGCTGAATAACCACGCATTGTTCGCACAGAAAAGAATACGTTTTTTTTTTCATGAATATTCAAATTGTTTCTACAGAAGTAGGATAACGAGATACGGTCATTGAGTGTGGCAGGAACAAATTACTCGTTGTCATGTTGTCACGATATGTCTCAAAGAACTCTTTATGACAACGGACGAGTGAGATTAAACCTATTTCTTAATTAGTTTTGCTTTTGCTTTCTTAAGTTATGATTAATCATAATGTAGAGTATTTGAGTCTTCATAGAGCTGCACGTTTTGGGACTTTAATACGGCGCAAATAGTTCATCCTTTGCTACAGTGGTTTCAAACCAAAGCCACTAATATACCTTTAATTTTGATTAAGAAGAAAGGACGTGTTTTGTTCTATAAGCAACTGATCATCACAACAGGAATACTGGAATTAACCCATATAGTGCTGGGACCGACAACATGTTTATGCAAACGGGTTGGATCCAGGGGCCCGTTTTACTAAACAACTTACGGAAAATGTTTGCGTAAGTCATAATTGATTAACATGGATAATATCTTTAATGAAAGTACAATATTGCAATGTGACACGTCATTGGAAGCGTCTCGGAGAGACGATTCCAATGATGTGTTACTTTGCAATATTGCTTTGCCAAATATTGAAATAAAAGGCATTGTTGTTTTAGACTTACGCAAATCTTAAGCGTAAACTGTTTAGTAAAACGGGCCCCTGGTCAGCCGCCAATTAAATTTCTTTAAACCTGCACACCATCTGTACAGTCATATGTTTCACAACGAACAACAGTAATTTGAAGCAAAATTATATTGTCTTTTGAATCTCTAAAAAGTGCATACACTCAGTGGAATAAAAAGGTATTTTATTCCAAAAGCGTGGAATCCCTTCTGAGATCCTCCACATTTTAATTTCACATACTTAGATTAATTGACGCTTCAGAAATAAATTGTATTTTCAATTGCTACTTTTATTAATTGTATGAATTGTATATCAAACAACAATACAAGAGTCTGTATTGTTTCATTGAAATTTTAATTTTTCCTTTCATTTTTCTCTCTCTGTGGTGAACAAGCACGTTTAACGAATTTGATTTTTAAAGATTTGTGGCCGTAAAGGGTTTATAATACATATAGCCCCGGGAGATGAGTCGATATACCCCTGTCACGTGCCATACCAGTGTCCTTGCGGACTAGTTGGACGTATTATGTTCAGCTTACCGTGTTAGATTGCTTGTAACTTGCATCACTTCAATGTTACATCGATATGTAACCAACACACGTTGACGCGCATTCAGTTGTTGATTTTTGGATGGTTGAAAGATTAAGGTTCGAATGCATAATCGGTGTAGGGAGCAATATGAATTATTTTGCTCTTTAAGGTAGAATACCCATAATCAGACATTTTGAATTTCATATTATTGGTCTTCTACCTTAAGACAGTTTATATAAAATGCCACTTCAATAGCCAGCATGCACTTATGTAAAGCTATATATTCATACGTTAAGGACTAGTTTTAATAAGTTGATCACGTCTTACATGCTTGTTTCACCGCATCCACTAAAAGGAAAACAAATGAAGAAACTGCTTTGACAAAACGAAACACTTCTTGTGACAAGCAACTTTTTCCATTTTCGGAAAGTTGTATTTCTACTCAATGTCACTAAGAAAAGGTTAATTTTCAAAAGTTAAATGTGTTGCAAACAGTAGTTCTCAATTTGGATTATTCACAAATGTTAAATCAAAGATATTTCATAGTTAGATTTGGACTATTGCATATTTCTTTAGAAGATGAAATCACACAAATCATTGCTATCATTCAGACCTTAATCTATATACTACCCCTATATTGATGTTAGAACATCTTTTATAAAACACTTTTGATAGAAAACCTGTAGCAATACGAAACATGCTCGTATTAAGCATTCTTTTCCATTTAAAACAACTGTTTTCGACTCAATATCATAAAAGAATGTATTTTCGTTCTTTTATACATGTGCTCTTCTGTTTCTTTCAATTTGTCACATATCCCAAAAGAATGGATGTATTAAGTCCATTAAGTAATGATTTATAAGTCACCGGCATCTAATGAATCAATTAACTATTACAATTTCTATGTTTCAGAGTACATTTTCCGTACAAGATGGATTCTTCAATGCCCGCCTGACCTGCTACTTGTTTGAAAAGTTGGCCTCAAGCCTTGCCTGAGATTACATTTAGCTCTCCAAATGCTTAAACAATGGACTTGATCTAAATTCAGCCATGCCCCCTCTAACCTATTGCCATATTACCCGCGTGATTAGATTTTATCATCTGTAAACTCGCACAATCCCGTATGCTACATTACCGCCGTATAATACTGTCATTGAACCGATTGATAACTTATTTTCTTACACCTTGTTACATATAAATCGTGAAATAATCCAGTCGCCCATGCTTTGTTAAGTTCATATCAGATAAATCAGCGGGTAGATTCCACAGCTGTATTCTAAACCGATACAGGATATTCGGACACGCAAATTCTCGATATAAAACTGTGCATTATAAAGAGACAGTAGCCCCGCGAGAATGGTCGAGAATTACGAGGCATGTTTGACTGCATGAGAACGCAAGGTTGCTGCAAGGGGGGAAGTGCTATTGCTATTATTGACAGGGGGAGAAAAACGGATTCATTATACACGTTGAAGTGAAATTGCTTAAGGGTTTTTTAACCGTATACCTGTCCGATGATAAGTGTGCCAGCAAGTATATTGCTTTATAATTGTGAGGCAGCTATATAAACAGTGAATGATGTATCTAACGCTCAGCATGAATGTACACCTCCACACCAACCCGAACAGCTGTTGTCGCACTTACACTCGGAAATAGTTCACAGTATCGCCATTTGAAAATTTTAAAATTCGATTTTTGGACTTTGTCGTTTCTTTCTATCGGGGATTTAAATACGAAGACCAGTGTACTCGGAGTAAATTTATCAAGAATTTAGAATTTATTATCTCGGGTACTTTTTAGATTTAAATTAAAGTTTAATCGAGTATTTGATTTATCTTAATAATAGAACAGAGCAATCATGACTGGATTGCTGTCAGCTTTATCTTTCACGTTATGTGTGTCAATTTGTTCCATGGCGAAAATCGAAGGGCTTAACAATGAGAAAACTCACAGTTTAGAAAAGGAAAAGCAACTTAAGAAAGAGATGATTGAAACGACAACCGCGATACATCCAGAGGACATCACATACAGACATCCCATGACGGGCGAAATTATCCCCCAGGAGATGATCGAAATGCACGGAATTAAGGAAGATCCGCTCGGGGAAAGGGAGCGGGAAATATTTGGCATGAATCTGGAGGATATGGCTCGGGAATGGATGCCGGAAAAGAATGCGACGCTAGAAAAACTCGGAAACGAGCTGGACTCGCTAATCGAGGAATCTAACGTGACCGTGAGCGAGGATTCGAACAGTACGTGTAAAACCTGCGAACTTCGAGAGGAGGACCGACGCATGCGCATAGAATCCATCAAATCGACGATTCTGAGCAAACTCGGCTTCAACAGTGAACGTTTACCGAACATGACGGGGAAGAAGATACCCCGTATTCCGTCTATCCAGCGCCTTATAGACGAGTATACAATGCAGGGTGATGCGCCCTATGGCACGCCGGACCACTCTTACTATCCCGAGGAAGACGAATATTACGGACAAGTACAGCGGGCTTACACTATAGCTCAACCACGTAAGTAAACAGTTTGATAAAGATAAAAACAGATTGAGCATGCTCAACTAGAGATAAGATTAGTAATTCTGAGGTTATTAATTCCGAGGTCCGATCAGTCAATTTCCTACTTTCAGTCGTAAAATGACTGACCAGCTGAGTTATTGAGAGATGCTTGAGCTATGTCCAAACTCATTAAGTTTATAAACTCAGCATTCCATGGTCCGATTGTCGAGTTTTGACCGATGATATTCTGAATTCTTTAGACAGCTTTTAACATTAAGCAATGTGAAGATAAGCCATCCTAAGCGATACTTTTGGATTTCGACTGATGGAATGTTGCGAAAAGTTTAATGAGAATGTGTGATACATGTCGAGGGATGTTTGATTTAGTGACCAACGTATCTAAGAAATCGCCCGTTTTACATATACATAAAGCATATGATTCTTTATTCATTTTTTTCTTGTTTTTGAAATATCTCGGAAACACATCATCTGATTTTCGTTTTATCCTTTTTCAATTTATCCATTTGCAAAGACTAATAAAGATTCTCTCCTTTCAGAACAATTTCGGGATAAATATTCAAAATTCTCGTGCATGTACTCATACGTTGCCATTTAAAAGCCCTTCTTCAACTATATCAGCAAAAATCCTTCGTTTTTCTTACTTACCTAACGATACATGTTTGTACCAAATATAAAAATAATTGTTACGCAATGTTGTAAGACGTAAATATATTTTTGCACGTAAATGATGATTTTCAATGTAATTGAACCCGTTTTGAACGATTCCGCTATACGTTTATGATTTTTAACGCACCAACAACATCATACGTTGGAACAAAAGCGAAGATTGTCATTGCTAAGGTATTTTTCATTCTCTAACAATGTCCTATTTCTATTTTCGTGCGAAATATACTTTTAAATTGTTGTTTGTTTATGTTTTAAACAAGAATGACTTCATAAATCATAATGATAAATTCCTTGGTACATAATATCCCTATTTTCCATATCTACTTAAAACGCCTTATGAAATACTTGGCCAAACGGATGAAGTGCTCCGAATAAGGAATTGTGCCTTTATTACAATGATGGTAACATTAAACAAGAGTCCATTATATTTTACGTCAATTGCTGTTTCGTTCAGTCACGAATTCATATATACCTATGTATGGACTTATACATAAATTGTCACTTAAACTCCATTCGACGGTTGTGTTAACCCAGAATAGCATAGGGGTAAGAGTACATAGCTTAAAATCATCTGACATCATGGGTTTTAAAGTTCGGTAAGGTTAGATTTGATTTGTCATGAGAGGTAATATCCCGGCTTTCAGTCAGATTGCCGATGGTTCTATCAGGCTTGACCAGCCCTTACGAGATTGGCCTTCGGGGTTGGGATATTCCTCTTTCTATAAAAAGCCGTCATTGAGTAATTGCTTATATCTGTTGACGCGATGTTAAGCCATAAGAAACAGACTCAATCGTAGCATAACTGCGGTGATATAACATACCGCTTGTTGGTATGTTATTCCTCGATCTATCTTCAAGAGAAGCTGTTATATTGAAAGATCCATATAAATACATTCATTTTAAACAACAATGTAAACATATGTTATCTGTTGGTGTTATCAATTCCGAACAAGCAGAAAACTCAGATGCATTGAAATATTGAGGATTTTGCAAATAAGTTCTAAGCTCAATGATACCAAGTTTGATATGAATGAAATGAATTGATGGTATATATCAAATGTTTTACAATTATGACATTTCTCTCCAAGATAGTAAAATGACAAATCGGTAAAATATTGGTAATTATAAATCCTATCAAATCGTTAGTTGGGCACGTTTAACAATTAATACCAACATATGTTGGATGTGAATATTGCTTAACATAGCCCTTCTTTATCGGTCATTTAACACATGTTGAACAGGTTAATTAATTTTGAGTTCATTGATGGTTTAATACCGTATATAAACTATGATATAGACAGTTCAGAATTTAGCTCAAATTCTGACTGTACGTTTTATTGCTAATTTTAACTAGATAACTAGAATACTTGTATCATTTATAACGAGAAATCATGCAGAGACTGACCAGGGAAAAACTTCTGTAATCGCATCTAACAACAAGCGACTGGATTCCACTGGTTTGGTGCATAGATAAAACTTGTAAGATATATTATCATAGTCAAGATGCAACTGAAAGCGACATGTGCGGCGCGAAAAATAGAAATAAAAATGAATTGAAAAATGAATAATTTTGTAATTCTTTGCATAATAATGCTATAAATAACACCAGGAAAGATATGTTAAATTTGCTTGTTCATAGACGTAAGCTAACTTTGGACATTAAAATTGTTTTTCTTTTAAACTGTGCAGCTGTTCTTTTGTATGAGACGTACGGAATGATACACATTAGAAGTAAGATAAGTTCGTATTTAAGTATTAAGATCCTATATACAATTTATTGATAATTTATCACTAAATATGCATTGAGATTTAAAAGCGTTGAAACGATTTCAAAATCCATGGCATGCCGTTTACATATATACTTGCGGGGTATGTCTCTCTTTATGATTTTAACGAGGTTCTAACAATAGTTTAGTCATATTACGAATTTTCTCTACACCATCAATTCCAGGCTTTGGCTCTGAAGGGTCATGTCAAGCGACATTTCCACGATACCAGCGCGACTAGTGGGGATCAAACCAGACACCTGGTAGTGGAAAGTCCTTAAGCATAAACACCTCACCTCATAGTCACTCTTTAATGGCTTGAATTAGATTCATGTTATAAGACCATCACGGAAAATACACAATGCCGTGTTGATGTAGAACGTTTCTTTGAATGACTCGCCTTCGTATCAGATGCTACGTGTAATGCTGTTTGAACACTGCGAATAACTCCGTTAAACTGAACCAGCAATGATGATGTGAGCTCTGTCCATTAGTGTCGACATTAAGGCGAAGTCGTAATTTACTATCATTTTTCATATAATTGTTCGATTTTGATCAAAGCGATACTTTTCGTACAACAAGTGTATTCGCGGGGCAGTTACAGACGCCTCATCACAAAGTTTACAAAAAAGGGAAATTACCATTATTTAACTGTCCAATTTCAAGAAAAACGTTTTGCACGATTAAGATATAGTGTTATTTAGTACGTCATTATTTTTTGGAGTTGTATTTATATATGAAAAAGAATCAGCAAATGTTAAAAGATCGTGTCCCTTTGCCATACTTGTCCTTACATGCAATCTTATATGAAGCGCCCACACATGTGCAATGTAAGACATTCTGTAAAATTCGTAGCAACTTAATACAGGATGAGAGTCAAACAAAAAGTCCCCAATTGAGCTTTATTCAGTGTTTGCTTCTTGCACAGAGTTGTAATTTCCCTTATATATCATGTGTATGGCATATGTAATATGGTCGCCTAAAACAAGATTGACTGTTCTTCAATTTCATGCAAATACATGATTATTTCAATAGAAACAGATTGTTATTAATGGCAAGTCGGTTCCAATTTAAATCTAAATCGATGCATTATTTACTTTCGTTTTTTTTAATGTCACCCTCTATTATTGTAAAAACGATAAAAAAAAAGACATTAGCTTGGCCATACTCTTTGTATGTATAAAACAGATATAATGTTTCTAATGAGCTTCTTTTATATGAACGCACGTTATCTCAGCTGTTGAAAACGATTTAAGATATCACGTTAACTTATGGAGCAATGTTTCCTTTTGAATCAATACTATCTTTCCGGACACCATCATAATGTCTTAATTGACTTTTTCAAACGGTCAAAATGATCAACGACTATTTTGAGCTCGAACTTAATGGCAGGGGTCGCCTAAGACAGAGTAAACACGAATATGCCGTCCACCTGACAGATTCCTTTAGGACACACGTCAAGTAAGATCAAACGTGACGTACTTTCATGCGAAATTTGCGTCAATTATTTGTATATGGGAATGTTTTGAGAAAGTCAATCTTGTCTTAAATCTTATAGCGCTGGAACCGGCTGCATGCTTATGCAAACAGGTTAGATCCAGGCCAGCCACCAAGTAAATCGGCGACTGGCCTGTGATTTAACCTGTTTGCTACTCTGATTATCTTTCCCCATCAAGATTTAGCTGATATTAAAGGCTTTGGAAAGTAGACGCAATAAAAATGTATTTTTAGAAAGAAAAATACCAAGCATTCTAAGGGTTAAGCGACCAGTGTTGTATGACAAAGACTCGTGGTGTAACTAATGAATGATTACGGAAGCTCCAATATGAACTTTCTGGACAACTTGTATCCTGTATTAATGTAAACTCGCATTGGATATCTTCCCATAAACTGTTTTGGGATGGCCGCTTCAAACAAGATTGGCTGTATCAGCAAAAAACTGCCTTACGGAATCCGTTAAGAGCGTTGTCTCGGATCAGATGATAAAGTTTAGTGAACGGGAATCATAATATAAATTTTTTCTTCAAAGAGGCGAGGAAACTTTGATATTAAATGTTGTATCCTTTAAAACTGTAAAGTAGCTGTGTGATATTCACTTCAAAAAGCAGTTGGACGTAGAATAAGTCTGTGTTTAAGTATGAAGAGCCTTCAACCAATGAATGAATATATATTTTCAAATTCAAAAGCATTACAACGGTTTTGAACTTCATCGCCTAACGTCTGTTCATACTAATATAAAACAGTCCGAATCAATTTTGGATTCAGCAGTCATTTTTCGTTATGCCGCAATAAAAAAAACTGTATTGTTTTATGTTTTATTCCGTCTTGTAAATTATCTCATGTATGAACGAAACACCTTCAAACTCTTACGTGTGGTTCTAGTTAGGGAAGGATTTTTTTATAGGTGATTTTACATTATAGGAACACACAGAGTCGCTGTCGATCTGACTAAGATACGCTGGTCTTTGTCGGGGTGTTACACGGACGCCCTATATTGTTAAATGTCGTTGTAAAGCGGTTGACATGTAGTTGTTTGACAGAGCTACCTCTTATACAAGGGGGATTAACCTTCATGAGGGCGGCCCATATTTCAATGATTCTACAAGGGGCAGTTCAAACAATACCACATCAATCTGTAAAAAGAAAATGTAGTTTTTGTCGCCTATTTAACCACGCGTTGTTTGTGTAAATACTCCATGTGAAGTGTGTCTCTCAAACGCACACCTAAACAAAGACTACTAAGGCCTCATAGGAAGCTGTCAGTGGTCGAAACGTCGTGAGAAATGAAGATTTGTTCATCATGAATAAAGCAGAAATGCAATTTGAGACAGCTTATGATGAATTGGAGCTTATCTTTGGACGCAAAAATTTCGATGAATGCAGTCCTCAAAAATGTATAGGGATTTTGTATGTTAAGAAAATCGAAAAGAAGACAAAAAAAAATAATTCTCTTTTACAGTTTACCCTCTTTTAATTTTAATTTACACATGGCATGTGCATTTAAGGTAGAATACCCATCATCTGCCATTTTGAAGTTTATTGAAAAATCGGATTACTTCAGTCGTGCTCGGTACACATTAGCCGGGACTGAAATTATTCGCTTTAAACAAAATAATTTCGGTCGAAACCGATATTCACCGAGAATGATCGAAGTAATCCGACGTACGAATGAATTTCAAAATGGCGAATTATGGGTATTCTACCTTAAGTGTCGAATCTTTATGACACGGCCTATTATGGATTAAAGAGGTTTCAAACACCTGGTGGGTTTCTAGGGTTTATTTATCTAAACCCTTCCCTAGAGTACGGGAGACTTTCTGCTATTTTGTCGTAGCAGACGACTTTATTGATATGTTTGTGAAAGTACGAAATCGTTTATAACAGATAGCACCAATCGAGTTTACGCAAAAATACATGTTTATTCGTTCTTACAACTTGCTGTTGTTGATAACCGTATTTTACCGACCAAGTCGTTGTCGCTTAAAAACAACTTAGAGTTTGCCTCAGTAAGGGTTTTTGTTCAAATTGCCGTTTGTTTAAACTGACACATTGAAGGGTCATGCACTAAAATTGCAACGTAAGCACTTTTTATAGGACGATTTGTTGTGGGTTATATATGGTTTTAGGTTAGGGACGTAATTGACCCTTACAGTGCTGGAACCGACTTCATGCCTATGCAAACAGGTTAGATCCAAGTAAATTGGCGGCTGGCCTGTGATCAAACCTGCTTGCTACTCTGAATATCTTTCCTCATCAGCATTAAGCAGATATTTAAGGTTTTGGAAAGTAGACTTCACAACATTTTTTTGTTTTGAACATTACTCAGCATTATAAAGCTTTACGCTATCCGAAATGAAGTAGGTGTGATGTAACAAAAAGGAGAATTTGATTTCTGTTTATTTCATAAATATAGCAGTTTTTTGTCAACTGAATGAATCATTTAGCAAAAAATTGTGAGTTGATTGATGATTGGCTGTATGCATGGATGCATGAATATATTCATAAACGAGAAGTTGCTTAAACGAATTCGTAACTGCCGAAATGGATACATGATCAGTAAATTAAAGTTGAAATAATTAATCAAGTTAAGTAGCGTAAAGCCAAATTACTCCCTCACCGACCGATGTATGCCAAGAACGATCAAAGTGGTCCGACGAAAGAATGAATTTCAAAATAGCTATAGGATTCTACATTAACCCTTTACCATAAGCCAAATTTTCGACCGTCCAAAATTAAAAGAGTTTGCAGACGACATGCCAAAATGTGATGAAATTGGAAAACAGTCTTCTGATAGGACAGAAAACATTGTGGGAAAAGGAGAAATTGCTCGTTAAGAGCAATTTCTCATTTTCCCATCATGTTTTCCAGAGTCGTCTGCAACATATTTGTAAAATGTCGTTATTGTTTGGCGCCCATACATGAGGCGGAAATAGCATGCATTCCGTCGAAAGACCCCGTGAGTCATTATTGAGAGCGGAGTGACACTGACTGACATGTAACAAGACCACATCCATATAGCTGTCACTCTCGTAATGATTCAATCATAACTACTGACAATCCTATTATTGTATCGCTATTAAACCACGAGCTTTAACCCTTATAATGCTGGGTGATTCTCTAAAAATAGATTTGTTGTGTCGTCTGCTTTCCAAAACCTTATATATCTGCTTAATTTTGATGAAGAAATATGAAATACTCGGAGTAGCAAACGGGTAAGATTACAGGCCAGCCGCCAATTCTCTTGGAAACTTGGTGGCTGGCCCGTGATCTAACCTGTTTGCATAAGCATGAAGTCGGTTAAAGCATTTTAAGGGTTCATAAACATGTCATACAAGATCTAATTATATATCTAATCATATACATATCGTCCCCGTTGCATTAGGGAATTTAACACACAACTTAGATTAAAGGCCCATTAAAGGAAATTAATGCTATATCAAACTATATTATTTGGTAAACTTTTGGATAAATTCAAATAGTTTTCACCAGAAAACACCATCAGCACAACTTAAAGTAAACCAGAACTAACCCAGATTAGCAAGTGTTATAATTCAGATTTCCAGATTCTTCACCTCTGACATTGACAGTTGATACACGCATTTTTGAACCGACCAATAAGAATTCGTTATTTTGAATATGTAAACAAACAGGTTGTTGATAGACATGATTGAATTGGAGACAACTATATTTCAAGCACAAAATAACTTATTTTTAACTAGTCTATTTAATAGGGTCTCAATGCATTCCTAAACTAATTCTCATGACTTTTATGAACATAATAAAAGAACTCCATATATTCAGTAATTTATTTGTACCCCTCTCCTTTGATGTGCCTTTAACAACAAACGGTAATACTCAAGATTAATCAACTGTTCTCGTGAAAGTTTTGATTGAAAATAAAATTCTCATCTCAAATATTACTTCGTTTATCAACTATGAAAAAGAATGATACATGTTATAAATCATTTTAACTCTGAAAACAATATCGACTGTCACTTCTTTTCGGATTGCCAGATATCATGGACGACTTAGAATTTCTTTGTAAGAATTATCGTAATTTTTCTCTCTCGTGAGACTATTTCGTGATCATATTAGCACAGCTATGCACGTGTTAATAGTTGTTTAAAACCCTTAAGCCCAAACAACTTCGTTTTGCCACATCTGCAAACCAACGTGACAATATGAATTGTGCCCCTAATGGGCAAACAAGATTTTTGTCACAATGGTTTCTACCCAATATCACAAAGACAAAAAAAAAATTATCCCCACACATTTTCATAGTCTGCCGCTGCTGCTTTCAATTTGGGCCATTTGCAAATTCAGATTTGGGGAATGAGTTTATGTTATCTTCTGCTACATGTGTAATACCACATGCCAGTGTAAGATTTGACGTCTGCATTACCGCGCGTAATCATAATAATCATAAACCGCCATTTTCTTTTCCAGTTCCGGAACACCTCGGTCTCCACGTGTCAGGATCCGCCTACTTCGAGCTGCCAGAATCCGTGACGTCACGGCGTGTACAGACTGCCTCGCTTTGGTTCTATCTGAGAAAGCCCGGCGGTAAGTCCAAACAGAAGGTGACGGAGGTCTACCTATACGTGGTTCACCCAAAGGCGAAATCCCACAACGTCAAGAAGAGCACGATGGAGTACATGAAAACGTCAACGTACGGCTGGCAAGAATTCAAGTTATCCAAGATGGTTCATCACTGGATCAAACATCCCAATTCCAACCGAGGGGTCATTATACAAGCCCTGGACGAGGACGGAAACAATTTAGTTGTCTACCCTGGAGAAAATGCCGATGAAAGTTATGTAAGTGATTTTGTTGTCACAGTGTGGTTAAAAGATGTTTGTCTTGGCATACCAGCTCTAAGGAAGTCGCCAAAGGCTACTTGTATGAAGTCCAAGTGGCGAAAGTAACGTATAGGTGGAATCAACCTTCCATTGATTTCACTTATGAACACCTTTGATTAAAAAAAATGTTAAGAACGTTCAAATGGTACCTTAATGACAGGTTCACAGAACAGTGATTAAATAGTACAGTATGTACATCGTGTAGATAAGAACGATAGCGATTGGTTTGTATTTCATTTCAGTTATATTGTGTTTAATGAATAGCTTAAACCCGTCCTTAGACTAAGGTCATTTGCTGTACATCTTTTAATTAGTTTTGCTGTTATCAACTAACAAATAGTATGCTAAATTGTAACAGATTGATTGCTGCAAATTCGAATATAATGATTTGCATTTTATATAAAATTGATAAGTTACAACTCTAACTAACTCGACCATAAATTACGAAGTTGAGCTTAAATAACCCCCTTGAAAAAATTCGGTACATGAACATTGTATCCTAACCTTAGGAATGGTATCACAGACAGGCGTCTCTGATCCTTCGCAATTGTATTAAATCATTGACAATCGTCTCTGATGTTAAACAATCGTTTTTGATCCGTGACAATTGTTTCCAATCCTTGCGATTCGCCTCAGATCAATGATTATCGTTTCCAATCCTCGCCATTCGCTTCAGATCAATGATTATCGTCTCCAATCCTTGGAATTCGCCTCAGATCAATGATTATCGTTTCCAATCATTGCCATTCGCATCAGATCAATGATTATCGTCTCCAATCCTTGCCATTCGTCTCAGATCATGGACTTGACAAGCGTCTCCGATTATTTCAGATACCGATGCTCGAGATGGCGACGGTGGAAAAGTACGGCCACGAACACAGACAGAAGCGCTCGTTCCTGAACATATGCTCCGACGACCATCAGATTGATACGTGTTGTCGATACCCGTTACGTGTCGACTTTGTCCAGTTTGGCTGGGACTGGGTGATCGCCCCAACGGGCTACAAGGCCAACTATTGCTCGGGGGAGTGCCGACACCGACAGATTGACATCAGTCCACAGGCCTACCTGATACAGCAGACAGGCGACGGGACGGGCCCCTGCTGTACGCCGTCAAAGATGTACCCTCTAGCCATGCTCTACTTCGACCACAACCACACGGTGTTATACACGTATATGCACAAAATGATCGTGGAGCGGTGCGGCTGTGCTTGAACAAACCGAGCATGTTAGATCGGATGATTTGAAACGTTCATATTGTGATACGACTTGCTTTTTGGTGCATTTACCCGCTGCCAGGTAGCTCAATCAATCAAATCAAATGTTTGGTGACCGTGGCGCCGCGGGCTTCTCTCATTGACCACGCAATAGCTATAGCTTAGACTATCGACGAAACGGCCGAAGGTATACGGACGATACCTGATCAACACACAGCAGGCCTTGAAGTAGTAAACTCTAGACATTGAGAACAAGAGGTCTTCTTTTGTAAAATCATTAACACGTTCAATGCAAATCAAACCCCGTTGTTAAGTACAGTCCAACTTGTGTTAAGCAACCATCCTTTGAAGCAGCTTACCTGCCTAAAACAACCACTTCCGAAAGTCACATTGTTGGATTTATAGTGTATATCGATTTGTGTTAAGCAGCCAACCTATCTTAAACAGCCAATTTTCTCATTTACATAGGCTGTCCTCTCAACACAAGTTTGACTGTACGTAATCTGTTTGCTATCCTGTACACGTGTGCGCATTGTGTCTTTATTTCTATGTGAATCTAATTCACGCTGGATGCATGGAGAACCTCCTCGAACTTTGACTTTTCTTTACCCTCGATGTTGAACGAGTGAAAACATGTAAAAACATGTAAAAACATGTAAAGACATGTAAAAATCCATCATCGACTTAGATATAGACGCGGTGGGTGAGTGGTCATGGACCAGTGTTACATTGGACGGAGAAGTTTGGATGTCGGAATGCGTGCCCTCGATGGTTGTATGTGTCAGGTGCTAACCACGGACCCTCTCGCTGTGATAAGGGAGGGGAAAACATGAATCGTGTTGAACTATCCATATTGATTAATGCGTTCTATATTTAATTCATTCCATTATGACATTAACTTGTTGATATGTGCTTAGAAATGGCATAGCGTGTTTTTACTTTAATGTCTTTCATCTTTATTGCTGTTTTTTTTTTATATGTGTTCTTAATGGAATAATGTTATGTATACGTGTTTGCTCTGCTCTTAGACATAGAAAAAAAAACGTTGTTAGAATATCCATGTTTTAATGTATTACCCAGAATGTTTGATACAATCAAAGATCTGAACTATAGGTGATTTCAAAGGGTTGTGATGTTAGCGTATGTGAATTGTAACAGGACGTCTTTAGCAATCTTTATAGCCCCAGAATTCTAAAACTGTGAGAATACCAAAGTTAAACACTAAGCCTTTGGATCTTAAGTCTTTACTCCGATTAGTTTATGCTCGACTAAAGTCAATCTAAACGGTTTAAAGTCCCCGTATTAATACTTAGGGGAAAAGAAATACAAACAACATAGTAAAACTGGTTCATTAAAAGCAGACACTCTTTACTCAAAGAATCTTGTTGATAAACAGAAATATTGTATCAATTAACAAATCAACCCGAAACGTGTTGACCTAAACTTGAAATTCAATAGTAGAACAGTATGATCTGGCATACCGCTATATGAACGTTAACATTAAGACCCGTTTTCAACTTTTTGAGAGGTTAAGAAATTAAAGGCACATAAAAGGAGATAAGTAGAAATAAATTTCTAAAACAATATATGGAGTTCTTTTATTATTTCTATAAAAGTCATGACAATTAATTTACGAATGCATTGATACCCTATTAAATAGACTCATTTAACATAAGTTATTTTGTGCTTGAAATATAGTATTCTCCAATTCAATCATATTTATCAACAACATGTTTGTTTAAATATTCAAAATAACGAAACCTGATTGGTCGGTTCAAACATTTGTGAATCAACTGTCAAGGTCAAGGGTGAAGAATCTCACAATTAAACTGGTTAATCTGGGTTAATTCTTGTTGGCTTTCACTTTTAAGTTGTGCTGATGGTTTTGTTTTGGTGATAACTATTTGAATCTGTCCAAACGTTTACCAATTAATATAGTTTTATATAGCATTAATCTCCTTTTATGTGCCTTTAATAATACAATTATTTTTAATTTGTGCCCAAACCCCTTTTGGTCGATTTCTTTTCCATGCAATGGATTTCGGAATATGCCCTGATATATTTTCCATGAGAAAACCTTTACATAAATGTCTCGTAAAGCATGTAAAGCGTAAAGCACGTAAAACGTAAAGCAATAGTGATGGCGTCGTTGAAACCAAGCATGAACTCTTTGCATTGAATTATACGCAACGACTTTTTGTTATTATATTGATAAAAGAGCTCGCAGTGTTCTTTAAACTGTACTAGTAGACGAAGTCGAATACCGTCGAATTAGAAATGATAACTACTGGCAAGTTATGTACTTCTACCACAAGTTGTTACGGTTCGATACAAGTTAGATTTGGATGTCTTTTTTTAATTAGATAGTATTTATATAAAGAAGTGTGTACCATCAGGGTTGAATTTAAAGAAAAAATGTTAATCTTTTAAATGAATGCGACACAGCCTTTTAGTTCGATAGAAATGACACCTATTTTGACATTTAATCATAGGTATGAATTTAAGGGCCTGTTCGAGAGGTTTCTTGTGATATCCTATTGTATTGTGATGAGAGAATGACTTTTAATATGCTGCTTATGAAATACTCCTTTGTCAAACTGCAAATACGTGAAATAAATCGATACCTGAAAATTCCGTCCATAATCTTAACGTGCAGACAGTAATCACAGGTTGGCTATATCTTAAAGACGTTCGAAATAACATACGAACTATTTTCTCTCCCCTCTCAGACAAGTGTTGGCTTTAGTACAGATGTAGCGAGGTGAATGAGAGGTCGGCATACAATCTGTTTCTAATTTCTGACACAGTCGGAAGTCTGGAATGTGATATGTAAATGTGTTTCCTGTAAGGTTATATCAATATCCAAATGTAATGGCGACCCGCATGAATGGTAGGTGCCAAGCACGCTCGTTACTATTCCAAAAATCACGTGACAAGTTATCCAGAATGTAAAACTTGCGAAATCTGCTGAACGGCTCTTCAAACCGCCTACGCCATTGGATGCTCTTTGAGATTAATCTATCGATTTGCATTTTTGGACGATTTCAAATGGGCCCGCCTGAATGGAATTTTCAATCGAGTTTATCTAAGGAGGTATATTTTAGAGAACATGCTACAGTGCATGTCGATACAAGACGTCATTGATGCGTCAATGGCACCTCTTGTCTTTTATCCCATGACGAATTGATTCAAGCCTATGTCAACATGCTATTGAATAACCATTAGTGTATGACGTCATGCTCTTGTCGCATTAGGTAATCCTTTCTCGGGTTTATTTGACTAGGAACATGCCCCCGCCTTTACTTTATTGGTAATTGGTAGGGTTACATTGATCCGTCATTCATTTAGTTGTTAGGGGATTGCATGTCAACGCGTCGTTGAATGAGTGATTCATACAATACATAGAACCCTAGTACATGTACTAACCGATTTAGATATGCTAGTTGCTGGTTTAGCGAGATCCCTATATAATCCAACAGCTTGAACGCAGAGGTCGAAATGTGAGCAAGGCATTATCAAGTGATGTTGATCAAAGTAACTTAGTTACCATCCCATAGAAAAATTTGTCAAGATTATTTAGATAAATTCATTTGGTGAAATTAATCTTTTTGTGAATTGTTTCCTATAGTGGCAAATGGACAATTTGCTCATTACGATTTACCAATATTTAAGTTTCAAATATTGTCATAATTTGCTTGTGCTTAATTCAAGAACTCTTATTGCCTACAGGATTCCACATTGACAAACTAAAAGTACCTGATACACATATATAGTTGAGATCCAGTATTCTAGTAAAAAGAAAAGATGCTAAACACTGACAAAGTGAAGGTTTGCCTATGTGATCGTCTAATGCATGATCCGACCCCGTTTAGAACCTGCCTATGTGCATTATATATCCTTGATATTTCTTCCCCATCGATTGGTGTACGCTGGCACTAAGTCAGTTATTTACAAGCCAAACTTGTTCTATATATCTTTTGTTATCGTTTGCTTAAAGAGATGTCATTTAAAATGTCAATAAAATTCGCTATTGAAAAGTGCATTTATCTCTTGTGTGTCTTCTAAATCCATATTTCCCCAATGGAACGTGAATCGATCCAAACCATGCTTTAAGTAAAGTTCATAATATGTCATTTCAATGACGTATATCAGTGTATACTGCAAGGGTAGTAATGGAAACTGTAACTTGATTTAATTGGACGTTCATTAGTTTACATTTACACCCATATCTCAGGCACATCATTGCTATAAACACTCGTGTTTATGCTTCTGTTATTTCTTCACACCTATAAGAGGGTGTCGATATTGATGATTCGATGAGGGTGCTGCGCTGTTTGTTCAAAGTATCATGTAACATATAACAATTGAAGACCCCGATATATCCTGATCCGTTCTACAGACTATTTTATGTGGCTATCCCCCACCACATGAACATACATTTCAATCAACAACAATGCTATTGAATAGGAATGGAGACAGAAACACGGGCATATATGGCACCGAATCACACAAGGTCTCTGAAAGTGATATTTTTGCAATCAGGATTAATGTGACTAGGCTTTATAAAGCCAAGATGCATGAATAGCAAATACAGACATTTGAGCTTAACATAGCCCTTCATGGGTTAAAAACAAACTACCTTTGCCAAATAATGCTCTTTAAGACTTTCGATTGCAGATGGAATGAAGGTGGGAGACAAATGATACAGTTTCTCTGAAGGATATAACTACCGTTTCTGTAATAGAGTTGTAAACTGTATCAAAATTACTACAAACCTTATAGAGTTATAATAAATTCATTAACCCAAACACGGATTGTATGTATAGTAGAAATAGTAAAAGAAACCTTAAAACACATATTAATGCTATTTCATGTGAATATTGCTTTAAGAATGAAACAAATCGTACGTGTCTTGGAAACGGCGACATATCGCATTTTCTTTACGTTTGTCTAACTTGATACAAGTTGAATTTAAATTCTATTGGGTGCAAGGCTTGGGAATCACGTGACCAATTTTTACGATATTATGTCCGAACAAGATGGCCGCGCCCATGATGGAACAGGTATTTTTACTTTTCTGGTCTACTTTTGTAAACGATTAGCACAGTGTGAATCCTGCACGAGTTCACCACCAACTTTCCGGTGCTGGTGGTATATTATAACCCATGGCTTATAACAGCGTTACGTCTTACATTCGGCAGAGAAATCGCAGTCGACGGGCCATGTTTCAAGATCATTCGCACAGTTGTACGCCCTCGGAGAATCGAACTTGTCTTTCCGAGACGATATGTGTCAAAATCATTAAATAAGAAAGTAAAGTATTGTACATGTGACCAATGTGTCACTGTAACTACCACTTTTCTAATGAATGAAATAAACCACGATCGTATATGGGAAAGATTTAGACTATATCATCACTATGTATCAAATCAAACTTCGCTTCTTAATAATCAAAATATGGCCATTGCTATTAGGACAATTGCTTTGTAAAGCAAATGATGTTTGTATTGAACTTAAAGATAAATCACGAAACACAGCTCTTCTAGATTATCTGGGAATACAGTTCCGGGGCAAGAGCCTTTGTCAGCGTACAAAGTGAAAGTTGATAGTTCCTCGTCTCTAGTCAGAAGCTTCTAAGTTAATACAACAAGCCACTATGACAAGCTTTAACCCATGTTGTGCTGGAACCGACCTCATGCTTATGCAAACAGGTAAGCTCCAGGCCAGCGGCCAGGAAATTGGCGGCTTGCCTCTGATCTTACCTGTTTGCTTCTCTACGTACATATCCTCACCAAGACTAAGCAGATATTTAATGTTTTGGAAATCAGATGACACAAGAATGTATTTTTTTAAATCTACTCAGCATTCTGAGGGATAATAATCTCATAACATTGATTAGCAGTATTTAACTAGGAAAGCAGCATGTGACCTCGGAAAGGCGTTTGACATCATAAATAATCAGTGTATGTAGAAAATTTCTACATACACTGATTATTTATGATGCCAAACGCCTTACCGAGGAATGCATCTCGCCTTCCTTATATTCTATAAGACTGAAGCCACGATGATTACAATTTACAGCATAAATAAACTCGGACAAACCAAATTTAAAAGAAGGGGGGTTTAAACTATGGGATGCAATGGTGAAGTAATTCTAGGCCAGTGGGTCATATCCAATAATCGCTTGGGAACCAGAACCAGATACCATGATTACGTGTGCTGTGCGATAAAAACGGCCCTTTACCGGGGTTGAAGTTAATGTCTAATCTAATTGAATCACATTCAATCTGGAAAATTCTAAATGAAAGCGGCCGCGTTGCGTGGTGTCAAACATCAGGCTGTGTCCATCACGCATACCGGTTCTGCACGAAGCAAACTGCCTCGGATGTATATCCAATCTCTATGTATTCTCCAATGTATTGAATAACTTGGCAAAAGCCATATACTTTGCAGGTAAACCAAACAATTTAGTTATTCATTTTCAAAAGAATTGATGTCTTATAAAATTAAATCATAAGTAAAATTACACTTCCTTACACTTTTTGTTCTTCAGCTAACACATATGCTTTTATATGTTCTCTTATATGTTCGTTGTCATGAAACATTTGTATCATATGGATATTGCTATAAACTGTAACTGACTTTGCATTAAAGAATAATGCACTATAATGTTTATGAGGACAGTACGATGGTCTAAGTGTTAGAAAAAGTGTCGACTGGGATAAGCCTCGTAGGTTGATTCGTCAACTTGAGTTGTAAACCTTACAAGTGGGCGATAGCGCACGTTTGTTCAGTTCCTGGCAATATATTTGGTTAATGGAACCGGTTCACACTTTTGATTTGAAAGCGTAAAGTATTTTATCTGGTTCAGTAGGTAACATAGTTTAAAACAAGGTCATTATTTCACACATTTCACATTTCAAGTCATCAGTGCATTGCTGAGGGAAGTTCGTAACAAGTGTGAAGGATTTGCAACAGTTTTGTGATCATTAGTGTCGTCGTCAAAAAGAAAGACAATACTAAGCATATCTGTTATTTGTGATGAATTTTTTTAATAGTTTTGCTGTTCCTTATCCACCGACTATCTCAATTCTTAAAGTATCACCATTCTAAAAATGTTATTCTTTGCGTAGTGTGCTCAATTTGCGATATCTTATGTTATTGTAAATAAACAAAGACACATTTTGTCGATGATTGCCAATAAAGGAAAAGAATTATCATTTTTGAATTATGGGTTCTTAATGAGGCATACTTTATGGGCCATAACACCCTGTTGAAATGCCCCGGTTATCTGTTTTTGCGTTGGCCAGATTAAAACATGAGTAATATGTTATAATGATGTTTAACTGTTACTGGTCTTGTCATGGAGTGGATTTTGCGAGACCTTGAACCCTTATAGTGCTGGGACCGACTTCATAATCATGCAAACAGGTTATATCCAGGCCAGCCGCCAAGTAAAGTGCGCCGTTGAGCTCTACATCCATGTATACTATTGAAGTTGATCTATAAAATCAAGTGCCTACTATTCTTAATCATTCCTTGTAACGTTTTCATTTCCATTTGAAGTTTTATTGTTGATCGATACATCAGACATGAATTGAACTTGGCACAATGGTTCTCATTTCAAAGAACATTGTTCTATGAACATTACCCGATAACCTTGGTCTGATTATGCGAGTTTGCATTTTCCAGAGGCATGAACGTAATTTGTTTAATCACACAGATTTGTTACGGAGTAACATCACATCAATCTACGATGAACAATGAAATTATATTGTAAACGTCGTGGCAAAACAGGAACCGATCATTAGGTCGCATCTTCATTCTGTAAATAATTAGTAGCGTCAAACGACACATAGATTAGTTATTTACAATAGGGATCGAGGTTAATATTTATCCTGTCACTAGTGCCATTTTGGGACCGATTACTAGGTGCCGTATAACATTTGTGATATCCGGCACTTACCATATAACACATCCACGTGACAAATCATGACGTCATAAGAACGCCATGACACATGACGTCATGTTTACATCATTCTCTGCTTTTTTTCATGTGTTTTATTTTCATTTTGTTTGTTTAAAAGTATACATAAAGGTAACAGGATAAATAGAATAGATGATTGGTGTCTTTGAATAGGAAAAGTTATCAGGCTCGGCATCGGAATATTATCCGTTTTGCCTCCGGCTCACCGGATAATATTCCTACGCCTTGCCCGATAACATATCCGATTCACGACACCAACTATCTATTCTCTATGTAATACAACATTTTGGGGGAAGTCATAAGACAGCGTAGACTAAAAGCTTCCCTCAAAATGGGTAATTTGCTAAAAATATTTTGTTGTAACCTGTTTTTCAAAATCTTAAATATATGCATAGTTTTGATGGGGATTGATACTCAGAGTAGCGAACGGATTAGACCACAGGTTAACCGCTAATTAACTTGAAGCCGGTTCCAGTACTATAAGAGATAAACTCACCTTTTTCGAATTTAAACCGATTCCGAAGTTTTCAATTTCTCGAAACATTAATTCAACACCTTTTCAAATTCGAGAGCTGTTACGTTAAGAATATGACGGGAAGCCATTTCTCATGGTTTTCTTTACTCAGCAAGCATTCCACACTAAGTTATTCAACCCCATTTCAGCGATTGTTTGTCGGATGGAAAGGGTCTGAACTCTGAATACCTTCAAAAGAAATACTCTAAGCAGATAACAATTTTCTTAGTTTATAGAGTTGGTCCTATCTTTCCCCAGATTGGCTGGAATCGATGTAGAGGCACCAAGGTCGAATGTTGGAGAGGTTGATTGGCTTATCGTGTAGACCAGCTGAGTGAGATACCCGATATCGGGAACTGTACATGCTTTCCATGATACGGTGGAACCACTCTGTCAGAAAACACGCCAACAACCATTTTACATTAGAGATGATCCTTCCCAAAAAAGTAGATATCAGATGACGGCATTTGTAAACTTGGGATACAAAGAGATACAAATCGATGTTCCTTTGCCAACATTAACCTTCTTAAATGTCAAGAAAAAATAAAAAGTTAGATTTTTGTGTCGTCTACTTTCTAAAACCTTACAAATCTTCTCAATTTTGATGAGGAAAGATACTTAGAGTAACAAACATGTTAGATCACAGGCCAGCCGCCAATTTACTTTGCAGCAGGCCTGGATCTAACCTGTTTGAATACGCATGAAGTCGGTTCCAGTATTGTAAGGGCCAAATATCAAATGACGTCCTTTGTAAAATTGGGATCAAAACATCCTCGCAACCCTTATTCTGTCTTTGAATTTCTAATGGCTCCTTCTGATCCGTGTTCGCAGATAGCCCTGAAGCAATTATAATTGGTAACGACATCAAAGGATCTTCTATCTTTTCTATCATATCAGCTGCAATTACTTTTAGAGAACTGCTATTTCTGGAGTAATATGGTCTATTATAAACTGCAATGACATTTCAGGGAGTGCTTTCTCTTCAGATACAATTATCTAACGAGCATGGCTATTAATGGAGTGATGGATCAGACACTTTGACGAAGACCAGTTAGAAACATACATAAGGATATCAATGCATGTCTTTCATCAACGCATTACTTTTATCATTCGGAATAGCCGACCCCTATATTAAGACTACAAGGCGTCAATCAACAACTTGATGTGCGACGTTGATTAAACACAAATCATCAGCATGTGGAGAAAATCGTTTTTACTTTAACATTTTCATTACACAATTATTTCAACGATGTATATAGACGGTTTCACGAGTTAACACTCTTAGTGTTGGGACGGACTTCATGCTTATCCAAATAGGTTGGACCCAGGCCAGCCGCCAAGTAAATTGGCCATTGGCCTGTTATCTAACTTGTTTGCTACGCTGAGTATATTTTGTCATCAAAATTTATCAGATACTTAAGGTTTTGGAAAGTAGACGATTCAAGTGTTTTTTTTTTAAAAAAATACCCCAATGTTCTAACGGTTGATCATCGTTAATATGGAGCTTAATTGTCGCATATACTTTTCTAGCATAGAGTGCTTAATTTACACACTGTATAAATTGTCTTAATAACCGCCGTGATTTTCAACCAAGATTAACCATATCGGTAATGTCGTTCAATGTTATTCATTGCGATCCTGGCCGGATATTGATAGCATGAAACCATTGCTTAAACCCCCACTCAATCCATTATGCATGGTCGCATGCAACCGCCCTTGTTAGCGGAACAATGGATAATTACAGGAAACATGCATGTCGACAAGGTTAATCAATACCTGCGATGTAGGAAAGCACGACAGTAAATTATTGATAAACGGCAAGTCGTTTGCAGTGGGCACTGAGGCTAGAGTGTTACTGGGTCGACTTTCAAGGTTGTATGGTGAGTCTTTAGAGGGACTGTCTCACAGAATGCAAATGCTAGTAACAAATATTAAAAGGACAATTTAACCATTATAGTGCTGGCCATTCCCCACCTCTACACGAATAACCATTTCCAATACCTAGATTTCAAAGATGCTAGAAAACCTGTGTTTTTGTTGAATAGATGTGAAACAAGCTTAATGTTCTTCAATGCTTTGATTAAAAAAGACTTGTAGAAAACAGTAATGGGTTGCTCTCGCACATTTATTTGCTAGACTTGTTTGATAAAAGTGTTGACCCGTTGCATAATCTGGGTCTAAGACATTTTTCTAAATTTAAATTCAGGACAGACATAAAAGGCCATTGTTTGTGAGACAAATCGTTTAAATGCTTTCTTAACTCTGCAACATGAAAGTGTTACATCTCCATAGTTATGAAAGGAAAATGAAGTGTATCAATTATCTAGTTTTCGGTAAATTAATATATCTTCAATGGTGTTCTATTTATAGACGATGTTTTATTGTTAAAAAATCTCAATTTGTGAGATAGTCCTTCTAACCGTGCGGAAAGTAGCGAGTTTGAGATCTCACTTTGACGAAAATGTTTTCTGTCGTTTAAATAAGTCATTGGGACATGATTTACTTGTCTTTCATGAGTTTCAGTTTCAACATTTTATGTCCTATAATACTACAAAAAGTATAAAAAAGGAATTATACAACTATTCTAAATGCATATCGACACTACAATGTGCGAGGAAAGTCTGCACAGTGTTATCGCTTATTCAATGAAAATGACAAAACGATTCAGGAATCTTAGTCTCTAACCGAAAATCCACACAGCTTCGACACTATCAAGCTAGATCATACCTTTTGATTCATTTTTCTTGTGGTTAAGCGCATGGTTACTTGGCAAGAATAAGCGATTGTAAAATTCAGCAAAAAATCAAACAAATAACAACAAGGTTTATCTATTCTGTATTGGCAATACCGCCCAATTTTTCATAAGCAAAACCGAGAATTATTCTTTATGTGTCTAAAATGTAAAAGTCAACCAATGACCTTAGGAGATTCCATACAACTGCCAGTCATACAGTCGATTTATGTTGTGTTAATGGACACGCTACAAAGTATGGTATATAAACATAAATCGTAATATAAGATACCAAGGCAAAGACATGCGTAGATAATCTGTTTACATCATGGAATTCTCTACTTTGTGTCATTTACTTCTAAATGTGAACGTCCAGATATCTTTTATAGGACCATGAAATTTGACGCAAGTCAAGGCTGAACATAAAGTACGACGGACACTACAGTGTCCTGATTTCCAAACCTTGACTGAGCCAACTAGTTTACGGAATTCGATATGGTTAAATGTAATACGATGATATTGTCTCAAGTATTTGGACAAGTGTGTTGGAATGGCGATACCGTCAGCTTGGTAGTGTTATTGTTTCTAATTAACGAGAACAATCAACGGACAACGAAAGCTGACTGCCAATATATATGTCTGAAACATCCTGAAATCCGCATTGAAAGTGGCTTGATGGTAAAAGGTTCGAATCATGATTATCTACCTGGTACGTGTTAAAGTAACATTAGACGTTCATAGCAATGGAATTCCCGCTTATCCACTTCCACCGTGTTAAGAATATAATGAAAAGGAATTTCTGAGAAGCCAATTAGCCAAATGACCCAAATTACTGACCTAGTTCATAACGCGTTAGCGTGTTAGTAACCGATTGACTTCTTCAATAATTTTCTCGACGATGTCAATAGCTAAGCATAATTAACACTTGGAATGCTGGGTAATTTTCTGAAGAAAAAGTATTATGCCGTCTGCTTTCCAAAACTTTAAATATCTGTTAAGTGTTATTGAGGAAAGATACCCAGAGCAACAAACAGGTTAGATCACAGGCCAGCCGCCAATTTACTTGGCGACTGGCCTGGTTCTAACCTGGTTGAATACGCATGAAGTCGTTTCCAGCGCTATACGGGTTAAAACGGTTAGGCATATTTTGATCTCTATCAGATACCCATTTATCGAAATGTCTATATGGGCGACAGTGGTGCAGTGGTAAAGCGTCGGTTCTTGATACGGAGGGTCCCGGGTTCTTCACCGCGAGCCCGAATTATGGTTATATATCCAGGAAGCAGAAACGAGAGTCAGGTAGTTGCAAGGACTTGTTTCACGACGTTAAAGGAATACGTTGACATCAAAAGAAAAGCGTATAGCAATACAGTCATTCGTAGTTATAGATTTTATCTCGTAGTTTGTGACAATTTTGTCCGTACGTAAGCGCTGCTTTCATCTTAACTGCAAGGAAAATATTCTGACCGTTGTGCCAGAGGCTGATTGCTTTGTCCGCAATTCAGAACAGAACAGAAACAATCTATCCAGTGAAAAGTTTTTTTCTGTCTTGTTATTATAAGTAGATAAGGCAAACGTTCCATAGCACGATGGTCGGAATATTTCCCTTGCAGAAAAGCCCCGAGTCCGTAAATCCAAGGACGGAACAAACATGGGAAGCCTCAAAGATGCCGAAGCCCAAAGGCAATGGGTCCTTTATTCCTATTCCATTTATATACAATTATTGAAATAGTGTGCTCTTCGAAAAAAATATTTATGAATGTACCTTTCAATGTCCTGCCTGCATATCTCACGGATTTGATGCGCAATTTATGGGTGTAACTCTAGAAAACATAAATTGTTGTTAATCTAATCTGGACATCTGGAATAAGAATTCTAAAAATAACTTTTATCTAAAAAGCAATGACCGCAATTTAACAATGCGCTGTGTGTATATACTGCGTAATTCAATTAATCACACGCTGAATTTCTTACCACTTCCATTAACCCCACTTTCCATCAAAATAACGAATACTTGTGGCTATGAAGCATACAAAATACGCATTTTAAATGAGAATAATTACCATAGAAAGTGAGAAAAAAAACCCGAAGACTGTTCTATTCTAAACATATCATCCGAGTTATCTTGTCAGAACAATTTGGCAAACATACGTCCAAACAAAAACGATATTTATTTTGGTATCAAGTTACAAAGTTTGCGCAATTATTCCTCATGTTATAAACCACCTGTCACTTTTGACGTAATGTATGGACGAGTTTTTGACTGGCATTTAAATGTAGTGCTAACAAGTCACTCGCTCCACCTGCATCAGCTGTGAGATTGGCATGCGAGGTACGTGGTGTGGAATGCTAACCAAATTGGTCTTACTTTACACTGTGGAACCAAACAAAAAAGCCGTTGCGCTATTCGGGATATATGGTTAGAAATACTGATTTGGAAAGAGGAATCTTTCGATACGAGCATGATTGTCTGTTGTTGCAGTGATCTTAAAAGGTTTGATGCAAGTTTTAGAAGGTGTAGTGTTTTTTTTAAACAGTTTGGCAATACCCCGACGAAATATGCCCAATTCTTGATTAAAGGGTCGCAATTAGATTTGTATACTAGAGAACGGACGATTTCGATGTCAGTTGAAGCGAACGACTTTGAACCAGGACATATATTTGATCAAGCGTTGGCTCTCAATAGTAAACAGGGTTATAGGTCAACTGTTTTCCCAGAGCCAACGTATAAAGCGTTTGAATGAAGTCCTGGTTAACCCTTGCAAGACAGGGTTAAAGAGATATTCCTCTTCTGCTGCTCTTGTATCTTTTTTTTTTGGATTTGAATTGTTAACATTGTGCAGATTGGTTACCGTCGACACGGCTTGTGAACGCTCTGTCACACCACCATGGTGCTGACGACGAAATCGGTTGCGCAACTTCCGGTTTAGCGACTTTAGGGTAGGATATTGCTATTTTTCTGCATTTTAAGACATGTGATTAAAGATCCAAAATCAAGATTAAACCCTTATCGAATCCAACCGCATATAGACAAAGTGTCAGTTATGAACTCGTGGAATTGGCTGAGATTTCGTAAATCTTCCTCGCCGATGAAACTCGAAAATACAACCTCCCGATACCCCTTCGCAAAACCAGTAAAACATCATGCAATTTGCCATTTTATGTCAAGGTAAATAGATGTTCTGATCAATAATGATATTCAAAACTATCAAGTAGTAAAATTTGCTGCATTTTAGGTTTGTTTGCATAGAATATCACACTGTTTACCTAGTGGGGCCGTGACGGTCCTTCGACTTGCAAATCTGAATTGCATCGACGAGGGAAGTTACGAAATCACAGCCGATTCCTCGAGTTCATCACTTTATGCGGTTTGATGCTATAACGGTTGAATCATATTTTTAGACTTTCGATTACTTGTCTGAAAATGTAGGAAAATAGCAAAATCCTACCCTAAAATCGCTAAACCGGAAGTTGCGCAACCGATTTCGTCGTCAGCACCACAGCGGTGCAGCAGAGCGTTCACCAGCCGTCCCGAGAACCTGTCGTACTTGGCTCGATATTCATCGCTTCCCATTTCTGTCGCCACAATATACCTTAACAATTGTTGAATCGACAAGAAACGTTAAAGTATTGTCTCAGTCTGTGTAATGTTCACGTACCCCTTTCATGAATCCACGGCTTAATTGGCCGTCTATTTATGTCCGACCAGCATTTCTATATTGACGCCAAGTCCGCATTTCTACTAGATCATATGTTAATTAACACTTCCTGAGGAAATAATAAACATTGCTGGAATTTCAAACACTCGTTAAGTGTCTGAATTCAGGCCAAATCTGGTCAATGATTCATTAAAGGTGGTCAAATACAAATTTAAAACATTCCCGATCGGTATGAACATGTACAGAGAGGAATGCGGGCATTTCCAAATTACTTGTTAACTACACTGCTCACAGGTTGTTGATGAAGCGCTCCTTAGGTAACTTGAACCAGATTTGCTAAATCCATAGGACAGAATTAAGCAAATACGTCGATATTATTGTTAGTTATTATTATTATTATCATTATTATTATTATCATTATTATTATTATTATTATTATTATTATTGATAATGCTATATAAGCGTATAAGTTGCACAAAACACCGTACGCATAATATTGTACGATTTAACCTTAAATCATTTAATTGCAGCTTTGTACCCAAAACCAATTCCAGACATTTTCACAAATTTTCTTAGCGTTAATAACACTGCAAAGACCATAAGACTTATATTCCATTCCCTATTACCTAGACAGCAACCTTAATTGTTTATCAATCAGACACTGGTCACGAAAGAAATCGAAGTCGAAGACCAACTAATTTAGACATACGTCGACTGCGTTTTCTTCGGCGAGTGTTGGACGTAACGCCGTCATAAAGCATTGGTTATCATATACCACCAGGCCCTGAAAGTTGATGGTCAACTCATGCGGAGTAAAAACTGCGGCTATTATTAGCAAAAGTAGGTGACAAAAGCAGCTGGGCTTGTTCGGAAAGTAAATCGTAAACATTGGTCGCGTGATTCCCCCGCCTGACATACAGAAATTGTGACAGGTTCACATTGAAATAAATATCATAGGATTATTACAAAGGTTGAAACCCAAACACGTCCAGTGTGGTATTTGGTAGACATCACTGTGACAAAAGGAGGAAATGCTGGTTACATGCATGTCTCATTTTTTTTACAATTGTTTCTTATGATATTTGTAAAAGTTGCATGTTCACACATGAGGCAATATGCAAGTCAAAATAAAATGTCGTTGAAACATTACAGTTGTTTTATTGCGGTTTAATATCCAATGAGAAATAGCTTCTGAACACAATATTGCTTCAATACATGTCAATATTTCCAAGTCAGAACAGACGATTTGCCATGAATTGAATTTCAAAATCGTTGCAACGCTTTAGGACATGAATACATATCCATTTACTAGTCATTGGCTCTAAATATCAAAAAAAGAAATAGTTTCGCCTCTAAAGGCTATCCTCCAGTTTGTCTGATACATCTGTACAACTACTACAGTGAACCCTCGTTTATCCGAACATGTCCGTTACCAACAAAATGTCCGGTTTACCGAAGAATCCGGACTAATGAAGCAGAGCATGTTCTTATTCACATTAAGACATAAACGGTCTGTATGAGCGGTATATACTTATAACCCTTTAGCAAACGCCAAATTGTCGACCGTCCCAAATTGAAAGAGTTTGCAGAAGACATATCAAAACGTTATGAAATTCAAAGATAACCTTCTGATATGGCAGAAAACATTGTGGGAAAAGGAGAAATTGCTCGTCACGAGCAATTTCTTCTTTACCCACAATGTTTTCAAAAGTCGTCTGCAACAAACTGGTCCAATAAATCCGTTCCCTTACAATTTCGTTCGGATTGCGAGACATCCGGATAATCGGGGTCCGGTTAAACGAGGGTTCACTGTATACAGCTTTGAAGAAATTAGATACTCGTATCCAAATTTCCTACCATCTGTGAACAAGCACCTTTTAACCCTTTACCAAAAGCCAAATATTGGACTGTCCCAAATTGAAAAAGTTTTCTGACGTCATTTCATAATGTGATGAAATTGGAAAATAATCTTATGATAGGGCAGAAATCATTGTAGGAAAGAGAGAAATTGCTCGTTAAGAGTAATTCCTCCTTTTCTCACAATGTTTTCCAGAGTCGTCTCCATCAAACTAGTCGAATCCCGTTATTGTTTTGTAATGGGCTAAAGGTGCGTCATAACGCGCTATTAAGATATAACATATTAATAACAGATATATCTTCATAAGATATGAGCGTATGATTAAATGCCCATAACTTTCACATTAGTTCTTTGTCTTTAACAAATGAGTGGAGACGTTAGAAGTTTAACCTTTATGGAAGAGTATCTGAAGTATGCACTCCAAGTACAAGAGGTTCTAATACAAATGGGTGATCATAAGCGAGAGTCCAGTTCTATTAAAACGAAACCTGTTGCCCAAAACGTACGATTTATATGCAAAATAAGATTGATCGCTCCTTGATAAATGCCAAAATGTCGCTTCCAATGATATTTGAGTGTTATACAGGCGCTTAGTTAATTAAACATATTCATTAAACATCGGAAATGATTATGGTTTGACGTCTGCAATGTATTCAAGATGTGACAGGTACCGTCTAAGCCATTGAAGGACGGCATCACTAAGTTATGCGTACCTAGTTAGGGTATGAATTAATATGAATCTAAGACTATTGTATAATGCAAAGTTTTGGTACCAACTTTTAAATAAGGGGTTAACATCGCGGCAACGTTATTACAGTTATATTGCGGTGCCGAGCTTTTGGTGATGGAAGACCACCCCCCCATTCTCAACTGCCCAAAAAGACAGGTCAAGCCGGATAGAATCTTCAGCATTCTATTCGGAGACTACACCAAATTAAGATTCATACGGGCGGAAGACCGTGCCGAAGGCACGGTCTGGAGACCGCCTATATGTTACACGTACGAAATGAAAAAATGTACCTACAAAACAAAGTATTCCGATTGACTCAGAACCCTAAAGGACTTTTTTTCGGCCATGCTTTTGCAGCCTCGTTCTGACTCCATATGGCGCCATCTTGTCCAAAAAATTATTTTTATTAAGGTTTTTTGGTAGCAATGACGTGGAAAAATCAAAGTTAACAAACAAAAAATAGAAGGATTTTCCTCCGAATATTTTTTTAAAAACCTTAAACAATAAATTATTTTGTAAAATTTAGACCGCATTTCATTCTTTTCCGTTTATTTGGTGAAGGTGGCGTCTCTCATCCTAAAACCAGTCGATTCTACACATGTTGACATGGTGATTACACCAAGAACCTTTCCGTTTTTGTGTATCACGTGACAAGTCAGTTTCTTTACAATTCATCACCCCTCTGATCACCGCTTCAAATCTTAAATGGAATGAAATGATCGCCTTGTTGAACGCACATCAACAACGACGAATATTGATTTTGTTACGCATCTGGTGTCGGTGTAGTATACATTTACTATAGTACACTTTCCAACTGTGTTAACTAAGCGTAATATGAACATACATTTTAAAGACGAAAGATAGGTTTGTTTACATTGAGATCGTTTTTAGGATGAGTAACTTCGGTTCTTGTTTTTGGATTAACGATGTGCTTGTTTTGTTTATTTACACGTTCTTTGCTATTTGAATATACCTATCATATGATGACTTCCAAAACATCTGTCTTTTCACCGACTTTTAATGGGGACATAGCCGTGAATCATAGTAATGACTCTTATTCAAGTAAATTCCATTTGTCTGCTTTCCAGAGTCAGCCATAGTTCAGACTGTGTGAAGGTCAAATCTGAACCGGCAACCAAAGAAAAGAATGTTGTGGTGCTGCATAAAGAAGTATTCTTTTTCTTATAAGCAAATGTAAGTACAACTTATCTTTTTCATGAGTAATTATGTTATGAATAATACCTTGCAACTAGAGATCGGACATATAAGGAAATTTTGAATTGAAGAGCTTTTTACTTAAGAAAGAAGGGTTTACTTGAAATACAGGTGTTTTATACTGTTTTCAACACTATGTCAAACATTAAATGACTTTTAGTTTGTGTACATATCAAAACATCCTCTTAGCATAGTTTTTCTAGAGAAAAACTGCTCTGCAATATTTACCAATTAGATTACTTTATTTTCCTTCCATTCATAATTTGATGAGAAATCTTCATAAACAATGATTTAAAAGCATGCATAATGACTAATGAATTTCAAACAAGTGGCTGGAATAGTTTTGTTTTTCCATTAATGTACATGGCTCAGAATTAAGCATTAAGCTACATGTCTGGATAACCTACCAGTATAAGGCTAGGAAATGTTTCTTGCCAAAAAATACTCCACAGCAATTTAGGTGAATGTCTTTGAGGATCAAACCCAGGTCCACACAACTAACCATTTTGCCACTGTGGGACAAAACCATGTATATCTAAACCTTGCTATGACATGAACCAAATCTACTGACCTTTTCAAATCAGATTCATATAATGATTACATCTGAATGAACAAAGACATCATAAGTAATTCTATGACAAGATTTTGGCAAACATGTTGATAATTAAAGGAGATTCAAAACAAAGTTTTGGAATACAAAAAAGACTCTACAGTACTTTTGAAATGATATCTATTCAACATTCATGTTTTATGTACATATATTTTATATATCAAAACACTGTATAATGTGTACAAGGTATGTACAAGGTACAGTGACAAAGAAATAACCATTTAACATGGATCTTGTTTTTAACTTAAGTTTCTTCCATTATCTTTTTTAAACAGAAACAGTTGTGCCTGACAGAGGAGGAACTGTACATGAAAGTGCTGACATGAAAGATAGCCTTGACAAAAAGAAAACAGATGAAGAAGTGTTTGAACATTTTCCCTGCATTTTTTTTCCTCCAAACTTTAAAATCTAAAACATGTGTGAAATCTATGTTTTGTAGCACAACACAAACAAGACTGACAGATATGCACATGTATTTCCCATACTGATAGATAGTTGTAGCAAAACTGTCTCAATTAGTGAGATGAAAGAAACTTTTCCCATAATGTTTAAGAAACTAGGGTTAAAAGTAAAAACATTGGACAGTAAGAGTTTTTATTCATTATTTTGTACAATATAAGGCAGCAGGTAGCATTTAAAATTAAAACTGAGATACATATTGCCGTTATTTATTGCATATTTTGCAACTGATTTTGAGGGACATTTTTACTGCAAAAGGGTGAATTATTGTTCAATAAAATACAATAATATCTGCTTAGTTTCAATAGTAAACCAGTTAAGCCATTACCAAACAATAATGTCATTTAACCACTTTGTTGAAGACGACTCTTGAAAACATTATGGGAAAAGGAGAAATTGCTCGTGACAAGCAATTTTTCCTTTTTCCACAATGTTTTCTGCACAATCAAAAGATTATTTTTCAATTTGTAACGTTTTGAAATGTTGCCTGCAAACGCTTTCAATTTGGGAATTAAAAATTTTGCGTTCAGTAAATTGTTAACTCATGTAAACACATTTTGAAGCAAGTGGGGCTTAACAAATTTGAGTTAAGCCACCATTGTAACTAAATTATTTTTACAGTAAGTATTCCCTTTTGTCACAATGATTTTATTCTCTGCAAAAATGCTCTCTTTGTTTCTGATTACAAACTTTTTTGATTGCAAATACTTTCTATTTCAAACAATGAGGGCTTTACATTATGAAATCATTTGGACATTACTAGAAATAAAGCATAAACAATAATAATTTCTAAATGTTATTGTGTAAAAGATATTGTTATTAATAGAAATATTGTTTTGAAAGATTTCCTTGCATCACATCGGCTTCTTATTCTCTGTTAAAGCTATGTTAAACTCTTTCTACCTTTTGAAACACTACATGATGCAGGAGTCTTTTAGAAAACACTATGACAAAATCATAAATTGAGTCAAATGACTAAATGAGCAGTTATCCTTTTTCTCATCATAGTTTTAATCAAATTTCATAGTTAGATTATGCAATTTTCCTGTGATTTGCTATTGCTTTCATTGGTAATAGTCACAAATAAAGCTTGAATGAAGTTTGATGGATAAATAATGAAATGCTGCCTGTTTACTTTCAATAGAAGATGTAATAGTTATAATATTTAAAAAAAAATTCTGTGCTGAATTATTCCACAAAATTAATATGGATATTACACACTGAAAATGATGAAACATAAAGTTTGGAAAGAATATTATAATCAATAGATTGTTAAAAGGAGTAACAGGTTATTGACAAAACATTGTAGCAAAGATTATGTTTAAATGTGGTAAATATGCAAACTTATATAACTTTCTTTAATTCAACTATATAATGTAAATCATTCATTGCATTTTGGAGTAGGTTTAACCAAATAAAGAATAACACTATGGCTAATCATTTGAACAAGTTTTGTATAGATCTGTACATATTCTATCAAGAAAAGTGTTTGTTTTTACATCTTATTACCCTGAATAAATTTGGTCAATTGTTTAACAATAGAATGAGCTTTTGTTTATTTCATTTTATTATAGAAGGACTTTTGGTGCTGTATATAATTTCAAAGAAATTTGACAGTGATGGATTTCCTTCATTATACAAATTGTTCCCCTATTTTATCATTAAATCATATGATGTGAAAGGTTATAAGAATGATTCAGAGAAAAACATATACTTACAAAATTGAATTTGGTGAAGAGTAAATTCTACATATCAAGGTTTCAGTGCAAGACAATACTGTAAGTGCTTCACATATTTGAAGTACTTACTGAAGTCTTGCTTTGAATCCTCATTTTGCATGGAGAGATTTTGGAATTCAAATTCTATAGTTTGGTGGTTTTGAATTGCTGGATCAGTGTCTTCTAGTTCTCATTGCATTACTGATATGGATAGGACAGCTAAAACATACAAGTATCTAGAAAGAACCACCAACCACACATACATGATAATTAGTCTTAGATGCTCTGTTTGATTATGGTTTAACAACATTTTCAACAGAATGTTTCAGTTTTGTCAATAGACATATCCCTGCTCCTATTATTTCCTCATCATGACCTGGCTCACACAGCTAAAATATGGTTATGGAGTATCCATTGATAGCATCCAACCACATGGGTGAAAGTGTTCAGGATTATTCCTGAATTTCAGGTTTTTGAGACATTTTGTCCCTATATAATGCTATAGCAAACATGCCTTTTCGGGATAATGAACTACAGATTTCAGGTTTTTGAAATTCTTTAACTTTCACCCATGCTTTGAACCATTCATAAATGTTAATAAGTTTTAGATGCTTTTGTTGGATTATTGTTTAACACCTTCTTCAACAGAGTGTTTCAGTTGTATCAATGGATATTAATCCCTGCTCCTGTTATTTCTCCACCTTAACCTGCCAATATTCCTCCCTAGCCACTGACCATTTAACCCATATGAATATCATTGCTCTTTGGTTAGAAATTTAAAAATCGTGGTGCAATGACTTTCGAAAGAATTTCATACAAACCGAAGTATCAAACGCATATCCAAGCTCGGTATCAACTATACTTCTGTCTAATGACTATGTACCATTCATGATGGTTAGCAACTCATATATATCCACAGTGGTAAATTACAGTAGTTAGTGTCATAAGTTATATATTAAACATATCTGATTTGAATCTTGACCATGGCCATTTCTTTCAAATTGGAGTGCCTTCTGACAGGACACTGCTCCCTTGCCTATTACTGATACAATACAAATGGAACATAGGTAATACAAGTCCAGAATTCGCAATGTTTACTAACTGAAGGAAAAAATCTCTTCCGCCCGGTTTAGGCTTTGCCTATTTTCATATTATTCTTCAGCGGGATTTTAGCCCACACGGAGAGGGGCCGTTGTGATTTCAAGATTTCGTAATCCCCTTGGCAATGGTTCGGCAAATTGAGGTATGGCACAATATGCAGTTTATTTACGATGATTTATCATGTCCACCCACATACCAGAACCGGAAATGACGTCAGAATTTGTCCATCCAATATGGCAGATCGTTAGCGTGATATTCCGCCTCATGGGTGAGCAAACTCCTCACTGTGATCTCCCTTTATGGGATTAATCACCGTCACCACAAATGCCACCTTAAATACGAAAATGTCGTTTAAATATGGCGTCGACACCACCAAAATACAATTGAATTGTTCTTTATCTAATATGAAAATAGGCAAAGCCTAAACCGGGCGGAAGAGATTTTTTCCTTCAGTTAGTAAACATTGCGAATTCTGGACTTGTATTACCTATGTTCCATTTGTATTGTATCAGTAATAGGCAAGGGAGCAGTGTCCTGTCAGAAGGCACTCCAATTTGAAAGAAATGGCCATGGTCAAGATTCAAATCAGATATGTTTAATATATAACTTATGACACTAACTACTGTAATTTACCACTGTGGATATATATGAGTTGCTAACCATCATGAATGGTACATAGTCATTAGACAGAAGTATAGTTGATACCGAGCTTGGATATGCGTTTGATACTTCGGTTTGTATGAAATTCTTTCGAAAGTCATTGCACCACGATTTTTAAATTTCTAACCAAAGAGCAATGATATTCATATGGGTTAAATGGTCAGTGGCTAGGGAGGAATATTGGCAGGTTAAGGTGGAGAAATAACAGGAGCAGGGATTAATATCCATTGATACAACTGAAACACTCTGTTGAAGAAGGTGTTAAACAATAATCCAACAAAAGCATCTAAAACTTATTAACATTTATGAATGGTTCAAAGCATGGGTGAAAGTTAAAGAATTTCAAAAACCTGAAATCTGTAGTTCATTATCCCGAAAAGGCATGTTTGCTATAGCATTATATAGGGACAAAATGTCTCAAAAACCTGAAATTCAGGAATAATCCTGAACACTTTCACCCATGTGGTTGGATGCTATCAATGGATACTCCATAACCATATTTTAGCTGTGTGAGCCAGGTCATGATGAGGAAATAATAGGAGCAGGGATATGTCTATTGACACAACTGAAACATTCTGTTGAAAATGTTGTTAAACCATAATCAAACAGAGCATCTAAGACTAATTATCATGTATGTGTGGTTGGTGGTTCTTTCTAGATACTTGTATGTTTTAGCTGTCCTATCCATATCAGTAATGCAATGAGAACTAGAAGACACTGATCCAGCAATTCAAAACCACCAAACTATAGAATTTGAATTCCAAAATCTCTCCATGCAAAATGAGGATTCAAAGCAAGACTTCAGTAAGTACTTCAAATATGTGAAGCACTTACAGTATTGTCTTGCACTGAAACCTTGATATGTAGAATTTACTCTTCACCAAATTCAATTTTGTAAGTATATGTTTTTCTCTGAATCATTCTTATAACCTTTCACATCATATGATTTAATGATAAAATAGGGGAACAATTTGTATAATGAAGGAAATCCATCACTGTCAAATTTCTTTGAAATTATATACAGCACCAAAAGTCCTTCTATAATAAAATGAAATAAACAAAAGCTCATTCTATTGTTAAACAATTGACCAAATTTATTCAGGGTAATAAGATGTAAAAACAAACACTTTTCTTGATAGAATATGTACAGATCTATACAAAAACTTGTTCAAATGATTAGCCATAGTGTTATTCTTTATTTGGTTAAACCTACTCCAAAATGCAATGAATGATTTACATTATATAGTTGAATTAAAGAAAGTTATATAAGTTTGCATATTTACCACATTTAAACATAATCTTTGCTACAATGTTTTGTCAATAACCTGTTACTCCTTTTAACAATCTATTGATTATAATATTCTTTCCAAACTTTATGTTTCATCATTTTCAGTGTGTAATATCCATATTAATTTTGTGGAATAATTCAGCACAGAATTTTTTTTTAAATATTATAACTATTACATCTTCTATTGAAAGTAAACAGGCAGCATTTCATTATTTATCCATCAAACTTCATTCAAGCTTTATTTGTGACTATTACCAATGAAAGCAATAGCAAATCACAGGAAAATTGCATAATCTAACTATGAAATTTGATTAAAACTATGATGAGAAAAAGGATAACTGCTCATTTAGTCATTTGACTCAATTTATGATTTTGTCATAGTGTTTTCTAAAAGACTCCTGCATCATGTAGTGTTTCAAAAGGTAGAAAGAGTTTAACATAGCTTTAACAGAGAATAAGAAGCCGATGTGATGCAAGGAAATCTTTCAAAACAATATTTCTATTAATAACAATATCTTTTACACAATAACATTTAGAAATTATTATTGTTTATGCTTTATTTCTAGTAATGTCCAAATGATTTCATAATGTAAAGCCCTCATTGTTTGAAATAGAAAGTATTTGCAATCAAAAGAGTTTGTAATCAGAAACAAAGAGAGCATTTTTGCAGAGAATAAAATCATTGTGACAAAAGGGAATACTTACTGTAAAAATAATTTAGTTACAATGGTGGCTTAACTCAAATTTGTTAAGCCCCACTTGCTTCAAAATGTGTTTACATGAGTTAACAATTTACTGAACGCAAAATTTTTAATTCCCAAATTGAAAGCGTTTGCAGGCAACATTTCAAAACGTTACAAATTGAAAAATAATCTTTTGATTGTGCAGAAAACATTGTGGGAAAAGGAAAAATTGCTTGTCACGAGCAATTTCTCCTTTTCTCATAATGTTTTCAAGAGTCGTCTTCAACAAAGTGGTTAAATGACATTATTGTTTGGTAATGGCTTAACTGGTTTACTATTGAAACTAAGCAGATATTATTGTATTTTATTGAACAATAATTCACCCTCTTGCAGTAAAAATGTCCCTCAAAATCAGTTGCAAAATATGCAATAAATAACGGCAATATGTATCTCAGTTTTAATTTTAAATGCTACCTGCTGCCTTATATTGTACAAAATAATGAATAAAAACTCTTACTGTCCAATGATTTTACTTTTAACCCTAGTTTCTTAAACATTATGGGAAAAGTTTCTTTCATCTCACTAATTGAGACAGTTTTGCTACAACTATCTATCAGTATGGGAAATACATGTGCATATCTGTCAGTCTTGTTTGTGTTGTGCTACAAAACATAGATTTCACACATGTTTTAGATTTTAAAGTTTGGAGGAAAAAAAATGCAGGGAAAATGTTCAAACACTTCTTCATCTGTTTTCTTTTTGTCAAGGCTATCTTTCATGTCAGCACTTTCATGTACAGTTCCTCCTCTGTCAGGCACAACTGTTTCTGTTTAAAAAAGATAATGGAAGAAACTTAAGTTAAAAACAAGATCCATGTTAAATGGTTATTTCTTTGTCACTGTACCTTGTACATACCTTGTACACATTATACAGTGTTTTGATATATAAAATATATGTACATAAAACATGAATGTTGAATAGATATCATTTCAAAAGTACTGTAGAGTCTTTTTTGTATTCCAAAACTTTGTTTTGAATCTCCTTTAATTGTCAACATGTTTGCCAAAATCTTGTCATAGAATTACTTATGATGTCTTTGTTCATTCAGATGTAATCATTATATGAATCTGATTTGAAAAGGTCAGTAGATTTGGTTCATGTCATAGCAAGGTTTAGATATACATGGTTTTGTCCCACAGTGGCAAAATGGTTAGTTGTGTGGACCTGGGTTTGATCCTCAAAGACATTCACCTAAATTGCTGTGGAGTATTTTTTGGCAAGAAACATTTCCTAGCCTTATACTGGTAGGTTATCCAGACATGTAGCTTAATGCTTAATTCTGAGCCATGTACATTAATGGAAAAACAAAACTATTCCAGCCACTTGTTTGAAATTCATTAGTCATTATGCATGCTTTTAAATCATTGTTTATGAAGATTTCTCATCAAATTATGAATGGAAGGAAGATAAAGTAATCTAATTGGTAAATATTGCAGAGCAGTTTTTCTCTAGAAAAACTATGCTAAGAGGATGTTTTGATATGTACACAAACTAAAAGTCATTTAATGTTTGACATAGTGTTGAAAACAGTATAAAACACCTGTATTTCAAGTAAACCCTTCTTTCTTAAGTAAAAAGCTCTTCAATTCAAAATTTCCTTATATGTCCGATCTCTAGTTGCAAGGTATTATTCATAACATAATTACTCATGAAAAAGATAAGTTGTACTTACATTTGCTTATAAGAAAAAGAATACTTCTTTATGCAGCACCACAACATTCTTTTCTTTGGTTGCCGGTTCAGATTTGACCTTCACACAGTCTGAACTATGGCTGACTCTGGAAAGCAGACAAATGGAATTTACTTGAATAAGAGTCATTACTATGATTCACGGCTATGTCCCCATTAAAAGTCGGTGAAAAGACAGATGTTTTGGAAGTCATCATATGATAGGTATATTCAAATAGCAAAGAACGTGTAAATAAACAAAACAAGCACATCGTTAATCCAAAAACAAGAACCGAAGTTACTCATCCTAAAAACGATCTCAATGTAAACAAACCTATCTTTCGTCTTTAAAATGTATGTTCATATTACGCTTAGTTAACACAGTTGGAAAGTGTACTATAGTAAATGTATACTACACCGACACCAGATGCGTAACAAAATCAATATTCGTCGTTGTTGATGTGCGTTCAACAAGGCGATCATTTCATTCCATTTAAGATTTGAAGCGGTGATCAGAGGGGTGATGAATTGTAAAGAAACTGACTTGTCACGTGATACACAAAAACGGAAAGGTTCTTGGTGTAATCACCATGTCAACATGTGTAGAATCGACTGGTTTTAGGATGAGAGACGCCACCTTCACCAAATAAACGGAAAAGAATGAAATGCGGTCTAAATTTTACAAAATAATTTATTGTTTAAGGTTTTTAAAAAAATATTCGGAGGAAAATCCTTCTATTTTTTGTTTGTTAACTTTGATTTTTCCACGTCATTGCTACCAAAAAACCTTAATAAAAATAATTTTTTGGACAAGATGGCGCCATATGGAGTCAGAACGAGGCTGCAAAAGCATGGCCGAAAAAAAGTCCTTTAGGGTTCTGAGTCAATCGGAATACTTTGTTTTGTAGGTACATTTTTTCATTTCGTACGTGTAACATATAGGCGGTCTCCAGACCGTGCCTTCGGCACGGTCTTCCGCCCGTATAAGTAAAAGAAATAGGTTTCATGACCACTGGTCAGAAATCATCACAAGAAGACAATGTGACTAAATTCAGTACTACGTCAGGTTAAAAAAACTTGAAGGAGACCGTCTTTAAGATTTCAGCCAAATCTGGATGAAAGTCATTTGGTGGTAGTGATCGATGCAGCGTAGCAAAGGGAGATTACTGTGATTAGTTTGATGGCCGCATACACAGCTGGCTTGTCAGCGAGCCAGGCTATGAGGTTAAAAAGCTCGTTAGTAACCAATACCGAGAAGCGATTTCCGTAATTAGATTGATTTCAGAGCCTGTCAAAATAAACTGCCAAATCTATATTGAGAAACATACGACCGAGATGTGTGAAAACCAGGCTTTATCGTTTCCTGAAATAATCCTTAATATTTTTTTGAGAAGTCCGTGTTCTACTCACAACATGTTAATACGGTTTTGGAAAACAGTCGACACAAAATTCTATTTTTAGAGAATTATCCAGAATTATAAGTTTTAACCAATTTTCAGCATGGAATAACGAGTTTAAAGTAGGCGATCAGAATCTCATCAGAAATATGTACGTAAATATTTCAATGATTGTGAATTTATAGTCAGAGGTCTAATTACGATTCGGAGGTATACACTTTGATGTATTTTGATATCAATTAATACGGTATTTAAAGCAGGCTGTCAATTAATCTAATCTGGCATTTCTCGAATCCGCAATAAAACTTTCAAAATCTAAGTCGATTACATGTACCCAAAGACATAGCTCTATTTCTCTGTACGATATGGCATTTGTCTTTGATTTGTTGGACATGTAGTTCATTAATTACTGACGTTCATTACGTTTTGTATGTTCATAAGTATGTATTTACGTGTTTTGTTCATTATTTCATGTATCTGTATATGTTGTAATGACATTGAACCATAAGTGTTCAAGTCATAAAATAAACTTCTGTTGTGTTCTGTTCTGATTGATTTTTGATAGATTTCTTAATTGATTGATTCGTTTATGCACAATTGCATGTATTCATAAAATTGATAGTTTGTTTTATTATCTCGTCTAGAATAAGTCATTTAATTTTATCTGCTTCGAACAGGTTTAATCATTTACTGAGGGAGGCGACTCTAGAAAAAGTTATCAAAATGTATTTTGTAGTTGCCTCCCTTAGAACCATGAATACGCATTTTGTTGTGTACAATTGAAATAAATGACTAATCGGAAATTCCCAAAAGTCACAATTCACACACTAAGAGAAAAACCAGTTTATAAGGTTGAGGAATAAACTCAAATTGAATTTTTAACCTTATAGGGCTGGAACCAACCTCATGCTTATGCAATCAGGTTAGATCCAGACCAGCCGCCATCAAATTAGCGGCTGGCCTGAGATCTAACCTGTTTGCTTCTCCGGATATCTTTCCCCAACAAAATTAAGCAGATTTGGCCTGTTGTTGGAAGCAGATGACACAACAATCTTTTCTTTAAACAAAATTGCCAAGTATCAGAGGTTTAAATATCATACTTATATGAAAAAATAGTCAAGCGATTAAAAAGGACGATCTGAAGCATATTTTTAGTTAATTCTGTTCCATTCATGTATAGAATACGTTTAAACATAGCGAAACACCACAGTATCATGACAATATAAAGCCTGCTATATATAATGCGTGTTTCAAAGTGCTAGCGTCACAAATCATATACCCACAAAAGTAACTTTATATTTTACGTTTGATTAACATCTGAAATAGCAAGGAGAGCTCGTATTAACGAGCGGCGATTACCTGGTTAGAAAAAATCACATGAAACATATGAAAGTACTGTCATTTATCCAATATAAAGAACGTTTACATTCAAAATGAAGGATTTTCGGGTTCCATTGGTTCCCGACGGGGTATTTCTTTTTCTTTTGGAGGGGGGGGGGGGGGGGGGGCTTTTGTATTATTCTATTTTTTAGCAAGTATGCTTTTAAGATCGATTGAACTCGAATAAATGCCGAAAATAGAATAAAATAGTCGAATTTTAGTATGATCAAACTCCCAACAGCGATCATATCTGCTATGTTACAAAAGTGTTACAGAACGTGACATTTGTGCTCAGTCTCTATAAATCAGTGCTCACTTTGCTTCTAGTCTAGATTACCATTGCGAATATATTATAGTACGACGGGAACAAGACCAGCTATGCTTCTCCATTTATCAATATCTCAACACAAGGGCTCAGTTCAAGACAATAGTGTAAGTACTTCATAAACATCAAGCACTTACTATAGTATTGCACTGAACCCTCGAATAACTGTAAGAAACGAACGATAACCCTGCAAAAGAGATCGGGAGTTTGGATGATTCATTTATTAGCCTGGTGGAGCCTGGCTCGTTCGTATACCGCGAACTAGGCGGTTAGCATGGGCCAGGACTCCAGGCTATTCATTTATTTGTTTCATAGTTATCTCCCTTGAAAATGTTAAAAATAGGTCTACGCAATGTCTTTACAATACAGGAAAATCCCCTCAAATCCCAGCTAGAATAAGCAAAGTATTGTGTTGTTTTTTATCTCCCCAATTTAACTAATACCTTTAAATAGAGTGGATATAACTTACCATGGATGTTACTGGAATTTAAAATAAGGTTTGTCTCTTGCCTTTATCCTGTGATAAACTTATTTTTTGTTTACATCTTAAATAGTGTTCGTCTTCTGTCTACATCTAGTTTCGTTTCGTGATTATGATAACCCCAAACTCAAACGATTTTCTCCTGATTGAAGATGTTTAATGTTTGATAAAGTAATATGCATTTGAAATTATTCAAACACAATTACAGACGACAAAAAACAAAACAAAATAAAACGCATGAATTCATTTAAAAAGTAGGACTTTCATAAGAGGTAGTCTCCCGACTGACCTTCGGAATGTCGCTGGTTCTAGCCGACTTTAACAGCCCATATGGGCAGTTGAGTATTGGGTCTCGGTCATCATCGGTCATCATCGGTCATCATCGGTCATCATCGGTCATCATCGGTCATCATCGGTCATCATCGGTCATCATCGGTCATCATCGGTCATCATCGGTCATCATCGGTCATCATCGATCATCATCCGATCATCATCGGTCATCATCGGTCATCATCGGTCATCATCGGTCATCATCGGTCGTCGCAACATAAATGAAGTAATGTTGACGGGGTGTTAAAATCCCAGTTGTAAATAGATGACAAGATTAGGTAGGAACCTTTTTCTGATAACAAAAACTACTCTTTACGAGCAATTCATCCTTTTTCCCACAATGCTTTCTGTCCTATCAGAAGGTCATGTTTCAAATTCATCACATTTTGAAATGTCGTCAGCAAACTCTTTCAATTTGGGACAGTCAAAAAATTGGCATTTGGTAAAGGGTTACAGAACAGGATTTGGCAACTCGGGACCAATCTGTTCAAAGTTGGGTTCCCTGACGATACAGCTATTGAGGCTGGGCAATTCCATCAACTAGAAAACCCTGGAATCAATCCATTACCAAACAACGACGACATTCAACCACTTTGTTGCAGACGACTCTGAAAAACATTGTGGGAAAAGGAACAATTGCTCGCTAAGAGCAATTTCTCCTTTTCCCACAAGGTTTTCTGCTCTATCACAAGAATATTTTTCTTTCCATCACTTTTTTAAAAGTCGTCTGCAAACTCTTTCAATTTGGGACAGTAAAAAATTGGCATTTGGTAAAGTGTTAAATGAAAGGGTTTGGCCACTCCGGGACCAATCTGTTCAAAGTTGGGCATTCTACCGAGTAAGCTATTAAGCCTAGCGAATTCAATCGATTGGAAAAACCATGAAATAACCAAATGTAAGAAATTTGTCAGTACATGACGTAATAGTTAATAATGTCACTGAATTAAAATAAATAAGAAGGGATGGTCTGCATCTTTTGATATCCACTTTGGATACACAGCGTGATTAGATGACCGCATAAATATCATTCCACATGTTCATAGAGGTATTCTTTTTTCTTCAAATTATTATAGATATGAAGCAACGTAGCCGCACAGTGGGTGAAACAAACAATAACGTCATTTGACCACTTTGTGCCAGACGACTTTAGAAAACATTGAGGGAAAAAGAGAAATTGCTCGTGACGAGCAATTTCTCCTTTTCCCACAATGTTTTCTGCCATATCAGAAGATTTTTTTCCCAATTTCATCACATTTTGAAGTGTCATCTGCAAACCCTTTCAGTTTGGGACAGTCGAAAATGTGTTGTTTCGGAAAGGGTTATACATGTTCCCGCTGGTCATATTTGACAGTGAACTTATCAGTATAATGCGATTGTCATAAAATACGATTCGGTTTAAAGTCTCCAACGTTAGCTCAAAATTGACATATCAGTAAAGCATCTCGATTTCCAACTTCTGTGAAACACGTTTTGTGTATACGGACGTATTGTAGATCTATTGGTACATATATCAACCCATTACCAAACAATAACGACATTTGACCACTTTGTTTCAGATGACATTGAAAAACATTGTGGGAAAGGAGAAATTGTTTTTAACGAGAGATTTCTCCTTTTCTCACAATGTTTTCTTCCCTATCATGATTTAATTTTTCAATTTGTCACATTTTGAAATATCGTCTGCAAACCCTTTCAGTTTGGGACAGTCGAAAATTTGGCGTTTGGTAAAGGGTTTAGGTATCGGGTATTGACGATTTCAGGATATTTCAAAGTTTCAGAAAGTATAGAAAAATGCGTAATACATTTATTTCCTTTGTCATCTTTGGATAACTTGTATTTATACATCAATTCAGCGAAACGAATTGCGACACTTACATGTAAGGGTTTTGAAGCAAAACGAACCCTCTTTTAACAATAACACCAATCTACAAGTTTATCTCAAACAGTACTTTGTAAAACTAAATTGAAGTAAAAAACGATGTGGAAGAAAATCTCTTCATTATAAATACGTACCCTTGTCTTTCTTCTTAATAATTTAGGTATTGAACACCTTGACTAAACGTACATTTGCTATCTTATATCAATTTCCCTTTATGTCATATTTGTTGCAGAAATTCAATCATTGATTCACAGTTATCGGGTATATCCCATTACCAACCAATCACGACATTTAACCACTCTGTTGCAGGCGACTCTGGAAAACGTTGTTGGAAAAGAAGAAATTGCTCGTTACGAGCAATTTCTCCTTTTCCCACAAGGTTTTCTGCCCTATCAGGAGATTATTCTCCAATTTCATCACATTTTGAAATGTCGTCTGCAAACTCTTTGAATTTGGGACAGTCGACAATTTGGCGTTTGGTAAAGGGAGATACAAGCTTTCCCATTTGTAAGGATGCATTGACTGCGCAATTCAAGTTATGTGAAAACGAGGCTTGGAGCCCAATGGCTTGTGCACAATGTGATGTGAGTTGTCGAAAAGCCTTGGACAGTACACGATCTACTATTCCGAGGTCAGGGTAAATAATCCTGAAATCTATGAAACCTCAAACTTCCATTGTAATAATGGACATACAACATTAACAGAGACAAAGGAAGTTCATTCAGGATTCTTTAAACAATAGAGATACTGTTTCACATTCGGAACACCTCGGCCATTTCTTAAAATAACCTCGGAGGTAATGGGGAGCCATTTTTGAAAGTAGGTCAGCAACGAAGGGCCAAGCGTATCAACTCGGCAATCCCCGTCACAAGCCGGGGATTGCCGAAAAGAGCTGATTGACAAAATATGAAACAAAGATGTGTTGATATGATCATCTTTTATGAAAAGGGTAAAAAACATTCGATTGTGTTATATAACCAATTTGTGTGTATTTAGATACATATTTAGTGCCTGTGTGCATTTTGCGTTATCCGCCGGAAATAAGGCCAATTACCCCAGGATTTCTGGTGTATTCATGTACTGCCTACGAGGTATATCTACCGACTTGTTACGGGGATTGCCGAGTAGATACGATTGACTGTTTCATTGAGATCTTCTAGAGGGTATTGTGACTTCCATTTCCGTTTTGTTTGACGTAAGAGATTTTTCTTTTTCATTCCGACAACCTATATCTCGTTTATTGTGCTTCGTGTGTCATATCTGTTAAACATTTTACCAAAAACCAAATTTTCAACTGATTGAAAGAGTTTGCAGACGACATTTCAAAATGTGATCAAATTGGAAAGTAATCTTCTCATAAAAGAGAAAACATTGTGGGAAAAGGAGAAATTGCTCGTTACGAGCAAATTCTTCCTTTCCCACACTGTTTCCAAAGTCGTCTGCAAATAAATTTGTCAAGTGTCATTACTGTTATGTAATGGGTTGAGAAAAATCCCAAGGTTAACTGCATACAATGAATGGTAAGGAACCTTATTTCCCCATTCACATATTTTACCTGCTTTCACAATACATTTACACACGCACCTGCACAATTATTGTTAAATTATATGTACATATGTTAATAAATGTAATTATTTATATATTAATTGTAATGGACGATAAGCATTGCCTTGCTCATGCCCAATTTCGAAATCAAATTCATGTTATGTTATATGCATCTGTAAGTCAACCGGCAGACTTCCTCTTCGGATTAGAATGTCGTCAACAGGTTGAAAATTCGAAACGGAGATGGCCTCTTCTATTCACGAACGAATAGGCCCAAAGGGTCCTGTAATTCTAGCACATTTTACGAAAAGAATCATACTTTTACAAATGAATTCCAAAGGTTTCATTCAGATTTAACAATCGAATTTGCATTTCGATGAAGTGTATAAATACTTTTCGATTGCTTTCAATTCTATTCCTTACAGAATTTCATTTGAGCGAAGGGTCTCGCCATTCCAAAGACCGAAAAGGGTGTCTCTAAGTTATTTGACTATTCAAAATAATCTTTTGTCATTTTTCAGGCATTTGTTTTGTCATGTGTAACCACAGGTCACATTACGCAGGTTCTTAGGCAGACAATGTGTGTTGTGCAATCCACGTTAATTAAACGTAATGTTTATTTATAGATACATATATAGGGTTCCCATCATTTTCCTGTATCTATTTATAACATAAAAACATAACCTCTTTAAGAAACAAGAGGGGTTATTCATTTTTTCATTTTAACCTTTTTTTTTACATTATTAAAACATTATTCCATTATTAAAACATTTAATTAAGTCAATATGTGATAAACAATGTATCGAGCGATAAGGCTAGTTTTAGTTTTGTGAACTTTTCTGACTTTTATCGGATTCAAACCTTCTACTTCTTACTTTTTGGCAACCTCTCTACACACAACAGAAATACCGGGAGCAAATGTTCAGAGTTTGTATTAAGGTAAATGGGTTTCTATTTTATCTGTTTTTTATTGAATGTCATTTTTTGGAAAAAATGATATCTTTTTTTTTTTCAGGATGAAAACCTTAACCGTGTTGGTTATTTTAGCCTTTGGTTTTACTCTCATCTGCACTTCGGTAAGAAATAAATTATTGTGTAATTTTATCAAACAACGTAATTTCATACACTCGTAACTTTATAAATTGAAATTGAGGTTGTCACATTTTATAGGATATCGTTAGAAGGAGTGTACCAATATGTGGCGATTGAAAAAGTTTAAACCTATTCATTTTACATCGATTGTGACGGAAGCTTGATGCTTATCAAATCCACTGTTTATGATTGCTTCCTGGATACTACACCAGTACTGACGCCAATTTGTGGGTTAGTGTCTGCAATTTTCAGCTCACCTAACGGGGATTCGAACCCCTGACCTTCGGTACAAGATACCGACGCTCTACCACTGCAACCCTGTCCCCATTCACGTCAAAATGTAGCGATTGGAATTTTGTCTGTTTTCATATTAACTGTACACTATTGAGACGAAGTGAAATTAGCGAGATGTCTGTTCGACACAATTACGGCTTATCAGTTGTGCTATAAATGCATTAACCCTTTACCAAACGCATAATTTCCGATCGTCCCAAATTGATAGAGTTTACAGACGACATTTCAAAATGTGATGAAACTGAGTATCAATCTTCTGAAACAGCAGACAACACTGTGGGAAAAGGAGAAATTGCTCGTTAAGAGCAATTTCTTCTTTTCCCACAATGTTTTCCAGAATCGTCTGCAACGGACTGGTCAACTGTCGTTATTAATTGGTAATGGGTTAAATCGGTCATGGAAGAGTAGTTTTAGATAACTTATATTTCAGAATGGTATCTATGTATTTGGATCTCGCAGAAGGCGATCTACTGTGCAGAGAACGCCTAATCTAGACCGTAAGTTAACTACAGTCCAACTTGTGTTAAGCAACCATCCTTTTAAGCAGCCAACCTGGCTTAAACAACCATTAAAGAAAGTCCCATTGTTGGATGTATGGTGTACATCAACTTGTGTTAAGCAGCCAACCTGTCTTAAACAGCCAATTTTCTCAGTTCCATAGGCTTGCATCTTAACACAAGTTTGACTGTAGCTTATGACCAAACGATAACCAGTTTGTTGTAAAATTGAAAAAGGGAATGCAGAAGACGCTTGAAAACGTAATTTCCGCAAAGATATCCTTTTCGATTTTCGAGCAAATAGTCCTCATTAGGAACTTTTCTTTTACCGACACATTGATTTAAAGTCCCTATTCTCATTTCGATGCATCATTTTGTGTAAAGCCAAGATAAAAAGAAATTAAAAAATAAAACATAATGACCATTGTTAATCCAAGATTGCAAGGTTTCAGTACTAAATGTAATTGATTAAACGCTTGTGAGAATTTTAACTACAAGGTTAATGTGGAGCATAAGGATGTATTGCTTCTTTTGGCTGATATCTCAATTTTGCTGGGTCAATTCTTTAGGAGTGTGTTAGGTTTGTATTTAATCGACCAGAGGTTTGATTTAACGTTGTTTTAGTTTTGAATGTTCTTATAAAACAATCAAAATCGTTCGTATGATAGTGGAATATTCTCAATTTACTCCAATCACAACAGTTTGGCGAATATGCGACATTATGCGATAACTTTGTCACTTCCCTGATATAGAATTACTTGCATAAAATAGATTGACTTGTATAAAAAAAGATTTTCTTGTATAAATAAGATTTACTTGTATTAAATTTATTTACGTGTATAATATAGATTTACTCGTATAATATAGATTTACTTGTATACAATAGATTTACTTGTATAATATATAGTTATTTGTATACTATAGATTTACTTGTATAATATAGATCTACTTGTATAATATATATATATCAACTTTTATCCGAATGACTATATGTTCCAGACGGAGAAGTAAAAACGCCGAATGTAACTGTATGGGTCTACAGAAATGGACTGAACGCAACAGGAAGGCCGTGTAATGTAAGTTAAATGTTAATAACCTTTTCCTGTATACATTGTTAAAGAATGGTCCAAATGGAAAACACTAAAACGACAATTCTTGAGTAAATTCATATATTTAAAATGCATACATGTATGGAAAACAAATACGCAAAAAAAGCCAAAATGATAATTCGAGAATTTACTTGGCACGCGCAAATCATGCTTTGACCAGAGACATAGATAACATGTTATCTATGTCTCTGCTTTGACACTTCGATTTCTTGAATCATATGTACCTATAGATTTGAGATGCGTTAATTTGAAGCTATCTATGACTTTGGTTTCTTAAATAATATTCACCTATAGGTTTGAAATGAGTTCATTTGAAGCTCCCCCTTTTTTACGTTGGTTTTATTGAATCATATGTACCTAAAGCTATGAAATGAGTTCAATTAAAGCTTTCAATATCGTTTACCGCTAACGATGTATCCTTCGTATACAGAGATAAGATAGAGTTATATGTATTGAAAACGATATAAACATATAAGGTCAAATATTCATGGGTGCATACAAGTTTTTTGTATGAATTGAATTGTTGTAACCAATGGGTTATTTGCCATTTACTTTATGAGTTTTATGAGATTTCGTAGGTTTTCTTTTCTTTTCTTTTTTTTTGTATCCATGGACCTGTCGCTTTATATAGCGTGTTGATGTCATCCATCAGGATTACCTAACATCAGTGGATTAAAACTTTTTTATAACGTCAAATGTTCGACTGTCCCTAATTGAAAGAGTTTACAGACGGCATTTCTTAACGTGATGCAATTGTAACATTACCTTCTGATAGGGTAGAAAACATTGTGGGAAAAGGAGAAATTGCTCGTTACGAGCAGTTTCTCCTTTTCCCACGATCTTTTCCAGAGTCGTCTGCAACAAACTGGTCAAATATCGTTATTGTTTGGTAATGGATTTAATCGCGTGTTGATGTCATCTGCCAGGATTTCGTAACATGGGTAGGTTTGAATGGTATAAAGGGTTGCCGTCCAGACATAGTTGGACAAAGAACGATATTTGTGGCAGTCAAACTAACATTTCTGGATTTCCAACATGTTAATATCAACGGGTTGGGCATGGCATGAATTGGGAACCCTACATTCCTGCGGGCTTACCTCAGATTTATTTTTTATTCTGTTTAACCCTTCAGCAAACACCAAACTTTGTACTGTCCCAAATTGAAAGAGTTGGCAGACGACATTTCAAAATGTGATGAAATTGGAAATTGATTTTTCGATAGAGTAGAAAACATTGAGGGAAAAAGGAGAAATTGCTCGTTACGAGCAATTTCTCCTTTTTCCCTCAATGTTTTCCAGATTTCTGCAACAAACTGATCAAATATCGTTATTCTTTGATAATGGGTTAAGAAATAGTCTATGTAGATAAACTACATTATTTTCTGTTACTCAAGGCACAGTGAACAAATCTTTTTGCCCATTCGTTTCATGGTTTGAATTAAATTTTCAAAATCAAAATAATAACAGACAACCTTTTAGATCTACCTTAATTCTAGTCAATTAAAATAAAGCTTAGTAGTTGTTTTATAGACTTATACCATACCTTAAATATTGTATAAAAGGTATCAACGTATATAACCCATTACCAAACAATAACGATATTTAAACACTTTGTCGCAGACGACTCTGGAAAGCATTGTGGGAAAAGGAGTAATTGCTCTTAAAGAGTAATATCTCCTTTTCCCACAATATTTTCCGTCCTATCTGAAGATTATCTTTTAATTTGATATCATTTTGAAATGAAGTCTGCAAACTCCTTCAATTTTGGACAGTCGAAAATTTGGCGATTGGCAATATGCTAAGATATCAAGATAACGGTTCCATAATATTTTGGACGCATTACCGCCATAGAATAATAGAAGAGTCCGAATTGCATTTTGGTCTCCTTTACATACATCGTTAGATATTTGAACCACCTCTACAAATATCGTTAGATATTATAGGTCCGAAATGTAGCGAAACTGTTACACCGGTACATCCGATGACCCTTTGCCCCCTTGTAAGATTTTGTGATGTGTCCGACTCAAAGACAACAACGATCGCTTATATCTTTCCCTTTACCAAACGATAAATTTTCGAGTGTCCGAATTGAAAGAGATTGCAAACGACATTTTAAAATGTTATGAAATGATAGGGCATAAGAAATTGTGGGAAAAGGAGAAATTGCTCTTAACGAATAATTTCTCCTTTTCCCGCAATTTTTTCAATAGTCGTCTGCAACTACTGGTCGAATGTCGTTATTGTTTGGTAATTGGTTAGAATTAAAGAACACATTTTCTTCATAAAACCATTTTGATGAATTGATAGAGTGTGTATCGTGAGAAATGTCTCCGCTGGTCACAGTGATTTCTGGAGAATTCTGCATGGGATATGTCAAAGCAAAGGTTTAATAACATTGTATATTTCTTTGTTCTATGTAACGGTATTAGGGTGAAAGGAGAGAAGATATATGCAGATTAATTCTACAATAACTTCCAGCCGATGTCCAGTTTCACTTTCGATAAATTGGATTTTACTTTACAATTCTATTGTTTTGGCCGCTGTACTTTCGGTTTCGTTATGTACTACGTGATGAGTGGCCTCTCGAAAGATGAAGCGGTTTCACATTCACTTTCCCCATACTCCACCGCTTCTCACTTCCACGCATCAGGGTACCGTTTTACTAAACAGTTTACGCTTAAGATTTGCGTAAGTCTAAAACAACAATTCACCCTATTTCAATATTGGGCGAAGCAATATTGCAAAGTAACACATCATTGGAATCGTCTCTCCGAGACGCTTCCATTGATGTGTACATTGCAATATTGTGCTTTCATTGAAGATAATATCCATGTTTATCAAGTATGACTTACGCAAACATTTTCCGTAAGTTGTTTAGTAAAACGGGCCACAGAAGACTTTGGGTACTACAGTGTACATGTATCAGCTTACTTTGTTTCATCAGATGACTTTAGTTAGGCCTACTTCATGTAATGCGACAAAAGTAAAATCTCATTAAGAATAATTTATCCTTCTGCAACGATAGTTGCTACATAAAAGTATTATAGTATGTGGTTATTTTGCTTGCTTTTGTCATCTGACAATTCTTTCATTTTGGATCTGCAACATTTTCCATTTGAGGGAAAGAGTTTAGTAAAGGTTATACAGTTAAAATTATCATTGGCGAATTATAATCATAACAGTGCATGAAGGGTTAGCTTCAAGCCAATTCGTACAGTAACTGTTTGGGCTACCGATAAAGCCTTCAGTGGCCAACATTACAGGAGCGTTTCAGTAAACATGTACCTTTTCGTGGGTATTTATCCGAGTTACCTTTAAAAGTCAATTACATGTAGTGTGAATACCTCTTCAGACTTTAAATAAGAAATGAACGTATCACCGATCAATATACGACCCTTACCGATATCTCTAATTCAATCTCAACAAGGAATCAACTTTGCGATTTTTAAAGGTTTATAGATGGAATTTAAAACAATGATGCAGAACTGCAACGTTTATTTTCTTCATGATAGAAAGAGTAAGGGCGAAAAGGTACAAACATTAAATGCGCAGTTTGCCCTTTCTCAATTATAAATTCGATCGTACCCTGTGACATCGACAATTTGATTTCTGGACTTTCTAGGTTCAATTTATGCAGGGTAGATACAGATATGTACATTCATTGCAAAACATGTCTATATCTTTTATCAATGATATAGACAAGTACGCACATATAACTGATTTACCTTCTCTACCTTACCTATAGTATGTATTATGATCTTAATACAGTCTAACTTGTGTTAAGCAACCACCCTTTTAAGCAGCCAACCTGCTTTTAACAACCACTACAGAAAGTCCCATTGTTAGATTTATAGTGTACACGTATATCAATTTGCGTTTAGCAGCCAACCTTTCTTAAACAGCCAACAGCTGGCCTCTTAACACAAGTACACTGTACGTATAACTCGCTTATCATTGAAACAAATGGTGGACAAAGCCAGATAGCTCATGAGTAATGTCTTGTTTTGAGCTCCATTTGTTTCAAAATGTACGATCAAGACCAACTCTGTTTGAAGAATAACCACATAAAGGTGTACCTAAGTGTACGTAGTTATTTTGTATTTAACATTTACGGTGACGTATAGGCCTGTTGGGCCGGGTGCTTTTTTTCTTCTGTTTCCGTTAACCATGTAATTATATATGTTGTTTATGCACAAGTCACTATAATAAATGAATTTCTTATCTTATCTTATCTTATAGACACCCATTCCTGCAACACAATCACACACAGTGTTAAGAGTGGATAGCATAACTAAAATATTATAAATAAAAAAAACGGAAATACGAAATCATGTGCAAGTTTACAATTATGTATGTCCATTGTCAAGACAAGATATAATCTCCTTGGATGAATAAAAAAAGGATGTTTTACAAATAACATACAATGAAGTATACACTTACATACAAATCCATACTCAAAATACTAGACATCTCTCCAAATGCGTGTGAATAGGTATTTCGTTGGATAAGGGGCAACAAAAGAGAAACCGTCTCCTTAGTAAATTTGATAAACATTGTTTCCTTCGACTTTGTTAAGAAGTTATACATGTGGCATACAATAAAGTACATGTACACATTTACATAGAAATCTGATCTCAAAAGGTTTTATTCCTGTTCAAAAACGTTTTACAAGGGTGTGTCTTTCAAAGATTGGTCCTAAAAAGGAAACTGCTGATTTGATTACATCTGTATGATTTTCGGCATTCGCTGAAAATATTATTTAGTAGGGTTAAAAAATTTGTTCTGTGAAGATCATTTGAATTGCACCATGACATATCTTTAACATCTCATCTCTCCGTGACAACGATTTTTACAAAAAGCACATTTTATTTTTACCCTGTGATTTAACATGTTTGCTACTCTGAGAAACTTTCCTCTTCAAAATTAATTTAAGTAAACATGGTCTTTCAGCATTCATAAATTAATTTTCATGACTTTCATGAACATAATAAAAGAACTTCATATATTTTTTCAGTGATTTAATTGTACTTTTATCCTTTTATGTGCCTGTAACACGGTTAACTTGTCTGTTATCAATACGTTTACTTACTACTTCATCACTGACCCTTGATAAGAATGTTGAGAAGTACTGACAAAGAGATACAACGTTGCTTAGATAGGTGTATTGAATGTCATTAAAAACTGATGTTTTCTTTAACCCTTATAGTGCTAGAACTGATTTCATGCTTATGCAAACAGGTTTGATCCAGGCAATTGGCGGCTTTCCTATGATCTAACCTGTTTGCTACACTGAGTATCATTTCTCATCAAAAATAAGCAAATATGTAATGATTTGGAAAGCAAACAACACAAATATCTGGTTTAGAAAATGTTTAAGCATTTAAAGGGTTTAAGAGAAAATGAAATTATTCCTCATACCTGACATGTATTTTAAACGCAGGGCAAAGAGACCCGTTTTCTGAAGGATCATATCAAGCTTATGTCATTCTTGGTATCCCAAACCATGTTAGGAACCCAAAATATTATGTAATGATGAAAACCCAACAACCTCCCTTTGCTTGTTTGATACTTTGTTATGATATATTGTTGTGTTCATTTGATTGGGGTTTACCCTTTCCCAACCAATAGCGACATTTGAACAGTTTGTTGCAGACGACTCTGGAAAACATTGTGGGAAAAGGAGACATTGCTCGTAACGAGCAATGTCTCCTTTTTCCACAATGTTTCCGGCCTATCAGAAGATTATTTTCCAATTTCATCACATTTTGAAATGTCGTCTGCAAACTCTTTGAATTTGGGTAAGTCGAAAATAAGTTGTTTGGGAAAGGGTTAACCGCTTATTTCAACAATTTTCCCATTCTATGAAGGCACCATTTCACCAATTCATATTTATCGTAAAACATTCTAAAACTAATCATCTCCTCACGTGAGGTCAAATGATGAAAGGAGCAGACGTTATTATTGTCACAGCAACAAGGCTTTTGGCTAATTGCCAGAACATCAATGGTTCTACACGGCTTTACCAGGCTTACCGGGCAATAGAACTTGATGGTTTGTTCAACCTTAATGAGCCATCCAGCGCAATATACATTGGACAAAATGTTTACGCAGAGTAAAAGCGCAAAACCATAACACACAAACAATAAGGCTGTGAAAAGCGATTTGCACGAGTACACTCCAAAGCAAGAAACAATATGGGACACCTGATCTCGCAATTCCAACGACTATCCACATACATACAAGTACATTATATACTCGTCTCCCATACACGAAGAAAGTATTGTTCTTGATATCTGTTGACAATCACTAGCCTGTCTTTCCTTGTTTGGGCAGTGCATGGAACCTAGTTTCGGGCAGTGCATCCTTCTCTTTTTTATGTACCAACTTTTTGCATATAGATGTCAAATTATGATGGTGGCTGGGTTGAGATGCTGTTTTTTCTATTCCAAGCAATAATTTATGATGACAATGAAAGTCATCCAATTTACTATGCACCTCAACCTAGCTCTAATTATTGCAACAGTATTATTTTTGAAAATGAATTGCTTTACTGTCATTTATTTTGAATAATAAATGGCCAGACCTCAATCAACTTTATAGTTTATGTTATTATTATTATCCATTATGCAAAAACGAGCTACGTCAAGAAAGTCCTCATAATTTGGATACAGATTTGGATACAGATAAGATTTAAGGTTGTTTTGGGGATAAATGGTATTTATTGACAAATAAATGTTTTTATCCACGAACAACAGACTTCCATTTTCTATGAAAGAATTTCGCTGTGAGCTGTTACTTTTAAGCCAGCCGTTATTGGTGGCTATTCAATTTAGTGTGGTTGCTTTGATTCATTCATCGATTAATTGTTGTGCTATACACACACACATTTTATTTACTAAGAAAATTAATCACCACCACAACCCCGACCACCACCCGGCTTTTTTATGCACCAACTTTTTGCATATAGATGTCAAATTATGATGGTGGCTGGGTTGAGATGCTGTTTTTCTATTCCAAGCAATAATTTATGATGTCAATGAAAGTCACCCAATTCACTATGCACCCCAACCTAGCTCTAATTATTGCAACAGTATTATTTTTGAAAATGAATTGCTTTACTGTCATTTATTTTGAATAATTAATGGCCAGACCTCAATCAACTTTATAGCTGATGTTATTATTATTATTATCCATTATGCAAAAACGAGCTACGTCAAGAAAGTCCTCATAATTTGGATACAGATTTGGATACAGATAAGATTAAAGGTTGTTTTGGGGATAAAGTACATACTCTCCCATAGAACAATACAGATTTAAAAGACAACAGAGTTACATAAAACTGACGTAAGAAATAAAACCAAATTCCAATGACAGTTTCTAAGATAAGACAGCATTTTAAAACATATAAAGGGACAAACAGCGACAACATATAGCATGACTATTTATCTGGTAAATAGCTGATTGAGTGAATGGATGCATAAGTTAAGAATTGAAATGTTATGCTTGAATTCAAATTACATGGGCATACCACGACACAATCCTTGTTCAATAAATATTATCATATGATATAGAACAAACAGTGATTCCTGATTTATAACTGTCGGGCCAGCCGACAAAACCCCACCCACGATGTTTGATTGAAGGCTTTTTTTCGCAATAAGGACCTGTACCCCCTAGAAAACCTGGTAATCGTCTAAGATAGATTTCTCTCTAGTCTGCTTTCCCAAATCTTAGATATCTTCTTAATCTTGATGGGGATAGATGCACATATCAGTATATAGGTAAGATCACCTGTTTACATAAGGCTTTAAAGCAAAAGAACGAGCATACTTAATTTCTTTCGTTAAATCGTTTTGAAAATCCATTTTCATGCTTTTTCTTGATTGGTCAAATGGTCAATCGATAAAACCCGGCCCTATATGTTTGTCGGAGATGTTTCTTCACAATACAAATTAAAACGCAAAATTCCGGTGCACTCATCAATAAGTTTGCAATATAAATTTGTTTGCCCGAGTCTTTTATAAACTTTCATTGGTTTCACCTTCATGAATATTTTTCTGAAGTGTTTGTTGGAAGTATTTTGTCACAATAAGAACTTTGAAAAGCAAAATTGACATACCCACATGTATTTTTTTGTCCGAGGCTCAAATAAACTTTCATTGGTTTAACCTTCATGAATATTCACTTCGAGGGGGTTTGTCGATCGATCAATTGTATTGGACTGTCTGGGTATTGAACCTATAACAACACACAGTCTTGGCGGGAACACTAGCTCTGCTAAATTGCACTTCACTGTACGATATGGAAAATATCCAAGACTATCCTCCTTTACTACTTCATGAACTAACGTCCAAACATGTACCGTAAATCGTATACCGTATGTCGTTTATCAGGTATCATAAAACAGACGAAGACGTATCGGATCGTATCTAATCGAATCAGAAAGGTAAGGCGGCCACCCAATCGAGTATCGGAGGCCACCCTATCGAATATCGGAGGCCACCCTATCGAATATCGGAGGCCACCCTATCGAATATCGTAGACCAGCCTATCGAATATCGTAGGCCAGCCTATCGAATATCGCAGTCCAGCCTATCGAATATCGTAGGCCAGCCTATCGAATATCGTAGGCCAGCCTATCGAGTATCGTAGGCCACCTTATCGAATATCGTAGACCACCCTATCGAATATCGTAGGCCACCCTATCGAATATCGTAGGCCACCCTATCGAATATCGTAAGCCACCCTATCGAATATCGTAGGCCACCCTATCGAATATCGTAAATCATTCGTATCTCTATCGTGTATCGTGCGTAAACCGTGGGAACTCATACGATAGCTCTACCGTACATGCATGTTGTATAATATACCGCTTTAGAAAAGTTTAATATATATATATTTATGATGTGTTATCTTATGTTTTAGGACTCTTCTTGTCCACAACTTATTATCGACAGCCACAAGGAACCCAGCGTGGCCCTCCCAAACCAGAACGGAACGATTATCAAACAGATCATAGCCGCTCTAAATAAACCAGAGTGTAAGATAACTCTTAACTATATTATTAACCCTTAGAATGCTAGGTGATTTTCTAAGAATAGATATTTGTGTCGTCTGCTTTCCGAAACCTTAAATATCTGCTTAGTTTAATACAGATCATGGGCGTGCTAAATAATAAAGCACAGTGTAAGCTGACTCTTAAATATATTCTTAACCCTTAGAATGCTAGGTAATTTTCTAAGAATAGATATTTGTGTCGTCTGCTTTCCGAAACCTTAAATATCTGCTTAATTTCATACAGATCATGTGCGCGCTAAATAATAAAGCACAGTGTAAGCTGACTCTTAAATATATTCTTAACCCTTAGAATGCTAGGTAATTTTCTAAGAATAGATATTTGTGTCGTCTGCTTTCCGAAACATTAAATATCTGCTTAATTTCATACAGATCATGGGCGTGCTAAATAATAAAGCACAGTGTAAGCTGACTCTTAAATATATTCTTAACCCTTAGAATGCTAGGTAATTTTCTAAGAATAGATATTTGTGTCGTCTGCTTTCCGAAACCTTAAATATCTGCTTAATTTCATACAGATCATGTGCGCGCTAAATAATAAAGCACAGTGTAAGCTGACTCTTAAATATATTCTTAACCCTTAGAATGCTAGGTAATTTTCTAAGAATAGATATTTGTGTCGTCTGCTTTCCGAAACATTAAATATCTGCTTAATTTCATACAGATCATGTGCGCGCTAAAAAATAAAGCACAGTGTAAGCTGGCTCTTATCTCTATTCTTAATGCTTTCTTCCTTAGAATTATTTTCTAAAAAGTTTATTTTTGTGTCGTCTGCTTTCCGAAACCTGAGTCGTCTGCATAATTTTGACGAGGAACGATACTCAGAGTAACAAACAGGTTAGAACACAGACTGGATCTAACCTGTTTTCATAAGCATGAAGTTGGTACCAGCACTAATAAGGGTTGACATGAAAACGTGTACGCAAAAAGCAGATATATAATAAGTTTCAGACATTGAAAAAAGATGTGATAGAAATTCCTTACAAGACGAATACTATGGAGGAAAGGGCATGATACTAAACAATAAAACTGATTATTTTGACATTTATGTAAAGAATCGTGTTTGACTATTAATATGGCTACGCTCAACACACAATGTTCTTTGCTCAATCAGAAGATTATTTTTCAATTTCATCACATTTTGAAATGTCATCTGCAAACTCTTTCAATTTGGGACAGCTGAAAATTTGACGTTTGGTAAAGGGTTGAAGGAAATCATCCGCAAAATACATTCCCATCTTCTGTATGTATTCAATTTTAGAAAATGTTTCACAAATTGAAATGCTTAGATCAAATAACAAGTTCAAACAATTACCTTCAAAGTCACGTGATAATGATGGATCATGTGAATTGACGAACCGTCTAACGTGTTCTCATTTCATCTCCAGACTTGTGCCTAGCGTATGACCAGTTTTTACCCGCGGTAAGGCGCTACGATCCGCTTGCACAAATCTGTTGTAACGGGATCTTCAATAGAACCAGACCGAATGAGCGTTGTTGCGATGGACGAATCATCGACGGAGACAACGCAACATGCTGTGGAGGCAGCCCGATTCCCCTTTCAGACACCACAGTTGGCTGCTGTAACGGAACCGTCTACGAAACTAATTCCACACACTGCTGCAAGGGTACCACCTTCCAGAAAACCAACTATTCCGCATGCTGCGGGGATCGGGTAATCTCGGAAATCTCCGAGATTTGCTGCTCGGAACGGACATTCACGAAGACGTCCGGATATGAGAAATGTTGCGGCGATGTTTCCTTTGTTGAACGAGTTTCTGTGTGCTGTGACAAGCGTGTACAACCGGTGATAGGTCGGTACAACAAACATGGTAAGTTGTTGCTTTAAGTAAACCATATTCAAATATTCTATTGAAAACAAAAATGCATCACTAGGTGTCACATTAAACAGACTTGTGTTTCTTTTTTAACCCCAAAAAAAAAGCAATACTTTCAAGCTATTAGTGCTTTTAAAAGATTAGGGCTATTTTTCTATTTTAAGATATTGTCAAAGTTGTGTTTGACATACGCGTTTTCTATGCCTATGATTCTACTGTAATGCATATGTACACAAAAAGCCACATCTTGCTGTAATGGGTCGCAGTAAAGAGACCTGTCGTTACTGATGACTTAGACCCCTGAACTAACGACCTAGACCCCTGAACCAATGATGTAGACTCCTGAACTGATGACGTAGAGGCATAAACTGATGAAATAGACCCTGAACCGATGACGTAGAAACATGAACTGATGACGTAGACCCATGAACTGATGAAGTAGACCCTGAACTGATGACGTAGACACCTGGACAGGATGGTTAATCAACCGAATGTTTTGCGTTTTCAGGATCGTGCTGTGGTCCTGTTAACTATGATACACGCTGCTTTACGTGTAACGTCGCGTCTGCTGTCGTGGCGATCGCTAACAGTACGCTGAATGGAACGTGCTGTCCTGGCAAGGTGAGTACGTGCTGGGATTATCTACAATTAGTGTATACAATAAGTACATGTACATGAAACTTGTTTTTTTTTCATTGAAGTTCAAAGTCAAATTGATTTGATTTATCTATATCTCGGAGACACTGTTCATGCTTACTGGCAAATATAGCTGTCCTTGGACAGGGACAGTAACACGGTGAAATATAAAGTGTTTTCTCCATACTTCGAGGTAAAGGTTCGATGTCAAGATTGATCGAGATACAGGGGTAATAAAGACAACGTACGATTGTTACTTGGGAGGAATGTCGAGAATTATGATTATTATTCCTTTTGTTGTAGCTGAGATAAATTGTCAAACCCTAGATGCATGATGTTACCAAATTCCTGTCTTCTACGGCATATTATGTATTCGTCTTCAGACCATATCTTATCGTTATCAAACGTTTTGGCTAGTCCCGTTTTCTACTTTAAGAAGGCTTGACAGAGACACTTTGTTCACTTTTCCGGACCTTTTTGGTTATCATTACCATTGGTTTTCCCATGAGAAAAGAATGAGTGAGAACATTTGAAAGAACTACGATCAAAATCATTAATGAATAGATAAATCATCAAAGGAAATACTTGTCTGATATTTACCTTTTAATTTCAACCAAGATCGGATGAAACCTGTCATTGTCAATGATGTTGTTAACAGGATGGCTTTTAATCCTTTTGATGTATCTTGACATATTTCGAGGAGACTTAAATGTACCTATCATCGAAAGCCTAATCAGATCAGTTTTTCAGAGTTTTTGACCTTTTGATCAGATCTTTTCCTGGTGGTGCTTATATGATTACCTGATGAAGATGTAAACACCCCAAAACGTGTTTTGATTTTGACCAGATCAAAAGAATGATCACTGTCATTACAGATAGCATCTGATATTGACCGGGGCATTATTGACCATTTATTCAAGCTAGTCAACAAACCGTATAACATCAACCGAGCTAAAATTCGTATGGATTTTTAAATATCACGAGTTAAGTTTTTAGTTGGCTGATTTGTTATGTTTCCATCTAAATATTAATCTCGATATTTAAAAAAGACGGATACCGTCGTCCTAAATGCATCCCAATTATGGTTGCTCATTGTAATTTTGACTGAGTTAGGTAGTTAATGTGAATAGTTGAGCATCATTTCGGGCGTCCACTTTTTTATGCACTTTCTAAATAATATTAGAATACATAAACGTTTCTGAGTATGCATCAAAGATGGTATTACTATTGTAATACATTAGTACTGAGAATGTTAACCTGTGTTGCCGTTTAAGACCAGTCTTGCAGCTGATGTACAGGTACACACTGCATATTTAGGTCACCCGAACGTGAATCCTATTGACAGTTATCTCCCTTTACAGGTAGTAGAATACAATGGACGAAAGGTGTGTTGTATGAACGGAACAACAGAGGGAATATGCAGACTCAATGGTAAGTTATGTATGGTGCTTTTGGACTTTAAGACGTATTTCCACCTTCTCCATGATCCAACTAAATATATATATCATACTAAATATAGGAAAATATAGTTCTCGATGACATATGTTGTAGTGTATCGGACCATCTCCCATTACTCGCTATTTGTAAAATACCAATCAACAATGTGCATCTACCATCTCGCGCAAATATAGCTTGGAAGAAATGCTCAGATAACACTCTACTCACATATATGTTGGATTTGCAAAACAATTTACTTGTGCTTGACCTCGACAAATTAGGGATTGTTCACCTCACAGCATTGAACTTCTCTTTAAACACATAGTGAATTGCATCACTAACCCTTCAAACACTACTTTACCGAAACATGCCTCACAAAGCCATACTAAGCCATATTGGAACGAACGTGTAAAAGCTGCATATAAAAGGCAGAGACGTGAAGGAAAAGTGTGGATTAAACACAACAAACCAAGGGGTATGGACAACGTTTTCTATGCATCATACAAGAGTGCAAAGTATAACTTCAGAAGAATTAAAAAAGAAGCGATTCTCGAGCTAATTAATGAATACTACTCAAAACTGAATACTGCTGCTGAAATCGACTCTACGTTATTCTGGAGATTGGTGAGAAACAAACGGACAAGTCGTATATAACATATAACCAATACGACATCGCACAACGGGGAAACAGTACGAGATCCTCAGTTTATTGCCGACGCATTTGCGAGTCATTACGCCAGTGTATTTACTCCAAACAAAGAACGATTTATTCTTCGACCATGACCACTTTAAGAATCTAGAAGACAGTAAGCAAACATTTCTTAACTCCGATGATTACTCTGACGACCCACTTTTAACTAACACCGTTGAAATGGACGATCTAATACAGTGCGTAAGAACCCTTAAAAAGGGGAAAGCAGCCGGTTACGATAACATCTCAGCAGAACACATATTGAACGGAGGTGAAACATTTTTTGAATACATAAGACAAGTATTTTGTTTCATGATTGAATTTGGATACGTACCCCAATCTTGTAAAACAGGAATAATAATACCCATTCACAAAGCGGGAAAAACGAAAACAGAAATGAAGCATTACCGTCCAGTGACATTATTGTCTGTATTATACAAACTCTTTGAAAATATACTCCACGAAAGAGTTATCAAATGGTGTTCATATAACAACAAGGGTATACCAAATAAACAGCAACAAGCATTCCAAAAACAACTTGACCCGGTTTTGCGTCGTTCAATTTGCAAGAAACGGTTTTCAATTCCCTAGAATTACACTCTTCAGTTTACGTTTCTTTCCTGGATACATCCGGTTCTACATAGTGCACTCTTCGATAAAATGAGAACCGTTGGAATTAAGGGCAAGTTTCTGCGACTCCTTATGAACTCGTATGCAGACATCAAAGCTTTTGACTCAGTAAATGGAGTTTCATCCCAATTATTTGACGTACTACATGGTGTTAGGCAAAGCGGCATAATGAGCTATCTCCTGTTCATCGACGAATTTCTACACCAACTTGAGTCTTCTAATGATGAATTAAACGTTGGACACCTTTGCTGTGGTAACCCGACACTAGCAGATGACCTAGTACTACTCTGCTCATCCCTCTCCGCTCTAGAACGCCAGTTAGATGTCACGAACCATTACGCAAATCACTGGGGCTATAGTTTTAACAAAGACAAGTGCAAATTCATTATCTTCGGCAAAGACAACAAATCGGCTACAAGTGTCAAATTTGGTGACTCTGAAATTGAAAAATGCGGGGAACTACTCATGTTGGTATTACATTGAATAAATCCCTCACAAGCTCGAGTACAATCAAAACCCGCTGTCCAAAGGGCCAATCATCTCTTTACTCTATTCTAGCTCTAGGAAGTGAACAAGAAAGCATCAACCCAATAGTGAAAAGCTCCTTATGCAAATCAATCGCGATTTTGTCCGCACTTTATGGTTGTGAGTAATGGCACAGCATTTCCGCCGTAGACCTACTTGGAATTGAAAAGCTATGGCGGCTTTGTGCGAAAAGATGTCAATGTTTGCCAACAGGAACTAGGACCGACATGGCATTGGGATTATTAGGTTGGCTTCCATTGGAAGCTGATATCGACAAGCGGAAACTGTCTTTCCTCCAAACTCTGTGTTCCATGTCATCGGAGAATCTTTCCAAGGAGTTATTTACTTTCAGACTTCATTTATTATTTTCCAAACAGTGCAAAGACCAATACGGATTTCTCCCCGAAATCCTCCGGATTCTATAAAAGCATAACCTGTTTCACTATCTTACTAAGTATGTTAGCGACTCAGTGTTTCCAGGAAAGCAACAGTGGAAGAAAATCGTTTCGAGATCCGTAACACATACGTATGCTCTATCATGGGAAAAACCAATTTTAAGAGACAGTGATTTTGACCGTTTCAGAAATACACACAGAACATTGAGACCGTCACTGCTGTGGAAGAACGCCAAAACAAAGCAAGAAATAGCCAATGCGATCAGTTCTGTGAACATTTTAGCCTGTCCAAAATACATAACGAGGAAATCAAGCCCGTGCATACACTGCCAGGCTAACTACACTGATATAAAAGATCATTTGATATCTGAGTGCAAATTCTATTCTCCAGAACGCAATCTTTTGATGGAAAATATTTAAACGAAAACATTAGAAAACTTGTCATCTTTTTTAACCAGGTTTTATAGTCAAAATGAAGTGTTTGTACGAAGTTTATTATATACTTATTTGCCTGCTGTATTTGGTTTAGATAATAGTGAACAAATCCTTTATACGAAGCTCTGTATGCATTACATTAATAGGGCGCTTGTGTTTGAGCTCTAGTTGATTAATACGCAGTTTGAATATGATGCTATTATACATTTTCAGGAAAGTATGACGTAAGGAGCATTTACCCTCAGTATGCATAGTTGCGTATATAACTATGCCATCCTGAGTGTAAATGGTTCTGTAAATAACATTTGCTCAATCACTAACGTTTGTATTTGCAATTTGTACATTTCTTTATTATTATTATTATTACTATGTTGTTCAAATTATTAAAAGGGTACATTCGTTTGAACTCAAGTTAATACGCAATTCGAATACGATTCTGTCGAAAGTATGACGTATTGAACATTTTCCTCGGTGTGCATGGCTGTATATATAGCTATGTCATGCCGAGCATGAATGATCCTGTAAATGATATTCTTTTTATTACAAATGTTTGTATGTGCAAATTGTACTATTGTATAATCATGTTGTTCAAATCACTGTTAAAGTGGAACTAAATAAATAAAACCTCTGACCTGGTCATGTGATACACTAATATTTGAATCGACCAATCAGAATGCATTATTTCAAATATGTTAACAAACAGGGCGTTGATAAACATGATTGAATTGGAGTATGCTATTTTTCAAGCACCAACCACGCTTAAATTATGTGGAATATGATTGAAATGTTAGTGTTTTTCCACCTGCTCCGGCTTCCAGTAACCAATATATCTTGCTAGAATGATGTCATTGTTTTTTCACGTTCAGTATATGTTGAAAACAAGCGAATACATGCATGTATTAACTTTCAAGAGTATCGAACAATGTTACATAGAGATAATACAAAATTCTACGAACTTTCCGAACAACCCTCGTATTGGCATTTTGTTGGCGATAGTAGTGCATGCAAACTTTGCATTCTTCATACACTGAATACTTTTGCTCTTTTAAAATGTTTCTTTTCAGACTTTTCGAAACTATGGTATATCGTCTGTATGAATGATAGCATAAACTTTACCATATCCTTCATTCCAGAAGCCACACTAAACGCTCCTGCTGAAGGTTTATTCGGGATCTTGATGGGATTGGTGATAGGCGCATCATGTAAGTTTAAGATATTCAAGCTTAAGTTAAGTTTAGTTCATTTGTATAGAAAGACCACTGGCCCAGAACCAATTTCATCATTCAGTTTCCTTATGCAAACCTTGAATGACATGTTCTAAAGTTGTATAAGAAAAAAATCCGTTCATAGAAATTTCTTAGTTTTTAATATGTTATTTGAAATTATATTGTGAATTCAAAAATGAAAAGAAAAATGCAGATCGACGAGTTAGTTTTTTCGTAAAATGTCAGTTTTCATACGAACCGATCGGGACAAAAATGTTAAAATGACCATACCATCTTTAAAGGTAATAAAATAATTTCTGGAAGAGTTATTAACACAAAAAACATGAATTCATACATTCATGACTTTATGATTCAATTTTTTGTCCAAAAGATTACAATCTGAACAATTTTTGTAATCAAAATCAGTTTTTCAAGTTTTTGTATTTTACAAAAAACAATGAAAATTGATATGTATATTACAAATAAATGAAGATATTTAAAAATTCCTTTCATATAATTGTCTTATTTTTCAGTATGTGAAGTAAAAATTAATCTTGAAATACCAAATGCAAAAAAAAGTATATATGTTGAAGAGTTAGTTTTTCTGTAAAATGACAGCTTCCATGGTAACGGTATTTGTAAAACATTAATAAAAACGATTAATATAACTTTAAACTTTAAAAATAGAAGCTGGGGGCTTAATATGCATGAGAAATATGCAATTACGTTAAAAGCCTGTTAAAGTTTTATGGATGATATGGATTTTCGTTGAAAAAAGTGCATACAGTAAATTTCATCCTAATAAAACAGTTTATCTGACTACCATGTATGCAAGTACCTCTTCGTTAACATATTATTATCTCCATTGGATGCGTAGACGAAGTGTGCAGATACAACTACCGAGAACGTCCGTAATACGTAAAACAGTAGGTACTTCTGCACAACATTAGACTATGTCTATGTAAACATTTTAACGAAAACACATTATATTGCAATTATTGCTGAACATTAATTGAACTTTCTGCAATCATATGATTATGTGATTAAGTTCATTTGTTTTTAATCATAAATAAATCGGAAATGTTCACCAATATCCACTTATAAGATACTATAATTCTCTAAGATCTAAAGCAATACGTGACAACAATTAACTCTGTAATATCTCTGTCTTTCCTTTATGCATTGGCTTATCAAACATGCTGCTTCTATTGACGTATTAACCCTTTTCCAAACGCCAAATCTTTGACTGACCCAAATCGAAAGAGATTTGCAGACGGCATTTCAAAATGTGATTGAATTAAAAAAATCATCTTCTGATAAGCCAGCAATCATAGTGGAAAAAGGAGAAATTGCTCGTTACGAGCAATTTTTCCTTTTCTCGCAATGTTTCCAGAGTCGTCTACAACTAACTTGTCATATGTCGTTATTGTTTGGTAATGGGTTAAGTAAGTTAAGTAAGGGGAAACCCAAGAAAAGCTAGACCAAATACCTTATACACGCAGTGTTTATGTTTGTTAGATCTTTTACTAGTCATGAAGTAAATTTCGCTTTATCAACCAATTAGTTATAAGTTAGTAGTAGCGGTTCATTCCATGCTTTTCAAGAATCTTTAATCAAGTTCAAGTTCAAAACTTTATTGCTGTAAATAAAGGCCACAGGCCACCAATACATCATACAATGGGTACAAATATATTAACAAATAGTTATGTCCCTAAACAAAAAAACAAACACCAAAAAGGCTAGGAAATACTGTTAAACATGTTGAGATATAAAACACATTGCCATATAAAACATCTTACTTTTATGCAGATTGTAGTGAAATTTCTTTTATATGCATGATAACAGATACAAATTTTGCATTTGCAAAACGGCAGCATTAATAGTTAACATAAGACTATAGAAATGCCGAATAACATGCCGAATGGCACTTCCTCTACTATACCAAGTATATAGAAGACTGAATACTAGTAACAATATTTCATGATTTCAAGGAAGTTTTAATTTTTCAATATATAACGGGACTGATTTCCCCTCTTTACACCATTTATCGCTAATTAGGCCATCATTCAAGTAGTAACTTATGTCAAAATGGTGACGAGGGGGCAGTAGAATATATTACGACATATTGCAAACAAGTATGTGCAGTTGTACATTGTATGGTTTTGCGATAATCAACAAATTACATAATCAATTGCCTTTTCAAAATTTTGTTTTTCAGTTGTTCTCACTGCTTTTGCAGTGTATACGTTAATTGTAAAGACATCAGCGTCTGGAAAACGAGCTAAATACAAGCCAAAATTATCCGTACTTGGTGACGCAGATGAACCATATTCTTGCAAACATTTGAGGATGAAAAGGTCACGACCTTCTTCTATAGCAAATAGTGTTTATCGGTTACTATCAGCTGAAAGGGAAACAAACACCATGCGAAGTGAGAGTTACAACTACAATGAAATGCCTGATAACGATAACAATTCCGATGAATTCGAAGTAAATGTAGCGGACATTATTAATTTACTATCGAAAAAAGAACAACAATACCCGGGAAACCAGCTTACGGACCATTTCATTGAAAGTGCATGCCAAACCACCACGAAGGATAATCCTTTCAACAGGCGAACGGTCCTGGGCAGTCTGTTCGAGCACAGTGCACTCCTTGACAAAACAAATCCCACGTTTGAAATGCCGGACTCGGAGGTGCTGGTGCGCCTGCCGGACTCGATCCTGGCACCACACCCCGTCGAGATGCTCGGCTCATCGTTTGGTAGTATACCAACGATACTGGATAAGATACGACTAGCGAGTGACGAGAAACTGGCCTCGCCGGTGGTGGAGTATCTATTGACGGGCGTACCGGAAATGGCCGACCATGCTGTTGTCACAATGCCCTTCGTTGGGAAGGAAGCCGATCTGAGAGTTTGGAAGTTCCATTCAGATGATGGGATGCAGACCAAGGTAGAGCCGTTTGAGGTACCCCGCAAGACAAAGGAGAACGAAGACGTCAGTTTGTTCTATGAGATACAAGGTATATATTGTCGTTTTGGTATATCTTATTATTATGATCAAGGCGATCAAAGACGTCAGTTTGTTCTATAAGATACAACGTATTTATTGTTGTTTTGGTATTTCTTATTATTATGATTAAGGCGACCAAAGACGTCAGTTTGTTCTATAAGATACAACGTATTTATTGTTGTTTTGGTATTTCTTATTACTATGATTAAGGCGACCAAAGACGTCAGTTTGTTCTATGAGATACACCGTATCTATTGTGGTTTTGGTATATCTTATTATTATGATCAAGGCGATCAAAGATGTCAGTTTGTTCTATGAGATACAAGGTATTTATGTTGTTTTGGTATTTCTTATTACTATGATTAAGGCGACCCAAAATATTGGTCTGTACTATGAGATAAATAACAAGTTATTTATTGTCGTTTTGGTATATCTTAGTGTTATTCCGTATAATAAAGGCAAACACAGATCGTGGTTTGTACTGGTAGATACAAGGTATATATATATATCCTTTTTAACATCTTATTGTAATATCTTATAATTAAAAGGAGCAAAGATGTTGGTTTGTTCTATGAGATACAAGGTATGTATATATCATCGTTTTATTTTCTTACGATTACTCATCTTCCGCTGTGTTACGTCGGTTTCTTTTAAAGATAAGTAATAAATTACGAAGGTGACATAAAGAAAGTTTTGTTTATAGAACAGAGGGTGCTGATTATGTACAACTTTGAATGGTCAAGACAAAACATGATTTGTTTGTTCACATATGAGCCCTTAATCGGACGATGCACTGTTAAAATTATTTAAAACTAGGCATAATAAACTATGATATTGTTTTTTATCATGATTTTACGGCCCTTTCCACAGGAATTTAATAGGTCCATCTCTCTTGTAACCGTACCAGTAGTGATATTTCATGACATGAAGTTGGCTTTCAACTCATATATCCATTGGAGGCGAAGAGGAAAGTTGATACAACCCTATGTCCATGTTTGATATGACCCGATGTGGTTCCCAACCCACATTTTCTTACTCATAGGCGGTAAGCTTTTCTGTACTGGCGTCGCTCAACCCGAACAATTCAAATCATAACATGCAAAAATCAGAATAAAAAACAACAAATTATACTATTCAAAAATTGAATCTCAAAATATGTTATCGTCATCAATGCATTTGAACTGTTAAGAGTTACAAAATTAACCTTTGCTTTCTTTTCTTTAAAAACAGGAAACGACGTTAAGATATTCACCAAGTCGTTTTCCGGTTTCTTCGTCACCGAAAAGAAACACAATCGGGACCGGTGTTTGAGTCTGTTCTCGTTTCTGTTTGGCTCGTTCAAGCGTATCGAGAACACTCGATATGAAGTCCGTCTCATACTGTTTATTGGTGATGAGATCATGAAGTTCAAGAAATACAAAGAGGTACCTTTGAAAGCTTTCAAAACGAAAGTTCCATTTATTGTGTTGTTCTCTTTCTCTCGGTATTTCCTCTCTGTCTGTTGTATGTCTGTCTCACTCTTTGTGACTCATTCTCTTTATCGGCCTGTCTTTCCCTCTTCCTGTGTCTCATTCTCTCTGTAAGTATGTCTGTTCCACTCTTAGTGGCTCATTCTCTCTGTCTGTATGTCTATCCAACTCTTTGTGGCTCATTCTCTCTGTCTGTATGTCTGTCCAACTCTTTGTGGCTCATTCTCTCTTTCTGTATGTCTGTCCAACTCTTTGTGAAAGTTTCTCTCTGTCTGTATGTCTGTCCAACTCTTTGTGGCTCATTCTCTCTCTCTGTCTGTATGTCTGTCCAACTTTTTGTGAATCTCTCTCTCTCTCTCTGTTTGT